>VZTB01009788.1:792020-942137 GCA_013397245.1 Thryothorus ludovicianus | reverse complement strand
AAAAAAAAGCAAAAAAAGCCAGAATAAAAATAATTATTTAGGTCAAAAATGTAACACCTGCATTTCTTTTGAATACCTCCAGGGCTGGTGAGTCAACTTTCCTTGAACAGCCTGTTTCAGTGCATGGAAAGCTTTTGGATGAAGAAATCTTTCCTAATATCTAACATAAACCTCCCCTGCTGCAACTTGACGACAGTGCCTCTTATCATGTCACTAGTTACCTGGGAGAAGAGACCAGCCCTCATCTGGCTACACCCTCCTTTTAGGATGGTTGTAGAGAGTGATAAGGTCATCCCTGAGCCTCCTTTTCTCCAGGCTGACCAGCCTCAGCTCCCTCAGCCACTCCTCACAGGATTTGTGCTCCAGATACTTCACCAGCTCTGCTGCCCTTTTCTGGACTAGCTCCAGCACCCCAGTGTCTTTCTTGTAGTGAGGGGCTCAGAGCTGAACACAGCATTGGAGATGTGGCCTCATCAGTGCCAAGTACAGGGGGACAATCCCTGCCCTGGCCGTCCTGGCCACACTATTGCTGACATAAGGCCATTGGCCTTCTTGGCCACCTGAGCACATGCTGGTTCATGTTCAATTGCTGTCAACCAACATCCCCAGGTCCTTTTGCACTGGGCAACTTTCCAGCCACTTTTCCCCCAGCCTGTAGCGCTGCATGGGGTTGTTGTGACTCAAGAGCAGAACCCAGCACTTTGTACTTATGAACCTCATACCATTGCCCGTTGACCTCATTTTTTCAAGTTTTCTGATGCACTTTCTAACTTGTTGTTTTTCATAGTTCATAGTTCTTTCTCACACATGGGTTTTATTATCAAAAGTATGTTTTTGTTACAACAAAGTTGTTTACATACGTTCTCATAGTGTGAAAAACAACTGATGGACAGTAGTCTTGACCAATGGGATGGGAGAAGTGTCAGCCTTCTCCAATCCCTGGTCTGTGTGGAAATACTATAAATATGGAGTCAGATGTTTTAATAAATAAGTTTTAACCTTCTAACAAGAAAGTGTGTCTGTATGTGTCCTTCCGTGTCCCACAGCGACAATTGTCCTCAGCTCATCAACCCTGTCTGTTCACATCCCTCTGCAGAACCTTCCTCCCTTCCATCATATCAATGCTCCAGCCCAACTTGATGCCATCTGCAAACTGACTGTGGATGCACTTGGTCCCCTCCTCCAGATAATTGATAAAGACATTAAACAGAGCTGGCCCAATATTGTACTCTGGGGAGCACCACTTGTTACCAGCCACCAGCTGGCCGAAACTCCATTCAGCACCACTCTCTAGGCTTAGCCATCCAGTCAGTTTTTTTACTCTCTGAAGAGTAAAGTGAGCTACAGTCTACAGCAATGTACCTTTATTTACTCAAATTTTCCTTTTGGGGACCAAGAATAGCTAATGGACCATTTCAACAGCTAATGGAAGACATAAATCTCATCCTTCTTTGATGAGTCTGTATCATATACCTAGGCAATGATTTAATTACCCAAAAGCACTTTGAGCCTCTGATTCATTTCTAACTTTTTTTTTTGAAAGTCCAAGGATTCTGTAATAGATACTCCTGAGTTAATGGGTGACGGCCAGCTATGATTTACATAGGTTGTTAACTTGTTAATGCAGTATTTGATTTCGATCTCAATTTCCTTAGAGTTACTTACCTGTGAGTAAGAAACTTCAGATGGCCACTTCAGCTTATACAGCTTCATTTCTGCCTGTCCAAAATTTTTTTTCTTCATTCTGAGAGTGATGTATATGATAGGCAGCTCACTAAAATGCAGCAAGAGCACAGAAGTAGCTGAGCTATATACAAGGTACTTCAACAGCAGGCTCCAAACTGAAGGGAATAATTTGGAAGAATAGCTAGAAACAATTCTGAATGCTTTGAACTGAGTTAGGAAAAGATTTGGCTTCGTAAAAATCAAATTAACATAGACTTGATTCTCTAATGTGTCATCTCAAGTTTTTATTGGTATAATCTCCCAGGCTTGCATGGAGTTAAACCAATAGCAAAAACAAGAGAGATGAGAGCTGGGTTTCTGTGAGTCTTGAGAAACATACTGCAGTGCAGTGCCTGATCTGCAGCATTGAATTCAAAATGCAAAAGAGAAAGCAGTTGTGTTAAACTGTCTAATCCCACACCCTCACTCTCTTTTACAAATATGAGTAATGTTTTCATCAGACAATTTAGAGAAGAAAAATTTAAACTCATGACAAATTGCTGAAGAAGTCTTGTTCCTGTTGGAAGGAAATGTAGTTATTTTTGAGCTGGTAACAATTAAAAGAAATGGAAAATATGATGGAAGTATTTTTATTATTATGTAAAAAGAAATTTTGAGTAATAATATCTGAAATCTGGGAAGACTAACAGGAAAACTGGGGAAATAAATCCAGACAGAATAAAAAGCAGCCAGATTGAGGAAAACCCCCCAGCACTAAAAAAAGCCAGCACAATTTTTTCTCAATTGAAACTAGAAATCTTGGATAAGCAATAAAGGAAAGCAAGAACATGACCCAGTGGATGTAAGTCTGAGGAGTGCCATAGATCTTTCCAAAGATGCTGAATGTACAGACTACAGAGGGGCTCTGCATAGACACTAGTCTGCTCTGATAACTCTGATTACAGAAGAAAGCTTGCATATGGGTATTCACAGAATGCAGAATGAACACAATGACAATAAGCATTATAAAGTTATCCTGACAGGGCCTCAGAGGACTGTGAGCCTCATGCATAATGACAGACCGCTGTAGGGACACTGGGTAGTGGGAGCCCTCTGTTTCTTTTAATTTTTTTTTTTAAGTGCATTGTTTCATAAGTTATTTGGGAAGAAGGGGTTTGTGGGCAGAAATAATTCAGCATTAGAAGGAAGATCCCAGTGAGAAACTATTTTTTGCATGGGCAGATGGATTTGAAACTGCAGTTGGCTCAGTGCTGTTCCTAATCTATATTAAGAAAATGTTGTTCTGTGTGATATCCTGGCCATATGCTAAAGCCAGAGGATAGTCTATGGTAAAAGAGTGAAGAATAGTTTATCTTTCTGAATTTGTTCATGCACTCTGTGGCTCATGCTTCCTCATCTGACAAGGAAAGCTCAGAGGATGGTAACAGATATCCCTCTTGATTCCTATCTTTAATGTAAGAATTGAACATTTTCCATCTTTCTTGCAAAATATGGTTTTCAAAACAGACAAAAATGAGTTGAACTTTCTGGCTCAGAGGTTTTAAATAACTCCATGTCTCAGACCTGTACTCTATTTTATGCTGTGCTAGTGGGAGGAGGCACAAAGCACTTTAGTTTTATAGAAAATGCACAGACAACTAGGGAGAAATGAAAAAACAGAGAATCCTCTCTCTTTGCCTTTATATCAATCAGACCTTCTTGCACCTACTGTTCTAGAGAGCTGTCACTCTCTTATCGGCTTTTCTTCTTCCCAAGAAAAACTGTTTTGAATTACAATTTGAATTTGAATTTTTAGTCTTTGGAATGTAGAACCAAGCTGGACATATGAATGAGGTCTTGGTGCCTTGAGGAAAACAGAAGGAAAAAAGTGATAGCTGGATTTCTAACTGTCAAGGGATGAAACAAGGATCCCACAAAAATGATGTTACCATACAGGGTATAAGGAGCTGCTACAATTTAGCAAGCAGAAAAATTTGATAAGAAAAGCACCCTAGGATCATTCTTTCTTTTGAAGAGACTTTACATAGCCTAGAAAACTGAATTGGTATGCTAGAGTGGGTATACAAATTAATTGAAAAAAAAGTGAAAGGTAACTTCAGGGACATTCAACAGCTACCCCAAAACCTCCGTACAATCCTTCTGGATAAGAAGGAGACTGGCTGCTGAAGAAAAATTGCTTGTGCATCACTATAACAGTCTGCAAATAAGCCAAGGGGACATCACAGATTTGACACCCACTGACAGCTAAATACAACAGTGGACAATGTCCTCCTGCAGAGCCTGGCCAGCGTGGAACCTTGCAAGGAACCTGGTGGGGTACCTCCATTGTGACATGTCACAACAGCTTCCACATTTTTGCGGGTGCAGAGTTTTACTTGATACTGATTCAATTGTAGAAGCTGCAGACACAGTAATTGGTAGATGGTACTCTTTAATACATCTTTATATAAATTTAATCTACTTTGGTCTTGTGATGGCTCTGTTAAGGAAGGGAGAGTGGGACCTTAAGAAGACTGAGGACCACTTGTGTGGGGTGGAGCTGCTGCCTCCTGTGTCAGATATATTCTCAGATTTCCAAACCAAATGCTATAATATTCTCCTTAGTTAAAACATAAAATTCAAGAAAAGGTCTGATTTTTGCTGAGGCATGCATATATGCCAGGAGGAACACAGAGTAAGTCGAAACATTTCCATTGAGAGATGAAATCTATGGGTTTGACTTTTGTCTTTCTGGTTTAACATCCATTTTTCAAGTGACGTGTTTGCTGAACGGAATGTTAAAACTCAGGAATGTACATAGAATTTGAAGTGAACTAGGACTTACTAGAGCTGTGGCATCACATCAAGGTTCAGGAATTCAAGACGGATGGCTGAACAGGTATTTCAAAGATGGCAGCTTTAGGGGTAGGATGGCACACACAGAGGAGCATCGTGCAGCATTTCCAAGACAGCTGCAAGATAAGGAATGCATCCATGTTCTGCAGGACAGTGCTCTGCAGATGCCAGCACCAGTCCCAAGGGTAGAAGAGTTTGCACAGTGCTGACCATGGCTTAATTCACCCTGCTGCTCTGGAGAGCTTATTCATTCAGACAGGACATCTCATGGACTGGATTATCTCCTTCTGGGCCATCTGCTGGCTGGGGGAACTCAGCATCCTTCTCCACTTTCCAGGGCACACAAATGCTCTGCAAATGCCAATTTGGTCTGAATTTAGAATGTCTTTCTTCTAAGTATCTTACTGACATCACATGCCTTTTAGTTGAAAAGGTTTTTTTAAAAAGGGAAATATATATCTTTGTCACAGACCTAGGAAGAGAGTGATTTTCTTGACAAATTCTATTCTTGACTTTCCAGGCGTAACTATTTCCAGTAAAATGAAGTAATTTTATAATAATACCTGGCCTGTCTTTCAGGCTATTTTGACTGCAGAATGAGTTTTTCTTATATAACAAACACTATTTGCATTTAGAAAGGCTGAGTGGTATATCTCATTAGAAATGAAACACAAACAAGAATTAACTAATTTATTACTGAAGGTCTAGAGAAAATTCTTAGATCTAGTAAAAAAATGTTGGGGAAAATGATTGGAAATATTCAGTTTTTATTCCACTAGTCTGGAAAATGGTTGCTTATAAAACCAGAAATTTTCAGTTGAAATTTTACAAAGCTGAGATTTTTTCCACATCCATTTCTTTCCTCCACCTTGTTTGTCTGTTTTTCTACTACTTCAATGAAAAAATATGATGCAAAAGAGTGAGTTGACAAAATAGATTTTCATGTTTTAATTTTCTTGGAAAAATGTGACATAAAAAATTAAAAACTAAACACAATCTCTTCTAAAACTCACATTTTCTAGAAGAAGTTCAACCACCTTCAAAATAGTTAAGAACTGGCTACTAAAAACAGGATGTTGTCTGTACTGACTTTGCTTTGCAGTAAGGTTACATCCTGTGGCATTATATTGCTCATTGAAATGGGTTGAAAGAAGCAGAATATCTTTGTCCCTGTTGGACTGCTGCGCTAGAAAAGTTAATAAATGGCATTTTGTTCTCAAATGAGACTTGAAATATTAGGAGATCTATTGCCTTCAATTGCAAGACATGAAACTTTTTATGTTAAAATACAGAAAAAAAGAAAGAAAAGAAATATTTTGGGGGCAGAAGGTTAGAGGGAGAAGCATCTGTGTGCTTTGTTAATTTTAACTGAGAAAATGTTTGAACCAAATTAAAGTTGAGTAGGAATGAGCTGCCTAAAACTTTGAAATAACAGAAGGGATTTTTTAACATGATGCTGTAAATAATTGCTTTTTATAATAAATTCAGAGAGGTGCTATAAAATCTAGATGTTATCCTTCTAGATAGACATAGTTTCCTCTCAGGAGAGCCAAAATTGGCTGATGGCATATTCATGGTGAACGGAATAAAGAATAGATTATTAGATAATGCAGAATTGGAAAAAACACTGAAGAAAAAATTGAAAGGGATGAGTAGGAATGAACTCAGTGGTTAAAAACCAGTTAGTGGGCCTTCTGTGTTACTGTGTTGGATATGAGGACACAATCCCCTCACATGATCTACTTCTGACCACAGCTATCAGGTCCTTTTGCAAGATCAAGTGGAAGACAGAAGTGTTTGGAGGCAGTAAATTGAATGCTTGTGGAAATGGATAAACCGTAGATTGACATCAAACCCAAATATTTTCAATCTTTCAGGAGAAAATTCCTAAATTTAGACGAGATGAAACATATATAGAAAGGCTTCAGCCTAGAAGCCCGGAAGACAAAAAAGGTATTATTTCTATTTCGTAGGAGAAAATGCTATTTGTTGTAATTCTGCTGGAGAAGGAATTCAACTATATAGAAGACCAATCTAATGTCAACAATAAACACGACGATTACTTTAATTCAGTGGTTATGTTGTTCTGAAAAGAGGAACCTATGAATTAAGGGCCAGAAAAGCCATAAGTTATATATGACACTAAGATAAAAGAAGCCTATGAAACCAGAAGAAACCAGTACAGTCATACATGAGATGACTTTAGTGGAGCACCATAGAGGTGATTATAAATTTACCAGTCTGACTACAAGGTAGAAGCAGTTAAAAATGTATAAGTCTGATCTAGAGAGAGAGAAAATGCTCTAGAAAAAGATGTTACTAGATAAACTGATTAAAAATATAAAAGAGTGTCTTCAAAGAAAACAATTTGGTCAGTGTGGTAGCATCTAATTTTTCAAATTACTGTCCTACATTTGAAACACTGAGGTTTACTTATTTATGCAGCACCAAGGACAAGCACTGGTGAGACAAGATGCCACTTTAAGCCCTCATTACTATAAATCCTTAGGGCCAGAAGCACATGCCCTTAATCATACAGGGTGGGATGCCTCTTTTCCAGTTCTACCAATTAATATCTGCTAGTGTTCTAGGAACTGCTTTAATTGTGTGTGCCTCCGCAGCATATAAAAATGTCCGTAAAATTTGGAGGGAACAGAAGGAAGAGAGTTGTATGATCTTAGAAGTTTCTCAATGCTTTCCTTTTTTTTTTTTTTTTCTCTTTTTTTCTTGGAAACTCATCATATTTCACTTTTCTTGCAGCATAATACTTCCATTCTCTTTTAAAAGATTCTCTTCCCCAACTCTTCCTTTTTATAAACTAAAAATTTTATAAAATAATCTTACCTACTTCTTCTACTCTAATATTCTCAAAAGTGCCTAAGAGGAGGTGAACTAATTTCTGATGGGAAGCTCGTAAAGTCTCAGGCATAATCTGCAAGATGGTAGTGAATCAGAAATGGAAATAATTCATCAAAAATGAGTATGGCAAGGAATTCTTTGAAAGCTGGAAATTTTTCCCTAATGATGTGAAAGGAAGAAAAATATCTCTACAGAGAAAAGGTAATAAAAAAGACATAAATTTTAATTTTTAATTAACTTAATAATATTAAGGATGGTAGCAGCCGTTGAACTGTTTTCTTGGCTGTGCTGTATACTACACCTGGGAAAAATAAATGCAAGCAGATGTATTCTTATTCTTCTTGTCATTAGAGGTCAATCTCAAGGTTTCTTTTTTCTTATGTCTGGTCAGCGTTATCTATTTCCTGGTAAGCCAGTCATTCAGCTAGCTCCTGTTCACCTTCTACAATAAAATCCTTTTGTGTCTCCTTTTGCTTCTCTACAACTTCTCATCAAATTTCTCTGTAAAACTCCATCCTGGCTGCTGTTCAGTACATCCTGAGGGCACACATGGATTTACAGGCTTGGAAAGCCGTGGCTGCAGACAGTGCATGCACTACGTGGCATGCAGGCACAACTGCTCTTACCTCTTCCTCTGCCAACACAAGCATATTCCCAGTGCAGCTGGGTCCTGCAGTTTGGGTTTGGTTTCAGCCTCCTGTAGGACATCCACTCCAAACTGATGGTGGCCAGGACCCAGCATAGTTTTTTTCCTGAGGGTCATGGTGCTCCTCATGAAAAGGAAAGGTGTATGCAGGGGAATCAGGGCTGAAAGCATATGATTCTAAGTGTGGAGAGTAGGTGGAGACTGGTTCAGTGAAGGATGATGCAAGAGGGAGTGACAGAAGATGGGCATTTCATATGTCCTCAGTCTTCCTCAGACACTCAGTAACTGGGCTTGCATCAGGAATGGTGGTCACAGAATCACTGCTCTTCTCTATTACCAATCAGGTAGTGACTCTTCATCTGTCTTGTCTTGACAAGCTGGAATATTGGAAGTTGTGACACATTTCTCAAGAAAAGTGAAAAACTATTTCTATGAGCATCTTTTTAGATTCATCACAGCAGTGTTTTCATTGATTAATGCTGACTGCTGTGTATGTTGTAGGCTGACATGTATCATCACTGTCCCTTCATCTGTCTCCATATAGTGTTCATTATCTCAGATGCACCAATAGTTTACAAAATGATTAAATGTGCTACTAAATAAACAAAGGATATGAAAATTACTATATAATTGTTTTGTCACCTCGGTTGCTATTTATCAACTCTCTGATAGCTATTATGCACAGATTTACCCTTCAGATGAGACACCTCTGATGTTAAAGCCAATGCCTGTAAGGCCTTCAGTAATGTCAGCCATTTATCCTGGTTAATTTCTTCTGACTTTTCTTTCCCATATAAAGTCCATACAGTAACCTCTAAGAAGACAATGTTGGTACAAATGTGCTAAAATATTTCCCACCCTCGTCAGTTTTCTGATCCTATGTTCAGGCCACACTTCTCTGCTGAATCCTCTTTGCACTGGGTATGGAAGGAAGAAGGAGAAGGAAAACCTTGAAGGAGCCAGTGAGTGCTTCCTCAGCCATAAGCCCAACCAAGCCATAAGCCCAACCAAGCAGAGAGCAGGAGATCCTGTGCCAGCCAGGGTAATCCAGCATGAAACACTGCTGCTGGGCTAGAGGAACACAGAGCAGCATGCCAGAGCACTGTCTCCCTTCCTCTCTTTTCCTCTTTGAGGGAATTGTGATTAACAAAAGCAAGAAGAAAATCTCTTTCTCTCCCTTCAGGGGCACTTGTTTGTTTCAGAGGAACCCTCACAAGGGCACTTCTTTCTTTGAAAGTCTCTTCTTTCTTTGATTTGATCTATAAATGAAGTCAGCAGTTGATCTGCCTTGTAGCAGATCAACTTGTTCCTTTTCCTTCCTCTCTATTTTCACTCCTAAATGATGATGAATCTACACAATCAAGATGAAAATCCTTTCCTTTTGTTTTGCTGTCTTTATTTCCAGTGGAAGTGACTGCTCATTGGTGCAAAACTAACAATTGCAATAATTTTTCCCTGAAGGGTTTTCAGACAAATTCTTTAGAGCCAAAGCTTTTCTTTATGACTTTAAAGTTAGAGGTTCATGTTGTTGATTTTCTTTTTAATTGAGGTTTTCAACCCTTCAATTTTCATCTTGCATTTGAGCCATTGTAGGATGCTTCAAAATTGTGCAAGCTAAACTTCAAACAGGGGACCTGTTTCTTCTCCCTTTGAAGTCATGACAAACCTCATGTTGATTGCAGAGAAAGAAACTAAACCAAAAGTACAAAGCAGTTTTATTTCTTTCTGATTTCATCAGTTATCCTGCTATTGTACCATGTATTAGAAGTGCTGCAGACTTTTGAGGGCAAATGAGATATATCAGTAAAACAAGTTCCCTAGCAGTAATTTATTGAGCTCCTGCTTCAGCACTGTTAAGGCTGATTCAGCAGCAACATTTTCTGGTCTCTGCTGAGCAGTCTAAACAATCTATCTGTAAGAATTTACGCTGGCCCATTTCAGGAGAAAAAAACACTCAGAGGTGCGGACAAGCTTCTGAGATCAGTGGTCCTGGAGCAGGCTGCCAAGCAGAGCTGCCCAAGGGGATACAAAGTCAGAAAGTACAAACATCCATGGAACATCTCTATTTCACTTAGCATCACAGACTTTGGCTTAAATAAGCTAAAAAGCACTTATGTTTTCTTTTAAATTACATTCTCTGCAGATGCGCAACTTTTCTTTCCTGTCAGAACTAATCAAAAAGAACCTGAAATTGATCAAAAAGGAAAAAATGCTTGTCTTGATCTTAGAAAATTTAGAAAAATTAAATGCTTTACTCTGACAAGCCTTCCTTGATAAAAGCCACCTGAATGAATGAAATTACACCAATCTAAAAATTAAAGATGTCTCAACTTCTTTAACCAGGTTATCAGCAGAGATAAGTCTACTTGCAATATGTCAGAGTAGGAAGACGCACTTGGGAGTTGTCAATGCCTGGATGTTCTGTTAATGAAATGACGGCTTGTAAGTTTCTCAAAATCCATCCCACTAAATTTGCACCAGTCTTGTTGCACTGAACTTTCTGAAGTTCAGTGCTTGTGAGATATTTCTCATCTATCACTCCTTTTTCTCGATGTTTCTCTCCTCATCTTTCTAGCTTACTCCTGCTCTCTCTTTTACCACAGGAAAGTGAAAAGAGGTTGCCCTGATGGAAGGGAACAAGATAGAGTATGTGTTCAGGAATGCATCACTTAAATTTGACTTAGGATAATTGACTTTAAATGCCTTTAAGATGGAACAGGCTGCAACATAGATATTCCTACCTCTGTCTGCTGGTTGCAAATTTGCAGCAAACACTCTGCATCCAAACAAGGAGTATCAGGCGTTTACAACTATGGGCAGGTTGATGCCACCACAATAGCATGAACAGGATGACCTGGAAATTGCTTAAGAGGTCACAGTCAGCAGAAGGGTCTGTGTTTAACAGGCCACACTGCAGCATGGATAAAGACAGACTTTTAATAGGAATATTTCCTGGAAGATAATTGCATGGGTTGAGACACTTGAGCCAATCAGTTCATAGTCTATTTTACAGATGCTGCATTCTGCAGTGGTCAGTAACTTTTGGTGTCTAAAGCAATCAGAGGAACAGCATCTAACAAATGGTGGTGTCATGATCCATGGTCTTTTTTGCAACTGTGAAAGGCAGGGTATTTTTTCTCAAGAAGTGTGTTTTTATGTATCTTCTCTGAGTCTCTAAAGGCACCAACATTTCACCCAGTAACCTCCATTGTTTTCATCTGACTTTTACTTATTAAAAATTCTCTCTGTAATATTTAAGAATTCTGTGAGTAAAAAAAAATATAAAAAAATCTGTATTATAAGTTCTGCTTTGACTTCAGAAGTATTTCAATCTATGTATGCCACAGAAGAATTTTTGCCAGTGTATGACTTACCAAGTAGATATATCTCTAAAGAGTCCAGACAGCATTTCTTATTTAGGAAGGATATGTGGTCTAGTTATTAGAAAGACACATTACAAGAAAAGGGCTTAGTTTGCACTCAACTTTTCATGCAGCAATAAGCAAATCCTGTAGTTCCACTGTAGCTTAGTTTTTCCATCTGTAAAATGAGAGTGACAGCATTCATTTATTTCACAGGGGTGAGTCTTAATCGTAGAACAATTGCTGAAATGAATGTGAATTCTTTCTTCTGCTATAGCCAGTGCAGGTTTTACAATGATCAATCCGTTGCAAAAGGATTGAAATGTCATTCTTGAAGTTGTAACAGAAGTAAACATTTTTCTGTATCATGAAAGTCCTTTCTCCATTGCTCATAGATGCCTCAACCACTCTGTTATCACATCCATTCAATTTATGAATTTATACCACAAGGAAAAAGTTAAAGTTATTGATAGCATATTAATTTTCTGCTTTCTGTTTTCCTCTTTATTTCCCCCAACAGAATTGTCTAAGATGGCTTATCTACTCTGATTTTTTTAGCCCTCTAGAAAAGTGTCTTTTAGAAGCCAGTGAGGTATTAAAACTCACTCCCCACTGCTGAAGATCCTAAAGGCATTAAGAGCTTTCAGCTTTGCCCATCATTCAAGATAAGCTGCTCCACAAAGGGCAACAGCAAACTTGAAATTAGGGAATTTAATTATCCTATTATCTCCTCTGAATCCTTTACAAAAATTTGAGGAGGCAAAGCTGTCAGTCACTTCTTATGCAACTAAGATGGCTGGGCACAGATCTTGCAGCTGTCATAGAGAGAAAATCACAGCCCTTAAACAACAGAAATGCATTGAGGAAATATCCAATAACAGAGATTTTAAGATTATTTAAAAAGTATCATAATAGGGTATTTTCTTATAAAAATTGAGAAATATCTAGATTGAAAGATTAAGTATCCAAAACACTAAGAACCCAAAAATTTGGAACTTGCCAAGAAGATGGGGAAAAACATTCAAACAGTAAAGAATGACTATTTAAATAATGCATTACAGTTTCTTTTGGCACTGAAGGAATGTTGAGAAAAAAAGAAAGAAAGATGTGGCATTTTTTCAAAAGGAGAACACTGGGATTTTTAGCGCTTGTATCTCTCTTTATGTCATTAAAAATTAAATATCAAGTAAATCCACTGCTTGCCAGCAGACTGCTTTTTTGCTCTTGATGAAGTCTGCACATTGCAGAAGTCAGAGCGTGCTGCTTCCCAAAGTGCTTGGCAGCACCTTCCCCACTGGTAGACAGCATTCCTCAGTACCCAGGGAACTGAATTCTCATGGAGGAGTGAAATACACTTCCTCCATATAGATTAAAGGGAGAAGGACTAGGTTCTGATTTTCTTTTTTATTAACAAAAGAGTATCTTTACTTCATGAGCAATTTCTGAAATACTAGCAACTTATGCAATGAAGAATAACCATTGACCAAGAAAAAAAAATTAAATAAATACAATTTTCTATAAGACTTATAAAAACATAGCAAAGCAAACTATTTTCTTGATTACTTATGTGTAGGTTTTTTCTTTCATAGAATTCCTCATATTTTCATTATATTTTGGGAGTGAAGGTAGCTCACAGAAAGATATTCCACATCTTAAACTGAAGGAAATTTAATTTTACTATTCATAAGCCAGGAAAAAAAAAGGCATATAATCAACACTTTTAAACACAGCTATTAATATTAATTAATAGTAATACATTTGTAAATTTTTAACTATAATAAGGAAAGAAGTACTTTAAGTTTTTCAACAAACACATCTGACTTATTCCTCAAAAAAGGCCTGGTCTAAAGCATACATTAATGAATGTTACAGAATTTAATATTCATTTTGCAAATATAAATGAAAGCAATTCTCTGGGAAAAAATTGTATTGCTGGGAACAGGTTATGTTATTTATAATTTTGTATAACTGGGCTCAGTATTTTTTCAAATTGCTTGAATTATTAAAAAAAAAATCACTTTTTAAATCTTAACATCAAAATATCTCCCTTTTCCATTTGGATATTTACATAAGAATGCCAATTACCTTCAAAACCTTGAACAGATCCAAAGAGAAAATCAGGAATTCAGGCAACACACCTTGTTTTACATTCAGGTAACATTTTCCTACTTGTTACAAACCTTGATGAATTGTTTCAAACATCCAAAGATAATAATAAACTGTGGCAAGTCCTCTAACTGAAAGTCAAATGATGAATAACCAGAAGCAGTGAGGATTTTGTTAAAGAGAGATGGATATGGGCATCATATGGAAATATGTAGAATGAAGGAGGCAAGACAAACATCAAAGGTTTAGGCATCCATTTCCCCTTGGCAGCAGAAATAGAGCCAAAGGTAATGCAGTTGCAGGAACTGCACAGTTAACAATGACATAAATATATGGTAGGCACTGATTTTTTCCTTTTGTGAGAAAACAACATAGTTGATATGAATGTCATTTCTAGATTTCCATTTATTCTGAATATCACCATGTCCTACACTCCTGCCTTTAACACTAAATGAAAAAAAAATGGAGAAAACACCATCTTTTCAGGGCTTTATTGGGCAGTGGAAAAATAGAATTTGCTTGCAACAATATAAATGTCAAAGTCTTTGGCTTGTTTTTTAGATTTAAACAATTCAACATATTTATGTCAATTTTAATTCTGAGCAGGCAAAACCTTAGTTTAATCTCATGGGTTATGGAGTGTCTGACCAGCAGGAGTATACCTGGTCTCTATTCCCTCCCTACGAGATGCACTCAACCTGTCACCAAAGCCCTGCAGTGGAAGCACAGCCCCAGGAAGCAGTGCAATAACCTCCACTATCTTGAAAATATCTTATATTTCTCTGTTACTCAAGACTCTGCAGAGGAGATGAAACTGTCTTTTCATTTTGGAAGATCCCCTGTTCAATGGATTGACTGCTAATTGATGTAAGGGAAAATGTTTTCCTTTTGCAGCAGTAAAAGGGAGACTCTGTCCAGAGAATAGCCAGAAATAGCAATATTTCCAACTGAGCTAGGGTGCTTTCTTTTCAAAAGCCTTGTTACATCTCTCATGGTGCCCTGCAGAATGACCTTTGTGATCCACTGAGCTTGCTTGGTTTGCCACAGTATGAAACAAAATTACACATCACTCACCAGGGTGTTTGAATTAAACATGGATTTCAGAGAAGTTTGGAAGAAGGATCTCTGTTGCCGCAAAAACAATAGAAGCATATTTTCACGTGTTATCACCACTCCTTGGAGCTTTGCATAGGGGTAATTCAGCAGAAAACTGCTTGAAAGATTGTGTAGGGATCCCTATTGAGTATTTAAAACAGATGATGCAAATCACACTGGCGCTGATGTTATGACTTGGCAGGTGTTAAGTTGCTGCTTATATTGTGGGAATACTACAAGAACTCCTGGCTACATGTGGATCTGTGTGACAGGTTTATATTTGCAGTCACAACAGTGTCATTGCAGCACCACAATGCATTCTGCTAAATAGAAGTTATACAAATGTGAGAAGGGTGGAGCTTTTGTCTCTTGGCTTTGTTTGGTTTTGTTTGTTTTATTAATTTTTTGTCAAAGAAGCATTTAATATTGTTCTCTTGTCAATGTTAATGTCTTTTCTCTGGAGTGCACGGATTTCAATGTTAATGCCTTAATGTGAGAATGGCCACAGCTTGCAAATCCACATGTATGGAAATCCGTGGGCAAGCATGAGGAGCTGGAGGAAGATGTCCAGGTGGAAGCCAGCTACCCTGAGCCAGTTGAAATGTGAAAATTCTGTTCTGCGTGGAAGAGCATGGCTGCATGGTTAGCTGCAGTAACTCACCAGCAGAATCTGGTGAAAATCAGATGCAGGTGAAAATTTGGAAATTGGAAGTCTCAGGACTTTGAGGTGGTGATGAATAATCAAAAACTGAGAAAAGAATGATTGGTATCTTATTTGGGAAAAGACAGGAAAAAATAACAGGAAATGATTATATTTCTGTTATATTTCTGTCAAGTGAGGATTTTTTTGGCAAAGGTTCAAAATGTCTGGCTTCCCTGGGAACATATAAAAGTCAGAAATCAGGCTGTCTCTTGCCCAGTGAATACTGAATCAGCCCCAATAAAAAAAAAACTAGAAGAGAACTCTGGCATATCCAATAAAAATAAGAACTTTTATGGTATAAGAACACCAGCAGGATGGGAGATCAAGGCCATGTGTCATCTAGATTTACATACCCTAATAAAAATATTATACTGCTATGAGGAGAAAGGAAAATTGTGTTGCCAGTATCAGGTATGATTTATATGCAGCCGAAGTTACAGGAATGCCTGACATTAAATCTGTGACAAAGCTCTTCTGTGGGATTTGAAAGTAGCTCTAGACATCGTGGGAGGACCCAAAGATATGATGAATAATGTTATAGTTGTTGTGGAAATCAAAAAGAAAGACCTGAAAGTTCAGTAAAAAGAGAACAGGGAATTGGAAGGTCCTAAAGAATTTGTCCTTGATGAGCTGGTGACCAGTCTTGTTCTTTGTGGGCTAGGGTTCTCTCTCTGGAGTTTCTGCATGTAGTCTGAAGGTGTTTTAAGCTGATTAGGGAATCATCATACAAGCAAGTGGATAAGGGCACCAAAATGACCTCATAATGGAAATTCTGCACTCTACCACCTGCACACCTGATGCTGCCCTGCACTTGCCATCATCATCTCTGTCTGTGGGGCTGCAGTTTGAAGTTGAGTGAGTTTAATTCTCTTGTCCCACATCTGGATTTCATGCTGCTGTGCTACTGCAGGATGCAGGGGTGGGGCATGCCTTTCTGTAAACAACCCCACACTCCCATCACCCGTGTCCCTAGCTCTGAATTTTCCCATTGTTTCAAACACTCATGGCATGGTAGTTGAGCTGTGATTCTCCAAGGGAAAGGCTTTACATGACAAGGACTTCTGATAAATAACCTACTCTTAAATTGTTGGCTAATGGGAAGACAGAAAGAGGAAAAACTTGTAGAAAGTCATAAAGCAATGGATGAAGGGATGAGGGACAATAGAGATATATTGATGATATTGGAAGCAAGATGTATACCTCTGAATAGGGAAGTGAATATAGCATATTGTGGAGGGTGGAGAATTATTTAAGCCAGAGGAACAAGATGACACAAGTATAATGAAGCACAGTGAAGTAATGGAGAAAAAGACACCAACTGACCTGATATGAAAGGAGAGTTTGCATGTACCAGAGAGTTAAGTTCCTGGAGCAAACTTGGTAAGGCAACCAAGCAGTGCTAGAATGAAACTGATATAATTGTGAAATAAATTTAATAAGCTGGATGTTACAGTGGGCAGGAAAGTGCCCATACTGGTCAAAACATCCTCTGATGGATCTATTTGTCACTGTTACCCTAAGTATACATCTTATGCAAATGAAGTACCTGAAAGGGGCCTCTGTCTTGAATCCGCACTGTAACACAACATGGGAGAAGTCCTTGTCCCCAGTATCTGTCAAAGACACACCAAAGCCCTTCCCTACCACCGAGCTTTTGCTGGACCACGCCTTGCTTGGCCTCTGGCTCTCCCTGGGCTGAGTCAGCTTGGTCCTACCCAGCACAGGTGCACTCAGGCTGGGAGGAAGGCTGCAAACAGTCAATGTAGATCTACGGCATTGGACTCAGGGAGCCTCCAGTCTCAGAGCCCTCTGCTTGTCCAAGAGAATAACAACAGTCATTTTCTCACCCACAACAGCAAGTCAGCCTGGGATGGAGCAGAAACCTTGGGCTGAGGAAAAAAGGATAATTAACACATTTTAGTTAGGTCCAATAGCCAATGTGTAGGTTAGAAATCCAATGTGTAGGTTAGAGAGCCAAAGCACACAAAGCCAGAAGAGTCATCCATGTGAGTTGCAGCTAATGCATTATCTATGGTTCATAGTAGCATTAGTTTTAACCAAAACACTGATAAATTGCCAGTGTCTTGATGGCAGGGATGGTTAGGTGAGGAAAAAATACATCTGGTAGAAAGGAAATGCTGTAATCTGCTGCGTTTTCTCTAGAAAGGAGAGCTGGTTTTGAGCCTTGCATGGTTCTTGCTACAATTGTGTTGTACAAATATTGAGTTCCATTTCTGCTGCTGGCCTCTGATAATGAAGCAATTTGAATAAACACGTTTTCCATTTCATAGGAAAACCAAGCTTCTTCTCATCCTTTCTACAGAATACAACATTTTTCTCCATTTCATAATAGATTGTTTTAGGTAATGCAAATATAAGACTATTTAGGGATGTAGTTGCATATTGCACACTAGTTTGGTCTTATTTTCATAGAATCATGATTAAAAGATACAGAATGGAATACCCTATATCTTCACAAAAATGCATATTTTATGTATTGTATTTTTTTTGCATTTGCTGCTCGAGTTCCTTTTACTTTTCTTTTGTTGAATATCCAGTTTCCTTTGGAGGTCCTTTGAAGGTTCATCTAGCAGCAATTTTTTGTGGAGTTATTGAAGTACAGGCTTGACAAGAATAATCTATTGTGAGTAATGTATAAGTATTTCTCTCCTTTTATAGGCTGTTTACAGGTTTAATGCTGGAGTATTTTACACATACATAGATGTATTTTATATATAAATTTTTGACATTTATAAGCTTCCAAACAAGTTTCACGATTTTAAAAGTTATTGGGTGCAATAAAATAGATAATTTCTTGTGATACAAATCAAATATTTCCATAAAATTTAAACCAAACTCCTTGGTGAAACTAATCATAAATATATTGTAGGTTCTCCACAACGTTTGTAATTATGTACAGTACTATTTCTGTTGCAGACCTGAGGACAGAATAAAATGATATCTACGTTGCCATGGTATGTATCAGCATTTAGCAGTGTTGCCTGTCTTCCAACGTCAGCTGTGCTTCTCAGCACCTTCCATGGGTTTGTGATTAATTAAACTTACTTGAAAAGCCCCAAATAATACAGATTATATATTATTAAATATATAACAAAAATAAATATGCATATTAAAGCAATAATATAATGCCACTGATATTTTGATGCATTATTACACATTCTCACTGCTGGAATGAAACACAACTGCTCCCAACTTTAGTGGATCCATGGAGACCTCATAGATTTCTGTTGATGAAGGGGAATGCTCTCTTCATTATCAAGGTGCTTGAGATTACGATCTCAAGAGGTGCTATCACTTGCAGAGGAGCAGCTGAGCACTGAGCTGAGCACTGACCAACTTCCATGCCCATACTTCAACTACATGAAACTCTGTTTTCTCACCCACAGAGAATGTGTCAGAGCTACTTGAACTCTCTCAGGTCACTCACAGTGTCTTTTGAACAAAGAAATATCCCCTTTAGTTTGTTTGAGTTACACAGAACATAGCTACTACCTGGGAGGGAGTAAATCAATGGGGAGATCAACTTGGGTGTTTTCTGTCCTGCCTGTTGTAATTTCCATCATTGCAACCACGTGGCTTTGAATTTCTGGGATCTGGACATCTAATCATGGCACAAGGCAATTTCAGACATGCTGAGCTGCTCTGCAATTGGTTGCTTATTTCCCTTCAAAAAAGAAAGATGGAAGTACATGTTATGCAGCTGCAGCAGCTTTGGAGTAAATGTAATATCATATCCCATTATCTTTCAAGAGGCAATACATAATTTTTGTGACAATAGCACAATATTTATTCTGCTATTATTTTCCTGTAAGTCCTCACCTAACCAATTTTTTTTCTGTTCTGTGTTGTTGACATTGAGCTGACCTTGATGATGGCTTTATTATGTGAGTAATATTTTTCAGCATGATCTTATGCAATTAGTAATGTCTCTTTTAACATTAAGAGTTGAAGAAGCAACCCTATACCACAAAGCCACGAAATGGATTTGTATTTTGACAGAAAGAGTTAGTAAATGACTAGCATTTTACAAACCTATCTTTCTGCAATGAAAATGCTGAATTTGTTCAGAAGTGATTTAAATATTTCTATGGCATCCTGAGTACTCAAACATTCTCCACTGCAAGACTTTCCTGTGTATGGTATCTTCTACCGTAAATCCTTTTCAACTTGACTGTTGCATGTAATGTGTCCTTCTCTTAACTCTAGTACATGTGGGGGTTGTAAATAAGTTTTGTCTTTTTTAAACAGTCTAAGCATCAAAGGACTCTTTTGGGCTATCAGCTAGACAGAGGCAAAATAACCTGTTGCATAGCTAACTCATTTTCAATTTCTGAATGTTTTTTTGTTCTTTTTGTTCCTGGAAAATAATTTAATTTCATAACACAAAGCACTCTGGAAGGTAGTAAAGGAAATAATAGAATCTTTTAGGACCACATGTTTTGAGTAAACATTTTCATTAATGAATTCCTAACCTTGTTAGTGATGGCCTGTATTTTGGATATTCCTCCTGCCCCTGTGAATGATTAATCAAAAGTCAAACCAGGTTTATGTGACACATAAACAAGGTAAATTTTCTCCTCTTCACCATGTACATGTCTTTCATGTCACAGCTGAGGTTAAAGGGATCCCTCTGCATTTTACAGCTGTGCTGCAGTTGTTCTGTGTACCTCCCCTGGAATCTTGGGGCCTGTCAATGTGGAGAATTTAGTGCAGAAGCTGTAGTGTTAACTTACAGATCCATAGTTGGTCTTTGCTGATCCAGCATGCGGACCATAAGTGAACATCAAGTGCAGGGAAGAATTATTTTGTGTCTGTGGGAGCAACATACTTTAGAGAACATCATTATTAGGGTATCTTCTACAAGAACTTGAAAATATCAGTGCTCAAAGTGTCCTATTGGCTATTGTCCCTGACAGGAATAGAAGTTTGAAGGACTAAATTTGCCAAGGTCAGTTTATTCATTGTAATTAAGACCACAATTAAATTTTTGGTGAGCTGTGGAATTCTGATAGTCTTAATGAAGACAAGTAGATATATAAAAGACTTTATCCTTTATACTTGACCATTCTTGGTAGGTGTTAAAAAATCAATTTCCTTGGCTGTCAAAGGCATGAGATCTCAAGTATACCATATAGAAATATTTCAACAAACTAATTCCTAGTTGTTATGTAATTATTACTTACTGCAATATTAATGTGCTTGAGATTCAGCAACATCTTAGAACGTAATTGCTTCAGCATTAGGTGGATCTGTCTTTCACCTGATGATAGAGAAAGGGACATAATTCTTACTGCAAGCCAATATATATTGCATACATCATTAGGTAACGATCCACGTGAAGATTTGGTGCCGAGTTCTTAATATGCTGTAAGTTGCATTCTAATTCATTCTGTGGTAATAAGAAAAAGTGTTGGGTAGACAAGGCTCAGGTAACACCAGGAGCAGAAAATCCTGAGTGTAAGGTTATATGCATCCTGCATGTAGACTGCAGGAGAATTCAGCACGGCCTTTAGCAGAAGGTTCACAATAAAAATAAAATAAAGTTGATCATAGAATTTCTAAAACATGCTTCCCTTCCTGAAGCACATCTTTAGGAAGACAGAGTAGAGTTTTATTATTTAATATTTTGGGGTTTTATTGCTTATGGTTCCATTGAGGCAAAATATGGAGCTTTTGTATGGAGTGCTTACATTGCCTAAGGAGCGAGAAGCTGTAGATAAAAGTGCAATCAGCTGGCGGTGGAGCACAGACAGAGCTGGTGTGCCTTTTGCACATGAGACTTTATAGCAGAAGCAACTATTTATAATTGTCTAAAACTTTTCCAAACCTGAATCATATGTTGGTTCTATACTCACTTTCTGACCTTAATAATGGTCTTTCAGAATTTGAGATTTCAGAAACAGAAGCTTATGATTTATGCACATTTTCCCTGTGTTTCTTCCTAGGACAAGTCTTACAAGGTCAGACACTCGTGATATTTTTATTAGTTGAACAGATGTATATGCAGGTAGGAATAAATAGCTCTTTGACACCTGATTTGACTTCTCTTACTTATTACTCAAAATGGTGTTGGAGAAGAACTCACGAGAAAATGAAACAGGCTTTTACTGAATCTTGAAAATAACTATTCTTAGTGTTTTTGATGAATTGTTTGCCTGGCTGAATGAGCTTCCATAAATCTATCAGGCTTATGTGGCTGTGCACAAATATCTCTTGAACTCAGACATCTGCCCAAGCACAAGAGCCTCATCATCAAAGATGAGAGTGGGTAAAAAATAAGGCTGAAGTGAGAGTGGGCAGTGTACCTCATCTGAGTGAAGCTTGGTCATTTCATAAAGAGCACTAACAGTGCTTTAACTAAGGTGATACACTCCTGACTTATTCCCTCCACACCTCCTGTGTGCAGGACATCAGTGTGGCCCCAGTGGGTATCAGCACATCAGTGCCTGCTCTGATGCACCTCCAATGGGCAGGGACAGTTAAGTTCAGGCTCTGTGGGAAAAGAAGATTTAAGTATCAAGGTATTTTCTCTTCACAAGAGCTTTCAGTCATTCTCGTACGTGTGCAAATGCTTCTGTGCTGCTCTGAGCCAGAGCTCTCTTCTGGTCTTCTTGCATTGTACATCAAGGCTTACCAGGACATCTGCTCCATTCTACTATGCCCCAGCAACTTGTGTAATAAGCCGTTATATGACTCAGGATGACACCACCAGCTGTAGCTTGTTCTCACAAACTGCTTTGAAATTATTTATTCAATTTAGCAAATTTGGTGGGTTTTTTCTCAATTATTGTGCTGTTTACCTGTGCAGCATTTTGAAAGCTTGCTCATCACTGTCCTGCTCATTGATGTATTTATTTTTATTTGTATTCAATTCTGAAATTTAAGAAGAAGAAAATTACGTTCAAGTAGTTCTGACTTCCTCAGAGAGATTTTATTAAGCATACAAATTTATGATGATTTATTTATATTACTATAAACCCTAGTCACAGCTAGCTCTGAATGCAGATCTCTTCTTAATTTTTCTTATTGCTCTCTTTCTGTTCCCATTTTTCTTGCAGTGGCATTAATCCTCGACATGGGCATCATTAGTTTGCAGGATCTGTAAGAACATTTCCTTTCTGTCTGTGTACCACGCAACACTAATTCATCCATTGGTCTCATTGTCAGGGTTAATATGTTAGTATGAAAAATGTTTTCTGAGAAACATCTGCATTATTAAAGAATATGAATAAACGGAAATGCGGGCAATTTATCTGATGAAGAATAGGAGAACACTTCATGGAACAGATTTCTGTTTGAATGACAACCTGCAAAGAGGGCAGTGCTGGTCTATTGAACTGAGGACCTGTATGAAAACTTGTCCAGGGAGCACCCAGCTGGACAGCTGGGGATTCTGGGTCCAATTCACACAACCTTATCCAAAAATCTTCCTCAGACTAAGTTTCAGACCCAAAAGCTTCAGATCTTAGCAGCTTGCCTGCCATTTCAAGAGCATTCAGGTAACCTGGGCAGCTCTGTTGATGGAAATCTGGGGTCAAGGTGTCCTTGGAAAGTCCATGCTGCAACAGCTCAGTGAAACAAGCTCTAGAGAAACACCTCACCATCACCTCTCTCATATTTCCAGTGCATGAAAAAGCTCAAATACATCTACATAATCCTATGTGATGGGAAGACACACTGAGAAGAATATTTTAAATGTGATGAGAAACATTTTATTTAAAAATGTACATGCCAACAGAGGCCACATCTCTCTGTGTGGCAGCTGGGCAGGCTGGATGCTGTGAGAGCTGTACACAGAATGAACTGTGGAAGGTCCTGGCCTGGCATAACCAAGTACTTGATTAAATTCTTCATTTAGACATCACTTCCTTCTCATGGACAAAGCCATCTATATTACAGAATAAGAAGGGATAATTTTACCCTTTTATTAAAGACCAACCGAGTACTTAAAAAAATAATTAGGTAGGCAGACATATAAATGGATGTGGAACTGTGCCAGGTGTGACTACTGATATATCTTTACAAAATAATCTTCAAGATCAGTCAGACCAATTACCAAGTGAACGTTTCGGTGAGCATGGCATGATTATATTTCCCATATCATCTTATATCCTTCCCATGGGAGTCAACCTCATATGACCCACCATCAACACCAGGTAGATGCAAGATAATTAAAACATAACTGTAACTGATGTTTGAAGGAGTATGCATTGTATTCTGTAAATAGAGTACAGGATACATGCCTATGATTTCTTTATATCTGACTGAGTATGCATCATAAGCCAAGAGGCCAAAGGTGTAGCACAGGATGAAAAAATTTATTATATCACCTTATTTTTGCCCTCTCCTAACCTTGATGTATTTCTAATTGTCTGCTATGCTACACAATAACCTATTTTATTCATGGCGTATAATTAATCAATTAAATGCAAATTAGACAGGTCTATAGGTTTTTTCCCTTCTTTTCTGCCTCCTCCCCCCTAGATCACTATTATGCATTTCAAACACAGAAATATTCTACTTGTATGTAATGTGAATCATTGCTGCTGTTGGAAGCTGTGAAATGACTGCCTGTGAGCCTTCATCTTTGCTGTCTTAGAACACTGTATTAAAAATTGTCTATTATTTTGTTGGCCAAAATTTCTAGTGGAAGAATTTAACTGATATCAGTAGAATTACACCAGCATATAATTTTCCTTTAATATCAGACTAGCATCAAAGACACTTACAAAAATCAAAATTAACACAGGAAGGTCTTGTTTCTATCTCTTCTGTATTACTATGCACATAGAGTTACTTTGCAACTGTATTATTGAATGTCCGTGACAGTCAGAAGAGGTTCACACGTTGGTTACCAGCAGTTATGATTTCTAACATGAGAATCACAAAGCAACACAGAAATGTCTTTTGCTGGTTGTCTCCACTATTGTTGATTCCATGGAACACAGCTATGAATATGTGTAGGTACATTGTGCCCCATGACAAGATTTCAAATGTCAAACTCAAAAGTTTTGAGCTTGAGTTCTCAACAGAAAATAAATTTAGAAAGCAAAGAACTTGGTTGAGTTGTAGTATCAGTTAGACCTATATTATGAATTTTCTCAATCTTAGTGAATTTTCTGATTCCTTTTCATTGTTAAAAATCAAATATACTCATGAATCTAGAATAATTTTTTATTTTTTTATTTGAAAAAACCTTACTGATTTTATTACAAAATTTCTTCATTTATGTATTTAATAATTATTTGCATATAGCTGCTGTATCCCTTGCAATACTTTAATTAATTATTTTTTTTTAATTAAGGTAATCTGACTGTGCAATGTCAGTGTCTGCTTAGTAGTTTTTTTAGCCATGCAGTAGGAGCATTTGGAACTAGTAGCTACAAGTAGTACTGGATAATATTATCACAAATAATTGTCTAAGCCCTCAAGAACAACTGACACAATGAGAAAAATCATATTGGGCATTGCAAAAATAACGAGTAAAACTCATTATATTTTGAAATTAATTAAATACTTCTGTTTAGGATTTATTGAACACCACACAGAAATCATGGAAAAACTGACTGTATAGTAAGAAAGTGCTTCTCTTTCCTCGTCTGGGCCTTCTGAAGAGTTTGCAGCTATCCATCTCAGCATTCCAGTTGTGGGAGTCATCTCACCATGTTTCCATGATTGCAATTGTGTCATATTTGCTGCTCACACTGAGTATGTTGGTGTAGATGCAGGTGTCCAGTTTTTATATCTGAGTCAGCTGCTGAATGCTGAAACAGGTGAGGGGTGAGAAAGGTATAACCCCTCCACATAGTCTGTCAGCTGTACTCTTAGCATGGTGTGGCCAATCTCTTCGAGAAACTGGAGACAAAGGGGTGAGGACATTTGTAATATGGAATATTTCCTGTGAGGTGTAAATGAATGACATCCTTATCTATCCATGCAAAGATCTGTAACATTCTTGAATATGCTTTAACTGGGAAAATGTTTTATCAGCTAGATGGACAAGCTCTGTGCTAGAAGGGGACTGGATCCTGACTGGTATTTAGTTTGAAAAAACACCAGAACCCTAACAGTCTCACTGTGCATTTAGTATCCAAAAAAATGATATAGAGAAGAAATAGTACTAAAATTGCATGTGATCTCACCCCATAAGCTAAATTTTTATTGGATAAAATACTGTTGGGGGTTGGGTTACTTTCTTGTGGAATTTTTTCCCCAAAAAGAGTGCCTAGGAAGATGATTGAAGCTGATTGCTGGGTACTTATGGATACTTTAAAAGTACTTGAAAGAGACAAAAGAAGTGTCTGTCCAGAGAGGGTGGGATCAACCCCGCCTCCCTTTTGGAAGGGCTCGGAAGGGGGAAAGTGGGGGGGGGGAGGTGCAGCTTTGTTTCTCTGACTAGAGAGAGCTGTCACTTGGAGCTGGGCTGGGAGCGAGTTTTGTGGCTCTGCCGGGAATCCTGACCCCTGCTCTCTCCCTGTCTGGCCGGGAGCTGCGGTTCCATCGACCCTTCGGCTTCGCTCTGGTTTTTCTCCACGCCATCTCTTCTGCCTGCCGGGACGCTTCCTACAGTTCTAACTCCTGCTGCGAGCTCCGGACACACCTCGGGACTACCATCCCCACCCTCCCCCTCCCCCTCCGCCGGGAAAGGTGCATTGGAGAAAAAACCTGTGACTGTTTTTTCCTAACCCAGTTTGGTATTAATACTATAGTTACTGTTATTTTGTTCATCTTGTTAGACTCATTAGTAAAACAACTGTTATTCCTATACCAAATTCTTTGCCTGAGAGCCTCTTTAATTCTAAAGATATAGCCATTTGGAGAGAGGAGGTTTGTTTCCTCCATTGCAGGAGAAAGATTCCTGTTTTATCATTTTTTTTTTCTTCTAGCAGGAATACCTCTCTTCAAACTAAGACAAATACCCAAGAGTAAAAGTTTTAAAAGAAGGGGACAAGCAGATTGCACAGTAAAAAGAGGGGACAAAAATACGCTTAGAAAGAACCTCAGTGATATCAACTCCCCAGAGTGAAAGGAGATAATTAGTATTATTTGCTGCCCTAAGACATGTCCCTTACAGGGCTGAGACACTAAAGCCATAATTTAGGAATTTTCCTTTCTTAGATATAGTTTAATTTTACAATGTATTAGATTTGACTGCTGAGACTTTCACTTGAGTTTATAACCTGTTAATTTTAGACTTTCCTTTTTGCTTTGCAAGAGTAAACATCCTACTTTTCTCTTATTGTCCTTGTCTCATTTTTCAAGTGAGCCTAGACTAATTTAAATTATTTAACCCTGTTTTTACTTTCAAAAAGACTGCATAGAAAGTGAAACACACATTGCAGTTCTTTGGAGCCTACAATATGTATAGAAAACAGAAGAGCTGTTTTTCATAAAGCTGTGAGAATCAACTCAGACCCAGAAAAACGGTGGGAGAAATTTTTCTTGGTGAGTTTATTCCAAGGAGCAGGCTTGTCTTTGCAAGGTGATCCTTAGATTCAGGTAGCTGCCAACTATCAGAGGTAGCATCGGCATTTAGCTTTACATCTTTCAAACGGAGGGCTGAGTCAGTGGCTCAGCAGGATTCAGGTTGCTGTTGCATGCCAGTTTCAGCTTTCACAGCCCACCAAGCAGGTGATCCAAGAGCTAATGGAGCTGGGGAACTTTGAAATGTCCAAGCAGAGCCATATGCTGTGGATCAGTTGGATTCATATCAGCAGGCTGATGAAAGGAGAGACATACTTTGTGCTTTAGAGGGGCTCTCCAAACTGATAGAGCTCATTGCAGATTTTGCAGAAGGGCCTGGATGAACTGTGAGAATGATGGAAAGCCAAATAAGGAGCTTAGTTTACACTGGAATACACCCATGGCTTCAGAGTGCTTTGTTTGTTGGAAATTCTGAAAAATAACTTTCTGTAATGGCATCAGTTCCCCAAAAAAATACAAAACATAAAAACAGGTGTACCACCAGAAAATTTGTCTCCTCATCTTCCAGTAAGTGGAGAAGTTTGACCAAGATCAAATGTACTTTGGAGGAAGGTGCTGATCAAGCCCTTCCACTCTCTTGTCAAAGAAAGACATTGAACCATACAGTTAAACAGGTGTCAGTGATAAGTTGTAAACAGACTATCATTACTGTCAGAAAACAGAAGATAATTTTCTTTAGAGAGACAATGTTAAGAGATATACACATAAAATGCAGTTTATTCAATGCTCTGAATCATGAAAACATAGAGGAAAAAAGAAATCTTATTTTTCAATTTGGTTCCAACGGAGAAAGAACTTACTGCTACCGAAAAGCCTGAGGATATATAATCAAGCAAGCAGAATTGCTCTCGAGACAGCATGCTATCAAACATGCTACCCATCCAAATTTAATGGTGAATAGTCTTTAGATTGCTTAACAAAACAACCTTGAAACATGTGAAATTCAAAACTGTTCTGAAAAGGCATGTTTGAACAGTGCAGGAGAGATAAGGATCTGGTTTGTACTGCAAGAGCATATATCAAAGAGGATGATTACACAGTAGGGCACTTTTCTAATAAGGAAACAAGTAGAAAACAATCACTGAGATGTAGCACCTGCCTGAATGAAGCTCTTTAAACATTGAATTTGCTTAGCAATATTTTGTTTGCTTTATTGGAAACATATGTTAGGACTAAGTCATTTTCCCTGAGCTAGAGAAATGGCCCTATTATCCCATGAAGCCTTTTCCAGGCAGACTTCCCTTTGATCCTCTGAGGTTTTTAGGTAAATGAAAGAGAATGTCTATATGAAATGGTCTTCTTAAGTGACTCTGGGATTAGGTCTGATCAGACAGATACAGGGACTTTTTGTGTCAAACCATCTGAATCTGGGGTTGTACAGATAATGTTTAATTAATGCTTCCAGTAGAAGAGTTTACCCAGCTTCTGGATATGCAAGAGTGTTCTCTACTCATGGAAAACTAGAAACAGCTTCTCACAAGAGGTTACCAGATTGCAGGCCAAGGACTCTTTAGAGAGTACCTTTAGGTAAGGAGGGATGGGGAGGCTTTCTCCCATTTGTAGAAGAATGGATGGACTGCACAGAGCTGTCTTTGAGACACTATTGATAACTGACATGGACAAGACTAAGGTACTCAACAATGCTTTTGGCCTCAGTTTACAGAGGTAAATTCTATTGCCATGTATCTCAAGCCCCTGGACCTCAAGGCAGGGGCTAAAAGAGGATCACTCAAATAACCACAGTTTATACAATCCATGGGATCTGATGAGATGCATTCTAAGGTCCTGAAGGAAATGCCTCATGTGGTTGCCAAGCCAGCCTCTAGCATATTTGAAAATTCATGTGAATCAGGCAAAGTCCTTAGGGGCTGGAAAACTTCACACAACTTCTAAAAACAGTAAAAAGGATGATGCTGGCAACTACGAACTTGTCAACTTAAACCTTTTGTCCAATAAGATTGCTGTTCCTCTTGGAAGACATGTCAAAACTCATAGAAGACAGGCAGGTGATAAGAGACAACCAACATAACTTCCCCAAGGGCAAATTGTGTCCCACTTAACTAGTTGTCTTGCATGATGGAGTGAAAAGGGAACATCAGCAAACAAGGGAAGAGCTACTGGTATCATCTACCTGAAATTCTGTAAGATGCTTGATACTTTCCCACATAATATTCTAAACTAAAAAAATAAGTACAGGCTTGATGGATGGAAAATAAATTCTCTGGATGAAAGTGTCTGAAAAACTATAGTCAATGGCTTGATGTCCAGCTGGAAATCAGTAAAAAGCAGTACCCCTCAAGCATCCATACTGAGACCTGTACTATTTAACACCACCAATTACCTAGATAGTAGGGCTGAGGGAACATTTAATAATTTTGCAAATAACACTAAGCTGAGCGTTGCAGTTTATGTGCTAGAGGGAAGGGATGCCACCCAGAGGGAGCTTTGCAGTCATGAGGGGTGGGCTCATACAAACTTCCTAAAGTTTAAAAAGGCCAAGGTGTAAGAAGCTGCACCTGGGTCAGCACAACCCCCAACACCAAATCAGATTGAGGGATTAATGGATTGAGAGCAGCCTGTTGAGAAAGACTTGGAAAAAATGATGAACATTTAGATGCGAGCCAGCAATGTGTGCTTGCAGCACAGCCAGCCAGCTGCATCCTGGGCTATACCAAAAGCAGTGTGGCCAGCAGGTCAGGGGAGGCAGTTCTGCCCCTCTACTCCACTCTTGGAGTTCTGGGATCTCCAGCGCAAGAAAGACACATATCTGTTGGAGTGAGTCCAAAGGAGCATCTCAAGAATCATCAGAGGGCTGGAGCACTACTCCTGTGAAGACAGGCTGGGAGCACTGGCATTGTTCAGCCTGAAGAAAAGCAAGATCTGGGAACACCTGACTGAGGACTTTCTATACATAAAGACTTGTAAAAAAGGCAATAAGAGACCTTTCATCAGGTAATGGTGGAAAGACAAGGGGTAACAGCTTTAAACTGAAAGAGGATAGATGTTTTTGGGAAGATAAAAAGAAGATATTGTTTATTTTAAGGGTGGTGAGACACTCAAGCAGGTTGCACAGAGACATCATGGATGCACTATGGATCCCTGAAAGTGTTCAAGGCCAGGTTGGATGGGGATCTGGGCAACATCATCTACTGAAAGGCATTTCTGACCATATGTGCCCATCAACCCAAACTGTTCTATTATTCTGACATTCTAAATCCTGATAGACAAAAAACATAGACCACCTAAGTCTGGACAAAATGTTCAAATTAAATAGTGATATCTGCAAATATCAGGAAAAAGAGTGGTTGTGATTGGTTTAAAATTAAAAAGTGCAGGGATTTTGTAGTAGTCCAGACTTAGTTTACACATATCTGAGTGTTCTGACTGTTAATTTTCTGTCATCATGTCTGCTGAAACCAGTAAACAGCTTTTAATGAGTAAAACTTAGCCTAAAATATAGTGAGCACATTACAAAAAACACCACCTTTATTCCTATGCCCTAACCTTCTGGAAGTGAGTTACTGGTGACTTTGATAAGTGATGAAAAACAACCAACATCTGTTTATTTATTATTTTATTTTACATATAGCATACTGTGGGAAAAACTGAAATCAAACCAGTACTAAAGAAAATGTTAAAATATTTTAGCATCTTTTGCAATGTGTGTGGTGACTGAACTCTGATCAAACATGGGAATATTTGTGTTTGGTAAATTCTCAATACATATGGCTAATTAACTATTTACAGTTCCAGTTCAAGAGAATTTTAACATTTGTAAAAAAAATACTTTCTCCAGAAGAGTTCCTTTTTCCTCTGTCTATCATAGACTGGAGCTAAAATCTGAAAGAAATCAGAGGCACAGTTGTTTAAGTGGGGAACTCAACACATATCTTGTATCCTGGATCAAATAAATTACCAAGCTTTTTCATACCTTCTGCTTAACACAATATGCATTACTGCTTCTAGGAGCTTAGAATGAGCTGGGGACTGAGCCATGACTGGGTACAGGATGTGCAAAATATAAAATCAAACAACATTCAGCAAAGGAAATTAACATCATCCTCACCCTTTCTTTTCACAAAATTATAATGCAGAAAAGATATATGCTTGACACTTTTTAGATATAAGAAAGATATAACATTTTTTGTTCCTAAGTCAAAATAGGGAAAGAAATAAATTTCAAAGATATCATACTTCAAGGGGTGTCAGAATTTAGCACCTCCTACCACGATCTTTAATTTTCCTTTCCTCCCAGAACATAATTGTATGCCCTCAAGGTGAGGAAAATAGGTAAAGAAAGTTAGCAAGGGTCAATTACTTGTGTAGGACTCATCTGTCTGAAGTCTAAATGTCTATATTTGAGTAACCTAACCTTGATTCCCCTTAGAGTAAATGAAGGGATATTTTCAAGTATATTACAAAGATATTTAAGACAGGTTAGATGAATTGCATACAAAATTGCCACTTTCTTTCTACTGACTTTGAAGGAAGTCTAGCTCCTGTGTAGACACAGTCAAGTCAAATGAGTGCCGCTCTTGATGTTACCTTTCTTGGCAGCCCTCCAACAGAGAGCTGCCATAATCTATAGAAGAGATTTGCAAAATCGGGGAAAGCCAGAATGAGGGCGTAAATAATGGCCTTCTGAGGTTGTCACATGTCAGGTGTCTAAAAAGACAACACTGCAAGTTGAATAAATTATATTCAACTATAATTTAGATAATTAATTATATTTAACAATTTTATAAATATATTACATAAATATATTAAATATATAATAATTATATAAATTATTTTATATTAATATATTATTATCATATCTATATTTCATATATGTATGAAACATAGATATAAATATATATTTCATAAAGTTAAAAAAAAAGTAATAAGAACTCCCCACATAGAAATGTAAGGCCTTGAAAGAATCAGCAGCCCTACTGAGAAGCGGTAGGTTCATTTCTAAATTTGCATTGGCACGATGAACAACTGAAACAAACTCTAAGGGCAGTGATTGGTTCACACTGCCTAAAAAATTAGACTTGACTCATTCTGGAAGATTTTGTCGACAGTGTTTTGTATCCAGTGAGACCAGGGGATCTAATGGTTCTCTCTAGCCTAGGAATCAATGAACCCATTAGCAACTTGGAGAGGCACATTATGCTTAAGACATTATCCTGCAATCAGACCATATGACCATTCCTGTGCTCCCAATTCATGCATTGCCCTCTTAATCCCTGCCTCTAATTTCAGTTTATCTTCTTGATGAACCAGGCTACTTTTCCTGCTGTGTTAACTCATATAACAGCTCAGTACCAGCAGCAGCAATTGCATGTCGTGTGCTTCAGCTGATATTAACCAAAAGGTGAGTGTGAGTGACAGTGAATCTCTAAGTGGCTGGAAAAGCTAATATTCCCTGCAGCTTCTGTCTCTTTGAATACACTAAACCTCCACTATTTACTTTTTTTTTCTCTTAAAACTGAAAAAAGTTGTTAGGTTTTGTTGTTCACTGCAGTGGAAGAAGAAATTATTTTCTTTTAAGGAAACAAGAACTGTTCACAATCGGTAATATCGCCCTGACCATCCAGACCTCTGCTTGTCTTACCCTTCACATTTTTTCATGTCACTTTTCATGTAAAATTTTTTTTCTGCATGGCAGGCACTCCCTAATTCTGCTTCAGATCCCTGCTGAAGCCTCCTTTCTTAGTGGAATTTTAGAGCAGTGAGTCAAACGCATTCACTGAAATTTTCTCTGTGGTCACAGAATTGTGCAAGAGGGCTACTCTGTGCCAGTTGCCCTCCCTGAGAAATCATGTACGTCATATATTCATGTAATTATTCTTGTGTACTTATTCTCTGATAGCCTTTCCCCTCTTTCTCTTCACAATCCTACTAATAGTAAATAAGGGTGTCTGTGGAGAATTTGCATATGTATGAAGTTTTTACCTGTCATAGCTTAAATGAGGAGAAGAAGCATAAACAACAAGAAGGTCTGAAACTAAAAATCTTAAGGGGAAAATAAGATACTGGGCTATTGAATCTCATTAAACTCAGGGGACATCCTGTTGCTATAGAGAGTTATTCAAATCATGCAATCGTGTAGGTACACATGGTCAGCTGGAGAGCTCCCTAGGCTCCATTGACATTACCTTGTCCATATGGAGATACCTGCACCATGGACATCCAATTTGAATTCCTTCTCAGTTGCCATTTTTGTTGTATTCATCACACAATGGCCTCAGTTTCAACAGAAGGCTTGAAAAGTGTCTTCATTCAGGTTAATTGTGGTGATACACAACCCTGGTGGCAGCTGCCCAAATTAGGGGTGCTGATAGATTCAGGTTTATTACTTTCAGGATAAGTACTCAGACCATTGTTTTGATTTAAATAAAGGAGCTATAACACCAATATCTTCTTTGAAAGAAAACTTCATCTTTTTGATGCTGTGATTCTGCTGATGTGTTTTAGGTGTATGAATGTCTATTCAGTAGGGTCTTCAGTTAACAAAAAATTTAAAAACATGTTTCTGGATCTTGTTTCTCTTACTTCTGCCATTTGAAGACACATGTTATAATTATCTTAAGCACCAAGTGTGTAGAGATTGGTACTAGAACTATTTTGGCGTGTCAGACATAAAGACAATTTATCCTGATTTTACAAAAGAAGCTAACTCAGTACAAGGATCCAGGAACTATTCTTATTTATAGTTTATCCCCATTTAGTGTCTCAGTTTCATGCCCCTCTTTTTTCTAACACAGTTATGAGTCTTCCTAAAGGCTGACTCAGAATCATATGATCTGACTTTTAACGCATTCTGTGTCGAACTACTATAATGTCAAGTTTCATGGTTTTTCACCCGTGTTTTACATGTTTTTGGACACCAGTCACAGAATCATAAAATGGTTGAGTTTGGAAGGGACCTCTGGAGGCCATCTTGTCCAATCCCCCTCCTCAAGCAGAGACACCTAGACCCAGTTGTTCAGGATAGTTTCCAGATGGTTTTTTATTGTCTTGAAGGAAGGAGACCTGCACAGTAAATAAGAGTTTCCTGATGTTTAGGGAGAGCCTGCCATGTTTCAGTTTGTACATGCTGCCTCTGGGACCCATTCTGGAAAGGCCTACTCTGTTCCCTATGCATCTTTCCTTTAGGTATTAATTGCCTTTAAACTTCCCTTCTTTTTGCCAGGATGAGCAGTTCCAGCCCTCTCATTCATTCCTTACAAGGAAGGTGTTCCTAAATCACCTTGGTAGCCCTTTGTTTACTCTCTCCAGTATGTGGATATCTCCCTTGTATGGAGGAGCCCACAACAGGACACACCAAGCAGTAAATTCTCATTCATTTGATGCTGGCACAGCTCTGGAGGAGTAAGACTTCACCCATTACAAATTATTCTCTGGAAAGTTTAAGCTCTTTGTTTCTAGAATTCATTGCAGTGGCATTTATCAAGCTTTGTTCAAATTTAGTTTACTTTTTCTTAAAGTTCAGTTATCTGCTGAATAGTAGATAAATGTTGGAAAAGGTTTGTAAATGTAATGGCAAACAGCACATCATTAAATGAAAATAATATTAATAGATGATTACTTTAGAAATCAAGTCAGATTTTAAGAGAAAATTTTAAAGTGTGATAATCAAGCCTGAATGGTTTAGTCGTAGCCTCAAAAGCTTCTTCTGTAGCTCTCACTTTTTCTAAACTCCGTTATTGTTCTTTGGACAGAGTTATATTTGTGCATGTGGCCTTACATTGTCTTGCCAGATTACAATATAAATATTTAAATTTGTATACCTCAGATTTTTTGTGATGTTTCACAGTGTTTCCCATTTCCCTCTTAAAGGCTTTCATAAGAATAAGAAAATTGCAAAATCCTGTCACATTGCTAATGAAGTCAGTCTAACAACTGTATTTCAATGATGAAGTAATTATCTTTTCTGATAGGTATAGATACAGACATATAGATTTACCAACACATTTTGTATACCTTACCAGTGAAAAGCATGAACAAGATAGTCATAATAGGTGAATATTTATCTAATGCCCGATCTATAAGTTAATGCTGTACTCCTATTTCCAGTTTTGCCCACTGATTAATTTCTTCAAGACTTACTTCAATAGTCAACACTAGTCTGACAAAGAAGAGGCAATATCAGTGAAAAATGATGATCTGATATGAATAGTTAATTTTTATTATAGTTTATTGTAACAGTTTCAAGTTAAACCCTATCATTTTGGCACATATCATCTCATGTCCTTCTAGGACAGCTCTTCCAGCTCTATTCCCTGTATCTCCTAAAGGTAGTTGTAGTTACAGCTTTTCTCATTGATGATATAAATATAAATTAGGAATTCTGAAAATGGGAAACCTCTCTGAGCATAGAAGGACTGAAATAATCACCATTAATAGAAACATGTAGGGTTTGATCCTTTTTCCATGGAAGTAAATTGGGTTATAATCTAAGTGATTTCATAGGCATGTGCCAAGCAGAATTTTTTATTTTGACAGCACATAATGAAACGAACTGTATTAAATTGATTTCCTCATGTGTTAATTAATTTGTTTTTCCTAACCAAATACTTCAAAGGAAATTAATGAAATGAATATCCCCACAGAGTGACAGGTTTCTCGCTCATTGTTTCAATCAGCTATCTGCCTCCTTCCCTCTGGTTTTGCCTGTATCCCAAAACCATCTTGAGTCAATGTGCATAGATTGCCCTCAGTGCAATGCAGTGACTCAATCCCACCGAGACAGCTGAGAAACACCCTCGAGGCTTGCTCCAGAAGACTTCAAGATGTGAGTGGTCCAACTCTGCTGATTTTGATTTGTCCCTGGAAATGTCATATTTGAAAGTTCACTGAGTTGGCAAAGACATCCATGCCTTTGCCAGATTTCATCTGAGGCTGGAAGGGTGGTACATTTGCTATTGTGCTGCAGGTTTAAGGAAGACAGGACCCCATCTCTCGGAAGCATAATGATCAGTCAGACAGAACTTTAAAATTCCTTCTATGACAAGGGAGAAAATGAGCAGAGAGAAAAAAAAATATTTCTTTTCATGCCCAAAGCAGTATGCCAAAAAAAGCTCCTAAATCAAAACAAGGTTTTTCTAGAAAATAGTTTTCCTTACTTCTTCACAGTCAAAGGAAGGGAATTGGAAATCGATGATCCATGAAAATACATATTTTTAGAAATGTATTAAACTACAGGAAGACAGATTTCTGTTAAGATCTGAAATGCTGGTGCAATGGCTTATTTGCAACAGGATGAAACACATTCCTTTCACCTTCCTATTTTGCCACAGAGTTGTGTAGGGGTTTTTATACCTAATTTTAAAGATAATTTGTGTTTGTTTTTTGTAATGTAAAAAGTTAAGACAAACTGAGATTTGATCTATCCCTCCATTATTTTATTGTTTAAAATTCTGTACTGAAAGATTTTTCTTGTGGTTGGTGGAGATTTTTCCTAGTGATAGCATTTTCTTTACAAATAAAACAATATAAAGGATCATTTCCTGAACAGCTGGAATACATCTCAGCACATATTTTATCCCAGCCATCCAAGAAATGGAAGCAATTCAGATTCTGAAAATGTACATCGATGCCCGTCAACCTCAACATCTCCTAAGGAAAAGATAATGTGTCGTCTCTGATTTTTGATTTTGAGAAGATAACACTCACCAGAAGGGGTGAAGCTCTCTGTGAAATAAGAAGTTTACCACCGAAGGGAACTCAGAAGATCTTCATCAAAAACAGTGAGGCAATCAGAAAGCTGTTGGCTATTTTATTAAAACACAGCAACTTGTCATTTTATATATTCTTAGTATCACCCAGTGAGAATTCTCTGGAACTGTATGAGCACCACTGACTATCTTTGCTTCACTCCTTCCTTTGCAGTTTTTCATAACACAAGTTTTCCCTCATCCCTCAGGGCATCTTTCTCCTCCACCAGAACCACCAACAGAATAGAGGCATTCCAGCTGCTGAAGAAAACTGTTCCGAGATCTCCGGCCATACAGGGCTGGCTCGCAGAGGGAGTTTGCTGTCTGCAGGTCCTGCTTGGTGAGATCCCTGCTGTGGGTGCAGAGGCACCCAGGGAGCAGAGCCAGCTGGGTAGAAGGGCAGCTGGGGCTGTTTGAAGCAGGCTCTGAAGGACGCTGTGCTGTCTCCTGTGGCTTTCCTGCTCTGATCTTCAAGAGCTCAGATCCCTGCGCCACACCACACATCACAGCTCACAGGCAAGCCCTCGCAAGCCAAACAAGCACCCTCATTAATGACCAAAGAACAATCACTGCTAGAAATAAGCTAATTCAATCACTGAGCCAAGATTTAACAGGAATTCTGGGCCATATGTACTATTTAATAAAAAATGTTTGTGTCCTATTCTTCACCATTGTCTGCAACACTCTGTAAACAGCTGGCCACGTTCTACTTTTTAAGAATAAGTATTTACATCAGAGGCATCTTTTTGTATCTAGTTTCAGTACTGCCAATACTGGGACCATAAAAGTTTTTCTGTTGCTGCACTTCATAGTTCATCTCAATTAGAAAATTGTGTTGACAGTAGCTTGTGAGTGGATGAATTTTTAACACTCTTTTCTCCTTTTCAGGAAAATGTATACTGCTACATGTGATACGGTCCTGCGGAAGAGACATTCTTCCTGTCTACTAGAAAAATGTTACCTGGTAACATTTGACTCTTTCATGATCACATATCATGAGCTCTTCATAGTCATTGGCATGGACAAGTAATATATAAAAATTTTCCTTCCCCAGACAGCCTTCCAAATGAGGAGCTCCTAGTTCATAATTAAACTTATTTTAGCTCCTACATGCATGATTTTCTACCCCATTCCTACAGCTCCCAGAAAATCACACATAACTTGCTCTGTTGCCTCATTGGCCTTAATGTACCCCAATCTTGTGTTAATAGCAGTTTCTATTAGGATAGTTTAGCTTTTTTGGTCTATTTTATTAATAACTCTAAGTAAATTCAAACTCAAGTTGATATTTGAATGATTACATTAACAAGAGCCTTCTACTCTCATCCTTTCCCTGCCAAGATAACCTATCCTCGGCTCTCAGCATTTCTAATTGATTTTTATGTTGTGTTAACAATTCCTGTCTTCTCACGTTGCTGTATGTTCTGTTAAAGCCTGTGTTGAAAATGATCACCATAATGAAACACAATCAGGTATTTGACTCTTATCAGACATGTCTTATACAGAGCAGGTACTTCAAGATCAGCAGCACCACTTTTTTAAAAAAAAAAAATTCAGAGGTTTTAGAAATACGAGTGGAAACTTTTTTATTTATTTTCTGATCTCTTTGCCTAGGGAAATGAGTGTATTAGCTACCAAGAAAGCAATTACCAAGACTTCTAAGGGAGAGGAAAATTAAAAGAATAAATATAAAACACCAAAATGATCGAACCATACTCCCAGATACAAGATTGTCTCAGCTTTAACTCCCAGTGTCCTGGAATTTCACAGCACTATTCTCCCAGAATACAACACTTGTCTTGAGAAGCTTCTCTTGCTGAGTCTTATTGCCTGCATTTATGCATTTGTTACTTTTGTTCTGTTTGGAATGGTTACAAAAGTATAAGCCATGGTTATGTTTTTGAGCTATCTATCTAAGAGTTATTTCCCACAAAAGACACCAGGATATTTGATAATAACAAGGAACCAAGTGGAAGCCCTGGTTGTAAAATGTATAATGGTTTGTCTTTAGTGGGAAAAAAGGTGTATAAAGTCAACTAGTAGAGTAGCTGAAAAACAACAAAGCCAAACAAAGCAAAAAATTAAAAAACCCTTCATAATATGGTAGTACAGTGGATGTTAAAAAAATAAAACAACAAAAAGTCCCTCAAACCCTAAACAAGACAAATAAAACCCCTGATATTTTCATATGAAGATACTTTATGAGGTATTGCTTAAATCCAGCTCTGTTTGTTGCAATTATTTAAAAATTAACATTTAAGAACTCTGTGACCCAATAATGCTGTTGATGAAAGAACACATATTAACCAGCAGAATTATGCAGTGCAAACATTCTACAAAGAATGTGTAGAGGAGCTGTTTTTACAAAGAATAGAGAGAAAAAAATACGGACATTTTCATTTATTTAATTCTTACCAAATGAGAGGTGTGGTCTGTATAAAAGTTGCTAGTTTTGATTTATTTAATACTTATATAATATTAATAATATTTTTAATTACATTTTTTTACTTTATGTGCACATCTTATATTTTCTATAATAATTTTAACTTCCCTGCCACTGTTTCAGAGAGATGCATCTCCTTAAAAAAGAGATTTAACTGACCTCTCTCTTTCTAACCCTGAAGAGCCCTGCAGAGTGGGAAGATTTGGTATTTAAAGCTGCACTATCTGGTACATATAAATCTTGTATTATCAGGGATGAATCCTCAGGAACAAAGCAGAAATTTCACATTCACAGGACAGAGAAGTAATTTCACTGAAAGGCTGAAACATTTAAAAAGTAATAAATTATTTTAATAACCATCTAATGGTAGACATTACAGAGTGTTCTCTAATTATTAATCCACTATAGACATGTTCACTGCTCTGAGAAATAAAGACGTTTTGGTGCATAACTTCCTCCAGTTTGATAAGGTCATAGTTCTTCATTATTTCTGATTTGAAATTTGGCATTGAAGAGGTTGTCTTGTGTCTTTGCTGCCGTCTTCTGCTTGGATATTTCACATTATGTATATCTTCCCTTTGCTTCACTGTGCAGTAAGTCAGATGTTGATATCAGATATTAATTTTTCAGGTCTGTCACCCCTCAAAGCTCTGGTACATCAATAATTCCCTTTTGCTTTCTTATCTGTAATTTCCTTTCTTTCCAGGCTGCTCCAAGTCTCAGTCTTTTGTCTTTACCACATGTATTATTTCTGCAACCTATGTTCAGAATTTTAAAAGATATAACATTCCTTACCAAAAATTCTTTCTTCAAGATTTTTGTTAAGGGACAATAAATCTGTAATGTCTCTCCTAATTCCTCATGGAAAACATAAACAGAATTTATGTCTGAGCTTTCGCTCTGTGGTGAAAGGGTTCAATAAAGATATCTAAACGCTATATAGTGCCTAAATGGAAAACAGCATTTTGTATCAATCAAGTTTTTTCAGATCTGCTTTGCTAGTACCCAAGATTCCCCATCTCCTTTGTTATGACAATATTTTCTCTCTCTCTCCAGAAGGAAGCTGAGACCATCACACAGAAGAAAATAGGGAAATAAAACACTGACAATGTTTTGTGATCCATCTTAAAAGCTATGTGTGGTGGGAGGAGTGTGTCAAATTATTGTTTGTGATTTTCTTCTTTTTGCTGTTTGGTTTTTTACTTCTTGTCTTTTCTCATTTTCTTTGTGAGTTGTTCAAGACCATATGTTTCCTTGTAGCAGAAATCAGAATGGATTTTACTGCCTGTGCATTATTGTGCATATATATTTCATAAAATCCTAGATTCAAAGACTAGTCTGAGTTTGAAAGGACCCAGAAGGATCCCTGAGTTCATTTGAGATATATCAAAAGATCTTGACTTCAGATATTCCAGAGGTGAACCATGAAGCTTTCCCTTCTGTTTAATGATGCAGAAAATTTTCCTCTTTGGACTGAAGAAATTTTCAAGAAGTTGAAAGTTTTGTTGTGAAGGCTCAATCTTTGCATTTAACCCGAATCTTTCAATCTCGTAGTAAAGAAATCTCATCCTGCATAGTCTACCCACTGATCAGTCTGGAAATTCAACTGTCTTTGTGAGGAATTTTCTAATATAGAATTCTGATGCTATTACACTTTTATCCTCTGTCTAGGAAAATGTCTCAGTAAGACTTTAACTACAGTTCTTCATACTTATTCTCCCTATTTAAAATCTAATGCCACTTTCATAAATTATATACACATGACAGTTATAAATCATAAGAAAATATCTTCTGGTCCTGAGGTCTGGATGACCAATAATAGCTTGAAATGAAAACACTCAAAGATAGTTTAAAGACAATGAAGGTAGCAAGTTAAGTTGGCAAATTTAGTTCAAGTGAATTTGAATTTATTGTTTTAGAACACTATTAAAAGCAGTATGATATTGCAAAGAGTATGCTCAAAGAGAATAAAGAATATATGAAAGTTTTGAAGAAATACTTGCAATTGATTTACATCTAGAAACATTTACAGCCAAAAATTTCTATAACTAAACAAACAATGAGATAATGGATGGATGTCAGCATCCAACAAACTGAGACACAGTCCCAGACCTTGTAACCAGAATTTCAGGGCAGAAGAGCAGCAATGGCACTGTTCCTCTTACAGGTGCCAGGATTATTTTTGTGACTGAAACCTGCAACAGGGCTGGGATGTAAGGGCTCCCCCTCTTTCTTCACTAACAGATCAGGGCACTTCACAATCTTTCTTTATGGCTGAGTATTCAAACTGCCCTTTTCTTTGGAAAAGCACCCTTTATCAAAACAGTTTTGTTTAGCTGTTGGGGGAAGCTCTGTGGTGGGGCAAAAGAAGAGAGAAGTGTTCAGTTTTTTCAGATTTAGAGGAAACTAATCTTTTTCTGTGGTAAGTATTGCTGATATGGTTTTAGCATGAGGAATCCAGCCTGCAATGACCTAATTAATAAAGAGATAAGTCTCCAAAAGATTTAGTAGTCCAGCTCAGAAGAAGCCTTTTGGGTCTTTTTTACCTATTTCTTAAAAATTTAATTAATTTTTAATTTTAAACTTATTTTTAATTTATTTTGAAACTTCTGCACCATTCTCCTGCAAAGATCTCCTTTTTCTTATTCAATTTTGGATCTATTCCTAACTGCCACTTTCTATGTAAAATATTGGTTCTCCCACATTAAATTCTTCCTCTTGCTATTGCAATTTCTTCCACTTTTCCCACAGGATCATTCTTTAGCATGGAGTTTCTCCTCAGCTATATTTCTGTAAATATAGTCATGTATAGTCATTTATTAGAGCTCCAGTAAAAGATACTTTGCCTGCCTAAATTTTCTCTTAGGTTTTCTTGCTCAAACAAGCACCCATTTCCCCACTCTTCAATCTAAGTAATGCTTCATAAAAAATAAAGAGAATCCAAAGTTACTTAAAATAAATATCTGATAGTAGGAAAATTTAGGAGCTGTTGACTCATTTCATCAGTGTTATCTGGCCTTCAAAATGCAGAAATTTTGTCATCTGTTCTGCTGGGCCTTTGCCAAAGTTACAAACTACTCCCCTGTAGATTATGAGTAGGCTAAGAAATAAATGAGATCTAGTACAATAGGTTCAAATTTGCAAATTCATTCCTGAGGTTCAGAAGATTTCTTGCAAAGGATCTCAGGAAAATTAGAAAGGACACAGCCTAGTTAAGTTGGCAAAGTCTGTGCAAATCTTTGTTGTCATGAGCGCATTGGCCGATTGACAGAGGACAAAAACCCAGTCACCAAGTAAATGAGTCATCTGTAAACTTTATCTGGGGTACAGTGTCGTTCTGATTTTTCAGGTTTTTTTTAATGCAGTTTCTAACTAGTTGTTTTTACTGTAACTAGCTTCTTTCTCACACTTAGAAGTGTCTTTATTAATAGTCTATTTGATAAGACAAAGTTGTTTTTCATACTTTTCCTGTGAGGAAACAACTGATGAACAATTGTCTTTACCAATGGGATAGGAGAGGTGTCAGCCTTCTTCTCCAATCCCTGGTCTTTCCAGACATGCTATAAATATTAGAGTCAAATGTTTAATAAATACTTGTTCTCTCACTTTCTCAAGAGAGTGTGTCCTGTGTGTCCTTGCGTCCCACACAGCGACAGTACAGCACAAACATTCTATGAGTAAATATCAGGTTTTGGTCTCAGCATCATTGTTACTAAAGAGCTTTCTCTTCCTTCTCTGAGAACATGGAAGGCTGAACAATATCAGATTGGCTTTTAGTCACCATCTCTTGCATCTGACACATGAGAAACTCAATTTTGCTTGCAGGAAAGGGCTTTACTCCACACTTGTGCCTACAGTCTTTGAGAAATTACTGTAGAAGTGAGCTGTTCAATGCAGGGCTTTCCCCCTCTCCCCTCATTATTTCTGTATTTGCTTTGTAGAGGCATCATGAGAGAAGTATTGAGTGGGGCTATTCCTTTTGCACACTAAACACCAGAATATCTTAAAAATTCTTAGTTCTCTTTTCTTTGAAGAAAGAGGTCTTAAGAGGAACGAAGATAAGCCAGAATAGAGCTGGAAATGAAAATGTCACTGAGAAAGAGAAAAAACAATGAGAATGGAGACAAAAATTATGTTTTCCTGTGTTCTATCAAACCATTTAAAAAAATCTAAGTTACTGAAGGTGAGTAAACAAAAGCAAAAATCCATTCATTTTGCCTAATTAGCTCACCCCTCCCATTAATGCTGCTATATGCATTATTGCAGTTACTAATCTATTAACAACACCATTCTTATTGTAAAGCCACACTTGTTACATAGCCTTCAGGGAAAATGTCAGATGTTCTTATTTAAAAGGGTAATCAGGGAACTTACTGAGTTCAATTGGGGTGTATACATGAGGAAAAAGAAATTAACAGAGGGCTTTATAAATCTGAAGACTTTATTGATATTCCTCCATACTTCCTAAATGCTACAGCCTTTCTATTGCTCCCAGGAACAGTGGGAAACAGCCAGCACTCATAGAATCCAAACCACAATATTGGTGAGGTTTTAAATTTCAGAAGATTGTTGGGGAACTGATCCCAGGCACTGTCACAAACACAGACTGATCTGACTGCTTGTGCAGGTACAGAACTGTGCCTTACCCTTAGCTAACAGGGCTCCTCAGGTCACCTGGCTCCCAGCCCTGTAATGCATCCTTCACCTATGAAATCCTCTGCTATGGAGGTGTACAGGACTTACACCTTTACAGTATCTCTCCAAACACAAAACACCTCTAACCATGAGAGAACTTCCTGGTGCCATTAATTCAGCAACAGCTCTTCTGTACAGAGGTCAGCTCGCCCATGGATGGCTAGCTAGGAAATGCTGACATTGAGAAGAGTGGGCAGTGTTCATACAGAGTGCTGTTATCTTCGTTAAGAGCCATAAGATCTTAATGTTTCTGCAGATTGAGGATAAGGACTCATTTCCTTGAAAAATTATTTAAAGTGTGTTTGCCTCTGTGAATTGAATCAAGGAAATTGCTAAAATACAGAAAATCCTGCCTTTCCTCTGATATTTTACACCCATATAAGTCATTGGCTTAGGTTCATAAAAGGAGTCTCAAAGAACTCCATAGGCAAAAGGGAAGACATCCCCCTCACTCAGGGGCTAGAAAAGGAGGGAGAGGAATTGACACAGACATCATGGTAGGAATGCCTAATGCTAAGTATCACCCATGAATTTTGGCCCTTACCATGAATATTTTACTAGTAAAAAAATAATAATTTTTATCTGGCAATTTACCTGCACGCTCAGAGGTTGAGGATATTGGCCTGTGCAGCTTGGTCCCCGGTGTGACAGAGCCTGGCAAGAGCACACCAAGACTGCAAGCCACAGAGCAGCCCCAAGCTGCAGCAACATTCCCCTTCCACCACAGATCCTGCTGTGCAGCTGGAGCAGGGCTCTGCTCCGTGCCAGCCACAGCTACACAAGTGCTGCTTCAGACAAGGTCTGAACATATGTCAGTCTGCAAAAGGCTATCAGACAGTCTCAGCAGGACGTGAAACACAGAGTGAGCAGTAGTAAGTCCTGCCACACATCAACAGATAGAGTTTCAGGCTAGATTACAAAGAGCAAATAACAGATTTTCATTTTTTTTCAGCATTTCTAGATGTGTTTCTCCAAAAATTCATGCATCACCCTGACATTATCTATCAAAAGCAAACACTTACTGAAGATGAGTATTTTATTTATACTGTAAGCACCCTTTAGTTTGCATGAGTACATTTAATGAGCCATCAGAAAATCCACATCATTCTAAGACTGTTTTTCACATAAGCTAAGAGGCCACATTATTTTGTCACCAATCCCTACTCCATCTGTTGACACACTCAAACTGAAGAATGCATCAGAAATGAGGAAACATTCTTCCCTTTTGTTCTCTTCTAAAAACCTGATAGTGCCAACTGGACCCATCAGGAGATCAGGGGTTTCTCATTCTGTGAGTCTCCCCCCAGACTCTGTGGCGATGGATTTACTGGTGGGGCAAATCCCCAGTAAGCATGAGCAAAGGTGGCAGAATTATGCCATAAACAACTTGTGCAAGTGTCTTTTAGGGGGCATATGATTGCTTAGTACCATACCAATGGTGATGGTTTGGAACTGACAGTAAATCATGTGTTTTCAGGGCTGAATCTATCAAGGTTAAGCTCTCTAAATGGTTTCTTCTACAAAGTCTTTTACTTCTTGCTAAGTATTTTTCATAGTATTTTCTTTTTAGAAATTAAGGAAGGATGAATCTCTGCTCCTGGACTGTATAACCACTATAGAGGCTCTGGTTGTAACTGGGGTGACTTCTCCAGTTTTCAGCAGAATGCTCCCTCTTTTCTGGAATGCAATGATACTAAGAGAGCACTTTATGAGCACCACAAGTCTCGAGGTTCTCCTTCACAGAATCATGCTCTGGGAAGTGTTCTCTTTCTATTAGGGTCACTGTGTTTGCCAGTTTTGGTATCAGTTGTGCCCATTCAGTACAACCCAAATAGTTCTCAAGCACTGTTTTATCCACCAGATAAAACCCTCTGTGGAGCAGTTTATCCTGGCTTGTTTTACTCACAGGGAGTCAGAGCAAGCACAAGGCTATTGCTCTGTTTTGAGCTTAGAGCAGTAGATTTCATATTGTGGTTAAAAAAACCCAGGAGATCTTCAGGTCTGTGCTGAAGGCACTGCACAATAGGCAACGGAGGCTGCAGTTCAGCACACCCATTACATCATCATAAGCCAGCACTTCCAGGAAGAAAAAAATCCAAACAAAAGCAACCTAGCCCTCCCTTCCTTTCTGTCCCCAAATTAGCTTTCGAATTGTCCTGGCACAAATGTTTATGTGGGTACTTGGTAAGTCAAACTGATTTGCCTTATGAAGGTTGTTTTTCAGCCATATTGGCGCTCTGGCCCAGTTCAATAAGGAGTTATAAATATAGACATGCTAACTTTAATTATTCATTAAACAGGAGATTTAAAAATCCCCAAAACTGTCCAGTGTCAGTAGATTAAAGTTCACCAGGTAGAAATTCATATATCCCAGATTGCCATAACTAGTACCCGTAAATGGAAAGTATTAAAGTACTGAAGTACTGAAGACCACAAAATTATAAAGCATGATGTGCACTCATGTGCAAGTGCAGTCAGTGTTGTGGTTAGAGACCTGCTCCTAGCAGGGAAGATGGGAACCGATGGCAGTGACAGCTCAGAATGAGGTTACTGCCTGACATGCTAATTATCTCCCACAGACAGTTTGCTCTGAGAAGAAAAATTAGTCACTAACCAGAAACCAAGGATGTTGACAGTCCCATCCACTGCTTCTTGTTGTGATTTAACCCCATCCAACAACTCAGTCCCACCCATCCACTCCCCCACTCCCCCTTTATGAGATGGGAAGAGAATCAGAAAGGTCAAAGTGAGAAAACTCACGGGTTGAGATAAAGATATGTTAATAAGAAATGTAAAAGCTGCATGCACAACCAAAGCAAAATAAGGAACTCATTCACTGCTTCCCATGGACAGGCAGGTGTTCAGTGATCTCCAGGAAAGGCATGCTCCATCACATGTAAGCCGGACTTAGGAAAACAAATGCAACCACTCTGAACACTTGCCCTCTTCCTCTTATTTCCCCCTCTTTTCAGCTGAACATGATGCCATATGGTAATGGGATATCCCTCTGGTCAGCTGGGGTCCAGCTCCTAGTGCCCCTTGAGCCTCCTCGCTGTTGGGATGGGGTAAGGTAGGAAAGGCCTTGGCTCTGTGTGAGCACTGCTCAGCAGTAACTAAACCATCCCTTGGTTATCAATTCTGTCTTTAGTCCAAACTCAATACAAAGCCCAAGAACAGCTACTGTGAGGAACATTAACTCTACACAGCCCAAACTCTGTAAGGCTCCCAAGTGACTCTCCGTGGAGGTAGTGCCTGGCCTGGGGAGTAACCACATGTTAATGGGCCACCAGGGCATTCAGAAGGTTAATCTTGTCATGGAACCCCTTTAGTGTTCCCAGGGGACATTTTGCCGATAGCAGCTGCCAGTACCCGTGGGTTGTGGCTAAAGAGAGCACTTTTGGGATGTGTGTACATAGAATTCTGTGAACACTGGGATTGTGGGTTCAGCCCTCATCTCCTTGATACTCAAGGATCAAGATTTTGGACTCATCTGTTCTGGATTCAGCCACAATTGTGTCCTGCTAACATCTTTTGAAATAGTTATTTTTTTACCTTTATTTCCTGGGATAGCCTTTTAATGAAGAGAATTCAGTTCAGATTGCCTGCTGTCAGAACTGTGAGTGGAAATACCAACCGTGCCCTTCCACAGTTATTTCGTTTCCTTCTCTCTTCCCCGTTGATTAAATGTCAGCTCCTTTCTTTGTTCTCTTCCCAAGGAAGTTAATTCTCTCCTGCAGCTGCAGCCAATCTCCTTAGCAGCACAAAGCAGTGCTGCCCAGTGGTTTCACAAACCACAGTAGCACACTTCTCCTTCCCCTGCTGCCTCCCCAGTGCTGCATGTGGCAGCTCACAGAAAAGACCAGGCACTTCCTTTTTATGATATACCATGGATATGTCACCACAGGACCCAGATGGCTAAACAGATGAGCAAAGTGAAACAGTGACTGCCCAGAAAAATTTGGTATGATGCTGCTTGAAAAGCAGGCGCCAAACAAAGCATTCAACATTAAAGTGCATACAAAAGCCTGCAGCCTCTTAAAAGTATAATCTAGAAAACTGTCATTTTGATAAAAATTTCCCTTATGAAATTTTCCCTTTAATGAAAATTTCTCTTTTTATAGTGCACCTCTCTTATTGTAGCTTAAGTTTAGTGACATTTCCTAAAGTTAATCTTAGCAACAAATTTACAGTGAGAAATTTCACTTAATTTCATTTCTATGCTGTGTGGAACAGTTGGGCCAAGGTCCAAAGAGCACTTAGCAGCTTCCAGAGGCACATCAGTGAAACTCACACAACCTGAGCGATCTCAAATATTCCACTTACCTCACCAAGGTGCACTAGAAACCTTCCTGAGATACCAAAGCATTGACTATACAATTGAAACATTGTATTTTGCACTTCACCCTGAGGAATTAGTGTTTTTTGCATGAGCTAAGTACATAATGGCATTCTCAGGTGGGTATCTAGTTCTGGGACTAAGTTTTCATATTTTTTAGGATTATTCAACACTCAAACACAATCTCTTGTCTCATGTCACATCTTGAGAAGAGGATGTATGCTCCTTACATTATAGTATATTGTGAGGAACCCTGTTCCAGGATTTGAGAGGCCTGGCTTAACTGTAACCACAATCTCAATCAGTAGGAATGTTTCTTATGCCAAAAAGCATCTGAGTGCAGAAAAGCTGAGGAACAAGGAAGAGCCTAAATAACAGATAAGACTCTCAGCTAAGAATAAAAATAGCTTACCTAGGTTTTACTTGAAGTCCCACATCTCAGCTGTTCCCACCAATTTTACAAAACAATTAACTCTGTTTTCTCTGCAGCCCAATCCCTGCCTGGGAACACAAAAGAAACCCCAACAAACAAAGCCTTATTGAAAAGTTGAAACAAGGAGAAGATTTAATAACTGGAAGTGACACTGTATAATTGGGACACTTTGGAAATACTAATGAAAGGTTTCAGTAGGCACAGCACCTGCAGAAGGATGATCACATCTCATGCTGGTAAAATCTCCACAGATTTTCTCAAGAGACCAACGCAGCTGGCATTCTACTCCAATCATTTTATGCAAGGTAGTTTCAGAAAGGAAGTGAAAAACAGCTTCTTTAATTGAAACTATAAGGGTGGAGATGATTTTTTTCCTAACTAGGCAAGCTGTTATTTGGTAAGTGTTTTATATTACTTTATATACTTTAGATACAAAAATATGTGATACAGTAGATTATCTAATCATCCCTCTTGGTTTTCTCTTGTACACCATTTACACATTTATGTGTTTGAAATTTCCAATACAACTAGAATAGAAGGAGGTTTTGTTACACTTCTGCAGCGTTTCATGCAGCATATTCAAAGGTTCACAGTGGAATGGGTAGTCATACGAACCAAAACCAAAGAAGGTAGCATACTGTGGCAAATGACACATTCAACCCTGATACTCAAAAAGATTACAAGGTCCTACTCACTTTTTCAGTTGTGGGTTGAATCAGAAACTTGATTCCTTGCAATAATAATCACAACAAGTCATCATAGAAAGAGCTGTACGTGTTTGTTGTTTTTATCAGCTCTGCTTTGTACACTGATTAGGTCTTTCTTATAAAATCAGAAAAATAACTAGTTTTTGGAAGAGCAAGAGAGATTTGAGCTGCATTCAGAAAAAATCTTAGTGATAGGAGGTCAATGCAATATTCATATTTTGGGAAAATGTATGGTAGTAGGGATCCACTTACATAAATATAGTTCCTCATAAAAACCATGCTGCAGAAATCGAGATAAATCAGTGTTTAAATACCCTTTGTTTGTACTGTACTTTTTAAGTATTTGTGAGTAATGTGTCATTTACTAACCATTGTAGCCATTCTTATTGTACTGGAAGGAATTACTTTGTAGCATAGTGAAAAGTTAAAATGAAAACCAAAGAGACTTGCATGGCACAGTGCAGTTCCAATGAATTTCATAGAAAGAGATGTGCATTATGGCAGGAAAACATACAGGAATTAGAAGGATTTAAAGGGAGCAAGGGGAGTAAATAGCCAAGTAAGCCTCTCCAAAGAAGTGTACATTGTACAAAGTCAAAGGACCATATCGAATTCAAGGGTAATTAACTTCCATATGGTCCTATGGAAAATTTAGGAGGCTGAAGTCAGAGAAGGTGAGTGTTTTCTTTCCATGAATATTTGAAAGGTGAATGTCCTAGGGGCGAATCCTTTCTCACCTGCTTTCCTTCCACCTACCATTTTCTCTGCCTCCAGTTGGTTACACAAGTATTAATTGAAAGGCAAAAAGGAAATGTTATGGCTTTTCCTCTCTACAATACCCATTTCTACAGCTTGGTGTCCTACATATATTACAGGTAATACTATATAAGCATGGGGAACACCTTTCCCTTTTCCAGGTCACCACTGAGACTGGTTGTGGTCCTTTTCAGAACTGGACTGAGTTTCTGTAAGCAGGGTTAAAGTTTTCAATGTCTGACAGATTTTATTATAAAGCAGGACTGCCTGTTCTGCCAGTGGCAGTATCTGAAGAAACCTTTCCAGGAACCACATTATTTGCAACACAGAAAGTAAAACCTGCTCAGGCTGAAGGCACAGATTTGGTTCATAGCATGCAATATTGAGGAAGTGATAATGAGAAACTGTAGGTTGGGGAGTGATTATTTTCTAGTACTCCTAATTAGGGATCTTAGTAAATAAATGTCAAGCTTCCTGCTAGACAAATTTCCTTAAAAATTATTTTTAAAATACAAGAGAAAAGATAAGATTGTGTAGGTCATTTTGTCCGAATATGAAGTTGTAAAAGATGAGGCTGAACAAGTTTATTTTCTATTTAATTATAACATGTTTTTAATGAAAATAATTATTATAATCTCCTATGATTTTAGTGAATCATTATCTTATCCATTGAAAGTTGGTGAGAAACACAAGATCACAGTGGAACAGTGCAGTGCATTGTAAAATCTCAAACTTATAAATGGTCAAGTCTTGTTTGCTCCAAATCTGTATAAATAATTCAATCTTTCTGAAAAACAACTATCACAGTCAAAAGCCAGTGCTTTCCATATATAACATTTTTGGGTTGACATCGTCTATTTATTAATTTTAACAGCCTAAATCATGTCTTCATATATAATAAAGTATTATTTTTATATAATGGTGTCTGTTAATATTTATTTTTAGACACAATTTTTTTTTTGCATACAGTAATATTTTCTGTGTATATAAAACTCAATGCAGTATATCAGAGTATATTATAACTAAATTATGTATTCATATTTAAGAAGCACTCTGTCTTTTCTAAACAAAACTCAAAAGGTATATTCACTGCATAGCTGATATTAATCTTGTGATTTCCCATAAGATTTTAGTACAAGTGTGTCTTAGCTCAGTTAATAATTCACATTCCCTTGGGCTTCTAGGATGAGTTGTTTCATAATTGAAAAAATGCAGATGAGCTTAACAACAAATAGCAAGTACAGGTGTTATCATTTTCATAATTCTTTAGGAAAAAGACTATCATATTTAACAAAGAACAAGAGCTTCAGTTTTATCCAAGTAGCTAATCTCCATAATCCATCCATTCAGTTTATCTCCCTCTCTATAAATTAAAACAGACAATAACTGAGCACACGCCTTTGAGCACTAGAGGGTAGATGGAAAAATGTATCAATTTAAAGAAATTATTCACAAATCTTATTTTCTCAAGTTTTTAAATTTAATGTCATACAGAAAATGACAGAAATTAGATATTTGTTTAGAGATTAGTTCAGTTAGTCGCTTTCTTATTAAAAGATGGGTGTTGTCACTCCTAAAGTATGCAGTGAAGGAGAGAGTTACCCACACTTAAACAGCCAGGAATTCCAGTTTAATACAATAACTTTTATTGATGCTGCCATCAAGAAGATACTCTAATTTCAGAGAGGTAGTTGGATGAATTTATACACCACAGTAATGATAATAAAAATAATAGTAATAATGATCCTAAGTAAAAGGCATAAACAGAGAAAGAATGAAAACTGCAAGCCACCGACCAGAGTTGGTGCTTGCTTTATGATTTAACCCAGAGGTTTTCACTGATATTACCTGCCTTTCCCTATTTCTTTTTCTGAAGAGCTGTTGGGTCAAGAGCACCACAGGCAGATATTTCATATCAGATTGTGGAGCTGCTGTTAATACACAAATCTGTAATTACCAGCATATTTCTGATTTCGTGGAGAAAGAGTGACAGGTCTTACAAGATGATATAAGTCCTATAGAAGGTAATATTTACAGCCCCACATAATTATAAGCCAGGATTCTGGCTTATTTCCATAGTTGAGACTCTTATCAATTTTTCAGTCCTATCTCTTTAAATATAAAAGGAGAAATATGTTGAAATAAGTCTCTTAGAAAAAATAAAATAGTGCAGAAAGAGTGAGGGAAAGTCAGTAAGCAATCTAAGGCCATGCCTATACTAGAAAGTTTTAATGGCAGCATTATTTCTGACATCTATTTTCTGAGCATATCAATCTAATAACAATATTCTTTGAAAATATCTGTCTTTAAAACATTTTTTTTTCACTTGTGTACTACACAATCATAGAAGTCACGTAAGCTTAGAAGGTATAGTTTACTGTGTGGTAGAGAGTCATCCCTTGTTCCTCATTGGGCTCCATGCCTTGAGAAATGGGGGCGTGTCAACATTACTTTCAGGGAGCTGTGAGGTTTTGTATTCTATTTCCCACCACATCATGATCTCCACTTTTCCTTTTCTGTATTTTTAAGAAAGTCTTGCTGCTTTACACCACATCATTTTCTCAGTGTCAGTCTGTCACATCATTGCTGTGTTCATGGGTGAGTCAATGCTCCGGACAATCCCGACTTTTCCAAATCTACAGTACCTGGCATTGTCAAGCTGTGCAACATTGGCTACTATCCTAGAGGTTGTCTGTCATGTTACAACCTACTAATCAATCAAGATACTAAATTTTCAGATTATTTCAGCCTTGTAACTACCTGGCACTCATGCTACAGGCTTTTAGTACTAAGATGGCAAGATTAATATTTTGTAAAAGATGTAACCACAGTGGAAGCATAAAAATGCACATTGCTGTCAGGAAGTAGACAAGCAATTTAGAATTGGCTAATCCTTGAAAACTAGTGAAAGTTGAAAGGCAATTGATATCACTCTTGCAGAAATTCTGCTTCTGGACATAAAGCAATTCAAAATTAGTGGTGTCATTTAAAGATGGAAAATTCTAAAACCTAATACACGGGGCTTTAACCTGGTGGACTAGAAAGGTAGAGACTGTCCCAAGTTTCTGCTGTTGATATTGTTTTTGCTCTGTGTAAGTGTTCACTGCACAGGATGGAGACAGACATTATCCCAAAGGTAGAATGTCAGACTCTCCCTGTAAGGATCTTAACCTCCAAATTTGAGTTACACATGTCTTTATTGAAGTTATAAGGGAAAGCCACAGCCATTATCTGCTGAGGCCAGGAAGAACCAGGATTAGAATGATCAAATGTAAAAGAAAAACAGAAGCCTTAGGACTACTCTGAGAATAATTAATACTATATCCTAAAGACAGACAACTAGAGTTTGACAAGGGACTGGAAACAATGGAAAAGAGAGTGAGTTCAGCCTTCTCAATATCATATATGCAAATTAGTCTCTTCCAGTATTTTTTTCCTCTCTGTAGATGCCATAGCTTTGCAGTGAAAAAAGTGAATCAACATATAGTGTGAAAACATCAGAATGCAATTTTTAACAAGTGAAAAAAAAGAGTTAAAAGACTTGTTTCCAAAATTATTATTTAAATGAAACTGCAGTTGAACTGTTTGTTAGCTAATTCAAGCAAATGGAGTGAAACTGGGGTAAATAGTTAGAGCAGCTATTCCAGGTTTCATCACACACTATTTCTGAATTATGTTTACAATAATTATATACATATTTAAGAAAAAAACAAATCTGATTCTAGACTTTTCATAATAGCTTACATTTTTGATAGATACAAGGAAAAGGTCATGCTTTAATCTCTGTAGAAGATGTTTTCTAGTGCGTTCTTTATTCTAATGAAACTCCTACAGAAATGAGGGAGAAGTATAGACACATGATTTGGCTAGACCACTGTTTAGCTAAGTAACTGGAAAACAAAATAAATATTCAGCAGCATTTTCCCTGGAGTTCAGATGCTGGAGTACACTCCGCAATTATCCAGGGGGGATCTTGATGGAAGTCATTGAGTACATCTTGTCTTGTACTCAAGTGCAGCAAAACAAACCACTACAGGAGGAAATTTGGTACACTTATGTCACAGAGTAAGAGGAACAAGGCAAAGGAAAATGTAGAATAGAGGAAATGATCACATTTTATTAATTTCTCCAACTGCTGTGTCACCATGGCAGCATGAACAATAGGCAGGTGCTCTCAATTAAGGTAATATTGCCTGAGTCAGAGGTGCATGTAAAATACTGAAGATAAATACTTGCAAGCATTCCTATACTTTAAACAGTTCAGAATTAACTTGAAGAGGAGTATAGATTGCTTTATTCGCCAGCAATGCTTTGAATTGGATTCTGAAAAAACTCCATAAACTAAGACTTTTAGTAGGAAGCTGCAGAGGTGAAACTCAAGTATGGTGAGGTGGTGCAGGTTTCTGCTTTGTACACTCATTAATGATTCTGATAAAACTGGTAGCAAACTATTTCTTCCTGTATTTGCCACAGGAAGTACTGTTTTCTTCTTCATTGCAAGGGAAAGTATTCAGGTTAGCAGGCTGAGAATGTATATCTCTGTATCTCTAACACAATGCAATATTGTACAGAGAAACCCAAGCTGAACTAGCTGCTTCCTCACTGAAGCCTAGGGAAAAAGGCAGCAAATGCATTAGTCTCAAACATTGACAGCCAGATAGATGTGGAACCAAGCAAGTATTGTTGGTAGCAACACACTGTGAGAAAGAACAGGATGTGGCTGAAAAAGGCGACCATACAGAGGTAGGGCAGCAATTTTCTGGGACAAACATCCTTGTTCTGGCCCCCGGAGATGACCATAGCACAATACAGCACAAGCACAGAAATGAGGTCAAGAAGTGGCTATGGGGAATCAAGATCATCAATAATCCCAAAACTCCTGTGACTCATTTCCAGAAATGTCTAGAAGAACAAACAGCACATGATAATTAATTTACATGGAAATCAAGAAACTTATCTCCAGGATGGGGTAGCTTATAAGTAAAAAAGTAGCCCCACAAAACCCAAGAGCTGTTTCCAGGACCCTGAACACTCCAGCACCTGGATTGACACTGGATCTAGGACTGATGTATTCTTTCTTTCTTTCTTTCTTCCTTCCTTCCTTCCTTCCTTTTCTTTCTTTCTCTCTTTTCTTTCTCTTTAATTTCTCTTTCTTCTCTTTCATGCTTCTCCTCATTCAAAATCCACTGCTATGTGTTTATACTGGAAGATAAGGGGCTGATTTATACCAATTTCCATGCCAAGTGTTTACTAATAAAACTTTCTACATTTTTGTGGACCCCCTGATTTTGTCATTACTTTTCAGTCATGGGCATCTATGAATTTTGGGGGATCCTTTCCCCTTAGGGGTGGGATGCCACATTTGTTTATCAGCTGCTATATTAACATAGCCTTTCACTTACATTAATTATCCATTCCGATGAACTATAAGGAGTGGGAAAACCTTTGAGGATTACAGGTCAAAAGGTGAAAGTTTCAAAAGGGAAAAATAAAAACAAGGAAAGATTGAACAGCACAGTTTCCATCGAGATTTCTTAGGAAGCATTTGACCACTAAAGATAAATATGAAGTAATTTCAGTAACATAAGTATCAGTCGGAGCACAGCAGCATATAATGAATTCTGAAATTAGGCTGTTCTCTTTTCCTTGAAAGCATGGAAATTGCCTTATGACGTTGTATATTACAGTTTATAAATCAGTACAGATTTACTTAGGCCCATCTTATTTTAAGCGTTAAGTAGATTTCCACTATTGCTGAATGACAGAGTACCTTTGGAAATGGAGGTTAATATCACATGCACACCAGAGTGTGTTATGATCATTTTTATTGTACTGGAAACCAAGCGAGTCCAAATGTTAAATATGACTGAACTGTGATACCAGAGAATGATGTTTTCATAAATATGCCTGCTACATGCTGTTAAGTAAAGACAGAATCAAATTTCCACCTACTGTGAGCAGGATTTCTTTCATTGGTTGTAGAATTTATTAAAGAGTTAATAGGTGAAAATTTTCACCTATTAATTTAGTAATTTTAGCCCACCTAGTAATTTAGAATTTTCATAATTAAAGTTACTTTCCCCTTATTGTCAATGGAGAGAAATAGCCTGACTAACCTTCGACCACATGAGGTGTTGAGGTAACTGGGCTGCATCTATTGTGTTGTAAATCAGGATTTAAAAAATCCACAAGTTCTGCAGGTGAATGATCCCTGATCTACCCATTCTTTCCTATTCTCTGTTTTTCATTGAGTAATAACCTTTTCCACTATTTGCAATATTTATATCTAGAGTTTATTTATTTTATTCTGCAGGATAATTTTCATCTTTACATCTTCACTGCTGTAGAAAGCAAAGAAAATGGGATGAAAAAAAGGGATCTTGTTTTTATTAGACAGCACTACCACTCATCTTTTTAAACTTAACTCTTCCTTTTTGTTCATGGTTATGTTCTCATGTAAACAGCAAACACCTTATCAACCTAACACAAAGCCTCAGCCAATATATTCACCTGAGTCATGTAAGCAGATACCCAGAGTGAAATAAAAAGAGCTCTCTTTAAAGCTGTGTACTGCCAGTGAAGAGAAACAAATGGGATCCCAACTGCAGCAGTCCTGCCAATCCCTTCTCCCCTGCAGCAAATTATACACATATTCAGAAACACTCCAGAGGATTTACCAGCTCATACTGTGAGTATTTTCCTGGAATGCAGAAGTGAGCTATAAAGTTTTCACTTAAGGGAAAGACATTCCTTTTTTTCCCTTGTTTTCCTCATTTCTGCTGCTCAGTGTGCCACATTGCATCAGATATAAAGATAATTTCAACAATCCATGCTTAGCATCTGATATGTTCCAAGACCTTATTTGAAATTACTTCACAGACAAGCTCTGCAGAGAACTCTGCAGAGGCTGTTTGCTATGGCAGATGTCTGTACCACTGCTACCAGTGCAATGCATTGGTGCTAAACCAGGAGATCTCTACCCTCCAAAGTCCCAAAGGGAGAGATTTAGTGTTCCTGGTGTGGATAGCTGAATGACTCTGCAAGGTTCATTTACTAATAAATTAATCAACAGAGACATTGTATTTATCTTAAGTTATATTTGCTTTGTGGTCTGATTTTTCATATACTCTGCTATTACTCCAGCCTTTTTACCAAACTGCTTAAATATATTGAGTGAAATTACAATTCTCAGAAAAGACTATGAAAGGAATTAATTTGATTTTATGAAATTCAAATTCAACCCACATAAGCCTGAACATTTACAACAATTCAAATTAGAGTCATTGCAGTTTTAATTCCCTCATCTTCACTTTCTGTCACAACAAATTAAGTTAGATTTGCTGTTTTGAGGTTTTTATGGCTGTCTGTGTTCTTGCTACTTAAATTAAAGACCTTTTTAATCCATGGCATGATGTCTAACAACCTCAGAAATAAGTTATGGCATCAATAGGATTATGCTTTTATGAAAATGATGGCAAGCCGCAATCAATAACACATTCTATAATTTTATCAGCTAAAGGGAATAAATATGAGAAATATTTGGGAAACAGAAGCCATAGCAAAGTAATAGGAATATACATGTATATTTTCCCTCAGCATTTTGGAGATTACAATTATAATTAAAACCTAATAAATGATTAGTGAATTGATATATTCAACAAATTAAACCTTTTTTTTTTGTAGGATAACTGCAAAAATATAGGTATTGCATTAGTAATATTAATTGTTCAATCTGTAGTGCCTGTATGGTTTGTTCTGACATTGACTTTTGTACTCCTTAGATGTACTGGGTCAGGGAAAGTATATGTTATAGTTCCTACTCATTATCTGGTTAATTAGCTACCCAAAACTTCTGAAGAACATGTCTGTATTTTTTTTCTGCAATTTCTTCCAAAATATGAAAAAAAAAACAACCCATTTTACAGTTCATCAGTAAAAAAAAATTAATAAAAAAAATCCTTGAATAATTAACTGTGCCCTTTTAAAATGTATTTCCCTTTCCTTTTATTCACATTCAGCTTTCTAACAGCCTGAGCACTGAACACGCTGTCTGGAGTTTATCTGGCAGTTTTGTGATATGTACAACACCCCTACACTTCACCAGCAAGCACGATGACAGATCAGGTGCCCTCTGCTTGTAGTTCCGTGTCAGTGCTCAAATGAAGGGTAATTACCAGTGACAGCCCCAACACTGCAATGGGAGGAGCCAAGGGTCGGGAGAAGAGGTGGAAGTGGCAGCGCAGGATACTCGAGGCACTGGGCATAGAGATAAGCAGTAAAAACAATCTGTACATCAGCCACTTTTGTTTTGTTTGTTTGTTTTTGAGAGATCCAGTATCATAAGCTAGAAGCTACTTATTCTGCTCATATTTTGTGGTTTGTGGTTCAGAAATTTTTGACAAGGGGAAATCATCACTTTATTCTTGTCTGTGTAACTGGCAGCAATTAGCTACAGCTGAATGAGACACCACGGGCAGGGGCATTTGGGAAACTTGTCGAGGAGATTTTTCCATTGATACCAGAACAGAAACTAACATTTCCAATTCTAGGAAAATAATATCTTCAGGATACAACTTACTCATAAGAGCAGAGAACGTTTTTGGTATTAAAAGAGTGTTGGCAGGCATAATTTAGATATTGTTCCCCATGAGAAACCCTGCCTGACCGACTTGCCAGCAGAACTCCAAAGAAACTCTTGACTATCTGGTGTAATGGAACACTGAGTGAAAATGTGTTCTGGGATTTGTTGACTTGGAATTGAAGAAACAACCTGTTCAGAAAAGAAAAACTGAAAACTGGAAACTGAAAGCACAGTTCTGGTTTTACTGACAGTTCCTAAATAAATATGAACATCTTCCTTACATGGGCTACTGGGTTCTGCAGATGGAGACTAAAGACACAGTTTGGAAGAAAGACACTGGAAAGATTTTCTTTTGTCCCCCAGACCTGAAACATGGCTGTGCACTTGCTGGGCACAGAAATTGCTTCTGGCAAGTAGAGTTTGCCAGTCATTTGCCTACAATACCAAATAGAAGGCAACTGTTAATGAAATTCTACCATTCTCCTTCTTTAGTGCCCTGATTAGTGAAATTTGACTAGACAGGTAGAAATAGAAACTTCTGCCTTGATCTGAAAAAAGAAGGGTGCTTCCTATGTTTGCATGCTCTGTGCTTTCCCAAGAAGAGTCACCTTCCAGGAAATCCATGTATACACATGCTCTGTGGGTGATTGCTTGAAGTTGTCAGGGTTTATATCAACTATAACAGAAAGACAACTAGCAGAACTATTGATTGACACAGCCCAAAATAAAAAGGAATAAATGGAGAAAGTGAGCAACATAACCTCTCAAAAATCCTTTCCTACTGGTAAGTGTGAAGACTTTTACTGGAAAACTCCACAAATTTCAAAAATTTTCTCATCCATAAAGCTCTCCTAGAGGAGGGCTGTGATTTACCCACTGAACATCATGAAGCAGAAGACATTTTGAGAGGATGGTGACTTTCTCTTGAATTCTATACTTTTTCCCATGTGAATCTTGCTGTTTCTTACATCCTTGGTCTGTCACCATCACTTAATGGCCTCAGAGAAATGAGCAGCCCTTAAACTCTGTGGGGGGAGGAAAGAAAACTAAATGACCCAAAGCTTGCTGGAACAGATCCTTCCTTGCTTCCCTCCTGAGCATCTGCTGCTCATGGGCTGCCTTGAGGCTGGGGTACCTCAGGCTGGTGGCACCCCCAGCTCAACAGCTGCCCCCAAAAAACCCATCAGAGCCTTTCCATGGGGTCATGTGAGTGCTGGCAGTGATTACTGCTGCTGATTGGCACACAGGCAGATGCATCTTTAAAGTTAGAGAATGGGAAGGAGAAGAAAAGAAGCTTTGGAAGCATTGTCTAGCAATATGGAAAATAATAAATAATAATAAGCCAAACAACAGTTTTGTGTATAGGAGTGCTAAAAAAGAATTATCCTTCAATTTTATGGCCCTAACACATAACTCAGAATGTGGCAGATAAACATCCTTATCACACACTAAGGGGCAGAGACAACATTTTTAAAGAGAAAATGGTAAGCTTCTTGGGTAAAATATAAAATATTATTCAAATTTAAATATCTATTAATTAGCCCTATTTCAATGACAAAATATTTCAAATAACTCCTTCTAGAAACTCTAAAAAATAACAGGGGATTGTTCCAGGTGCTTGACTGTTCATAACACAGATTTGTAGGGATATTCCTTACATTGTTTCTTTTATGTGTGTGGTGAATAGCTTTTTCTCCCTTAATTTTATAGGCTTATATTAATATCTTCTTGCTTTTTATTGGTTTCATTCTCAGAATTTAATTTCCCTGACAGGATTTATAGTGCAGTTTTCGTACATGTATTGTATCTTATCTATCATAGCTAGATTTGGGTTTAATGCAGTGAATTATCACTGTCACTTGGCACATAAAGATGTAAGGCAGAACCATGTTCTAACTTTTAAAATGTTGTTTGTTATTTTTACAATTGCATAACTTCTCAGGGATAAGTGTTGCTTTACATCATTAAATTTTCTTCTGCTTATTGCTCATCTATGCTAAATGAAATTCGCTTCATTCACAAACAGAGCAATGTTTAGTTGTTATTTCTCTTTTATTAATTTGTTCATGACCCTTAGGGATGCCTGTTTCACTCTCATCTATGCAAAGGGAATTTAACAATGTTGTGTTTCCTAAAGGCCATAATTATTTAACTAAAGCTTAGAAGATAAAGCCAAAAGTTACAGACTCTTCGCATAAGATGGTTTCTCATTGCGGAAAAAAATATGACCTTTAAAGAGCACTTTCCTGAAAAACAAAAACTTTGAGCAGAATATAGAGAAAATTCTGTTAATTTTGTTGCATTAGGAAAATGCAAATTGGAGCTAACAAGCAAGCCTCTCACAGATATGCAAGGGTGTGAGAAGCTAAGTTCTGAATAAAACAGTTGACTACATTTTGGACCAAGATTCAGGTCAAATACCTTCTAAAATAAGAGGGTTTTCTCACTGGCTTGAAGATAAAATATTCTGTCCTGAAAACCTTCATTTTCTTCCAGCATAACATTTCAATTTGATTCTCTTTTGTTTGGCACTTCATCTTATTTGGATTACTTTTCATCCAATTTCCCTATGATTACAACATCCTCTGCAGATTTCTTCACTTGTAGTTTTCAAAAGGTGAAAGAAATTAAATAGAAATTCATATCCCACTGAAGAATTTTCACTTGAAGTCAGAAGAAACATATATCCTTCTAATGTATATATAAATCCAAGAACTAGAGAAATGTTGAGTTCCAGAGTGCACATAATGCTAAAACGATATTTGACAGAATCCATTTTTACAGAAGAAACACATTTAATCTTAAAAGGTATCATGACACATTAATGATTTGCTTACAGATTCCTGATAGTTTTAATAGTCTTCGTGGAGCCTCTTGAACAGACTTTGCTTTTCAATGATCCCTGTATGATTTTGACAGCGTTTTAACTATTGTGATTGAGAAACAGTTTAATCCATGGATACTCTCTGTCTGAGAAGACATTTCTTCTGAAAGGCTCCACACACTAATTATGCCATTAAAATACTAAGAAATATGAGCTCACAGCTGAGTTTGACTCTAAGTCCTCAGGAGTATTACAGCCCTTATAAATTCTAAACAGTTATGTTAAATCTAATTTTATAATAACCATTTAGAGAAAATTCAACAAATCAGTGTGGTTTTATATATGTTTCTTGTTCTCTATTTTCCTAAAAAAAAAAAAACCCAAAAAATCATATTGATGTTCTCTAAGTATGATTACTGGCTGGAATATCAATATTTCCCTATGCATAGAATTAGAGATTTCAATTTTTCCAAGCAGAGGGTCTTGGCATACAGTTTCTGCTGTAGGAGAGAAGAAAGAAAATAATTTATTTATGTCCCTTACACTATCTAGAGACAAATTTCCCTTAGATTTTGGCCATAAGACAGATGAACTATGTGCGGTTTTTTTGGGGTATTTTTGAGTTCTTTTTTTCCCTTTGATTTTTTTTTCCTGATTTACCATCACTTTATCCCAATACATTGCCTTTGAGACGTAATTAAAGACCTCTCATTTTTCTGGTGTGAACTATCCGTGTACAAGCACTGATTTCAGTGGACATTCATTTTATGCTATTATTGAGGAACAGCATTTCAGTCTTTCTGTTCTTCAAAAATCTTTTGTCTGATCTGTATAACAAATGTTTTCACATGATCAGGATTTAAATGCTGCCATATTTTCAATGTTAGCTATTCTGCAAGCTGTTTTCTTTATTGGATTCATTTTCCCACATAATTCTCTCTAAACTGCAATTTATTTAAATCATGGACTGACTGGAAAGCTATGGGTAGCAATTCAGATGGTTTGAGATTTTTCCTTTTAATATTCATTGCAGTATTTGCCAAAATCCCTTTTTCAAAGTATATATTTAAAACCCTTTCATTTACTGATTTACTTTTGGCTTCCTATAAGGATTCATACTGATCTAGCTGCCTTAATCAATAATTCATTATGCCCTGGAGTAGAAACTTCTTTTTTTCCCTTTGGCTTCAGTATGTTGCAATTACAAAAACAAAATGAAATAAGTAAAAGGCAAATTTATGGACCCAGAAGTATTATTGAAATTAAATTGTATTTTATTGAAACTGTTCCTATTTGAAGTTGAATATTCCTGTAGAAGTTAAAATGGTCATACTTTTAAAATATATACTGCTACCATCCCTTTTGAGACAGACTTGGCACACAACAGAATTGCAATTTGGCTACTGTAGTTTGACAGTTCATGTGCAGTTTAGGGATTCTTTTTGATATGAAGGATTCTTTGTGAGGTCCATGTGACTGAAAATATAATTTGGAATAAAATATAGGTTTGTTCACTGTACCCATTTGATGGCCCTACACCAGTAAAAGACTGCAGAACATTGCAACTTCCTATGAACTATTGAACTGCAGGAAGGGTGAATGATCCTCTGCCCATATCATGCTTAGGTAGGGATCTCTCAAGCCTGATTTTCAGGGCTTGGGTAGGCACACAGATTACTCAGTAAGTCCAACCATGCGTCTTGTCTGACAAAGGTTATGAATGTCAGGATGCCTGAGGGGAGCAAGAAGAAACAGAACAGAAGGAAACAGCTGCACAGAAAACAGCGGGTCCATGAGTTGGAGAAGAAAAACAATGAAGAAGGGAATTAAGAGACTCTTTGCAACTATCTGGTTCACAGGGCAAACAATACTTAAAAGCAGTGATAATGTAAGCTTTAGTGCGCAGCCTGACATTGGTATGCAAACACACATTGCCAAAGAGCAGCGTGCCATGGAAATCTAGGAAGCCTTGTTGGTAGGGAGGAGGCAGACCTGAAAGCTGAAAGCCTTACTGAAGGACTTAAACCCCTTGCTAGCTCACTTTCCATAGTGCAATAGGGCAGGGACTGCGTCTCCACTCAGCTCACGCTATTGCTCCTGCAGGATCATGCTGGATCAGACCAGATTTCTCCGAGATTTTGTAAGAGAGAATCATGCTTTAAAGTTCCTCCTTGGCAGGCACAGCATCAATCATCCAGCAGGTTGTTTGTCTTCTCTTCACCAGTGAGACGTTGAGGGATTCATCAAGTATTAATAAAGGCTTCTAGGTTGCTTGCCGTGAGCTACAAAACTGCAGCCAGTGATTCCATGCTTTGAAAAGAATATATCTCTCTGTCTCAATATATGTTAAAGGTGCTCTTTGAAATAATTAAAAAGCAGGAATACAGGATATGGCCCAAACCTTACAAACAGTGGCCCAGTAGCTCTTCATGTTATTCCTCAATTACTTCATTGAAACATTTTCATCTCCACTCATAATAACACCTCTACACAGATGTGCCAGACAGAACAAACTTGCCAGTGAAATTATATCCAAGAGAGCTGTGAATTGGTGAGAAGCAGCTTTTGAAAAACACTGCCCAGTGGAAGAAAAACACTTTATCCATGCATAATAGATATGGTTTATCACACTTCATACAATGACACTCTGAAAATATAGGCTCTTTGGGCTTATTAAGTCGTTCAATAGACCATCAAAAGACATTAAAAATCCTAGTTACTTCTGATAAATAAACTTGCAAAATAAGCTCTAATTCAAAGCCCTATGGTGTGAGTAGAATGTGTGCATGCTTGTGTGTCTGTTCACGTATCACAGCACGGATGCAGAGAGCATGACTGAACAAAAAGCACTAGATGCACTAATGTTTCAAGAGCTGGGGACTAAAAGAAGGACAGAGGTGGCTCCTGTTTATGTTTGAGTACAATGTGTAGGTTAGAAATCTGATTCTGGGATCAGAGCCACATGGTGCTCTGGGGAAAATACATGTATTAGTATTCTCTTTCTGTAACATTGTTCAGATCTTCCAGTCTCTTTCTATTTGCACAAAATATAAATGAAGGCATATTAAACAAAACATTCTTAGGTTTACTCTATTAATTTTCTCAGTCACAGTAAGCCTTCTTATCTCAGTGGAATCATTGTTCAGACAAACTGCCCTTGAGGAGCATGTCAGCCTTCAGAGGGATGCACAGAAGGTAGGTGAAGTTCTGTTATCCTATGGTTAAGCGATGCAACAGCTGCTCCTGCATATTGCCAAAAAATCTAGTGTAGCCAACATACAAGATTGTATCCCAGCACCAAAGAGAAGGATAGAGTTGGCAGCAATATTTAACATTTTTCTTGGTAGTGATTAGTTTAATGTTCATATAATTTGATTAAATCTCAGACTGCTTATGTTTTCCTTAAGTATTCTGGTAGCATTCATTTTGAAACAGTCACCAAAAGGAGAGTTATCAGAGAACAGGGATAAATACTCCTCTCCTTGGAATCAAATCACAGTTATGAATATATAAACGTTGTAAAAGCAGTATGAGAGGAACTATGATAAAAAAAAAACACTTTGAGGATGATCAGCAAAATGAAAACAGCTTACCAATTGAAAAGAATATAATAAATCAGCCCAAATTGCATATCTGGAGTTTATTTTCTGTTGCTGACCTGCTATTGGGGACAAAAATGAAGAATGGTTTTATCTTCCTATTTGTATGGTTCACAGCAAATAAGCTATAGTCAAGAAATCACAAAATAATATAATAAAATGTTTAAATCAACATTAATGCAATTCATAGAGAATTTCAGAATTCTACTATACAAGCATTGCTATGGGTAAGATATTAGTTATTCATCACATTTTGTGGCCCTGTATGTGATTAAATGGCAAGAGTATTCTAAAGGTCAAATGTGAGATGCAAGAGGCAAAATAAAAAGCCAAACATTTTCTTGTTGTTGAACATTTTGTTTGTGATGTGCTTAAGTTGCCCTAAGGATTTCTTTCTGTCCTCAGAAAGTCAACAAGCAAACAATTTGAAAATGATTAATATTGATTTTACAGAATACACCACAGTTCTGCTGGAATTCTTCTGTCTACAGCAGAAAGTTATATTTGTTGTTTTGAAAAGAGGACAATTAATATACTGGAAGGAACAATGTGCAGAAAGTACTGTATGTCCCTGAGGCTGATGCCTCTTCCTGCACCTTGTGCAGAGCCTGTTTGGCTGCAGCAGTACAGGTGCCTGACTTGGTGTTCCATAAATGCAGAATGCCCTAAATACACTCCCAGGGGATCTCTTGCTAGGAGAGGAGTGTTAGCTGAAGGTTGTTTCCTTCCATGTCTAGGGCAGGAATTGCAAAACTGAGTCAGTGGATGTCCTGTTTCCATAACTCCCTTCTGGGAAAGCCCTAGCTCAGCCTTGTACTGGATCAGTTGCCACTGCCAACAAGTGCCAGTTCCCTACATGCAAAGCCAAGACCCACGGGGAAAGCTGAGATGCAATAAAAGAGAGAGCCAGGGCTGCAAATAGCTTGCTGCTCTTGTATTAGCCCAAGGGATGCCAGCAACCAGGATTTATTGTATACATACAAAGTCTCTGCATGTTCATGGGTTCTGGCATGTTTTATGACAGGCTTCACCTGCCCCAGTCCTGGTAGCTTAGAAGCACTGAAAGATATCAGAAAATCTTGACGTGGTTTCCCACAAGTTTGTTTTATTTTTCCCTCAGAAATGGAGGACGGTTAACAGCCTAAAGTTTAGCTTGGCTTTTATTTGTCTTTCCATGAAAAAGGTGATCTTTCAGAAGATAAACCATTTTTTATTGCTTAATTTAAAGATTTAATTTCAACTGTAAGTTTTCATATGAGCTCCTTCATATCCCTCTGGGAACAGGTTCTTGCTAGCATTACCAACATCCATCAGTTATATCTATCAGGAGTGGAAGGAAAGGATGTAGAACCAGTGCTCAGCCAAAGCAAATAGAATAATCCACCAGCTCAACAAAAAAGCCTTTTCAATGGAAATCTATTTTATCTGTGGGTTTTTCCAATGAAACTGTAAATTTACATAGCCTTTGCATTGAATATCAGCTCAAAAAGTAATACTTGTAGATAAGCTCATTGCAATTTTACTCTGACTACTCAAAAATTCTACTTTTTCTAGAGAAAGTATCCATCCTTCTTGTCTACTTTCTATCCATTTTTGGTCTGTTTCTTTCAAGTAAGGTGTATAAAAGATAATAGCAATAATAAATTATTTAAATATAGTAATTCAAATAATTAATATTTTCATGAATTCATGTTTCACAGCCATGTTTTCTCCAGCAAACACCTTTTGAACTCTGTTTCAAATACTGTAAGTGGAGGTCAGCATTCACTAGTTAAAAACAAAAGCTGCTTCTGTTCAGTGGCAATTTCTTGTTTCATGGAGCCTTTCTTTTGGTAAAAGCAAAGCAAAAAAATTGCCACTTCATTCTTCCTCGCTGATACTCTGATTGGAAGGGTAACACTACCAGTGAGTTAATTCTTAATTTGAAAAGGAATAGGGATCTATGCCATGTTATATGTTTTGCCTCCTTTCTGTCACATACATACAAACTTTTCCTTTCAATTTAGTTAGCTGGCATCATTATTTAGCACCACTATTTTCTATAAGACACTACCAGCTTTTTATAGTATGTCATTTTAGAATATTCAAGATAATTAAGGAGGTCTGTTATTCCATGTACTTGTCTACAGATTTCAAAGAGAAGAAACAAGCTGTTATAAAATGTTAATTCATGAGCACACTAAATTGGGTATCAACAAGATATTTCTGCCCAAAGAACTATTTCTTTGTCAAACTAACAGTACTATCAGCTTGAAACAATCAATATTTAAAATTTCAGAGTACTTCAGGAATATTTCTGAGAACTGATGTACTGCATTTTAATTTGTTAAAAAGTAGGGGTTAAGCACCCTTGAATAATATCACAAGTTTAATATTTTTGTCTATGTTGTTAAAACCAGATGATAGTATTACCTATATCCAAGTTATCTTTAAGAACAAGTCTTAAATCTTAGGAATACAAGATGGAAGTTCTATCCATTTTTGGTTTTACCAGGGACTTGAGTGTGGAAATGGGACCACTAAACATCCCACAAAAGGATTTACAAGCAGCATTTGTCCCTCTCTGAGCAGGGCCGCTGGACTAGGTGACCTACTGTGGTCCCTTCCAACACTACCCATTCTGTAATTCTGTGGTTCTGGGATTCTGCCATTCTGTTATGTCAGTTCATGGAACGTGTAATTCTGACAGAAAATTTATAAATAGAACATGTCAACACTCCGATACACAATTTCTCCTCCACTACACATTGCTTTTTGCTTCACTAGGTAAACTGTCAGCTGCAGACATTCTCCATGCTGAGAGCACAAGGCAAATGCCCTCAGTGTATCTAAGATCTTCTTTAAGCAGAATTGTGTACAATGTAATATCACAAACAGCTGTTCCTTCTGATGTGTCCATCAGCTGAGAATAGTCAGGACAGGCAGAACTCAACAGTGCCATACATCCATGGAAAGTGAGGAAAAATGACATTCAGCTGTCATTCATACAAAGAGCTTTCTGTTCCCTTTAGTGGTTCTTTCATCAGTATGACTTCTTCCTTGGGACTTTGAGTCACTTTCTCAAGTCTTCTAGACTTTCCTGATGTGATGAATCAAGTGCCTAACAAGAGACAGACAAAAGGAATGAGGATTTGTCTCATTAACCCAGTTATTTCCTCAGAAAACCTCTGCAATGTGTGACTTAGTGAAAGACAAAACATCTGGTCTAAATCCACACCAAATTTTCCATTTTTGCCTCAGGGGATGTTGCTGACTGAGGGATGGATGCAAAAGGAAAGACACTCACTGCAGCTGGCCAAAGAATAAGGCTTCTGCAGATGCTGTGCAAGTCCTTCTCTTCATTTTTAAGCAGGGCATTTCTTGAGTTTTTGTGGAAGATAGAGTACTAACTGACCATAAAAACATTGAGAATACCCCACAAAACTCACTCGTCACCAGCAGTGGTCTTATCAGCTCTGACACTTTACCAAGTTTTGGGGAGGAAGGCAGGGGTGTAGGCTGTGATCTCACATTCTTTATGGCTGGAGGAAACTTCCTGCTCACATAGGAAACATGATAATATGAATAAATAGCTTCAAAGTGATTTTTCCATTGATCCAGCAAATTATGCAGCCTACCACTCTGCCTATGTCATTCAGCTTGAAAAAGCTACAGAAACTATGTATGCCTTTCAGATGGCATTTCATGTTGAACACGATCTTTCCTGAGCAATGAGCTGACAGTACTCTTGACTTGAAACCAGATGACCTTTCTTTTCTTTCTTAATAAGCATCTCTGATGACACTTACTTTATCAAAGATTCTTATTTGCAACGCCTGCCGCAAAAATCACGTCACGTGTATTTGATAGGTCTGTTGAGCACTTGTTAGTACAGGTGGTCTGATTAAGCATTGTTTAGAAATGAAAAGAAACTGAAAATTCAGACTTAGTGAATGTCAGAAAACAGGCAACCACCTGACATCTTGACTAACATTACCCTTCCACTAAAAGCAGTTTACCAAAATATTGAGATTAAGCAAACCTTTTTAACAGTAGAAAATTATTGCCAGTGTCAGTTTTTCTGTCTATTCATTAGTTAAAGTCAGTTGATCACCAATCTTTTCTATTGACCAATAGCAGTCCAAACGCAACCATTTGGTTTGGTAACAATTCTATTGATCAGACTTGAGGTAATGGAAGATTAATCATTTTGTCATTGGGAAATATGAGTACCAACAACTGCTGTCTATATCTACTCTTTTTCTTGTCAGTTTTCTCCCGTGTAACTGGCTAGATTCCCAATTCCCTTTCTACATGCATATTAGAATAATCCAAAGTAATGATGACTGATCTTTCCAGGTATCATTAATACTAACTGCCAGTCAATGACAAAATAGATTACAGTCTGTATTGCTAGCCCTAATTTTGTAAAAATAGAAAAAACATACCACAGGGATCTGAACTGACCCTGGCTGGTCTGAAATAAAATGTTGATGAATACAGTACACTGTAAGTAAATAGGCCCAACAATATTCAACAAGGCTGAAATTCCATTTTGGCATAGAGAGAGAGTAGAGCAGACAAGCTGTACTGAAGCAGACTGCTGAAGAGGCCTGAAAACAGAAATGATCGAGTATTTCTCTGTGTTTCTCTTTATAACCATAGTAGTTTTCTTCTGTTATCAGATTAATTTATTTGAATAGATGTTGATAAAAATTAACTCTTAAAGTGGCAATAGTAAATGTCTCTTGAAACACCTTAAGTGACAGACTAAAATGAATTCAATGTACTTAGAGAAAGTTAAAAGTAAACTCCAAATATAAGGGGGTTTAGGCACTGAGAAAAGTGACATCCAGTTTGAGTGCATTTTCATATCATGCATTTATTTTGTGGTCACTTATAAGTTATCCAGTCTATATTGCCTTCCACCCCTTTATAAACTTTTTAAAGGAGTGTTTAAATCTAAAATTCATAACTTTCCTGTATTCATCATATGTAAATACATAAGTATTTTCTCAAGCAGATCTTCATCATTTCTGTGCCAGGATACTTCAGTTCCAGCTTTTTACCTAATAAAGGCAGACATCACCAGGTGTTCTGATGAATGGCAGCACAAATCCCAGTTTTACATTTTGTAGCCAATATGCTTTTGCTAGAATGTTATGTTCTTAAGGTCTTCTTGACCATCCTGATCCCAGAAACAGATAAAAACTCCTGGCCATTTCAGCTACAAGAATAACAATTGGATGGTAGTGGTGTTTGACTGACACTTTCTTATGGTACAACCGCATCAGTCATATCCTGAGGGTTGGAATCAAGGTACAACACATTCATTATTTTTTTTAGATTGAAATACTTACTATCTTGAAAGTGGTTTATTCTACCTGTAGCACTGTTTTGTTCATGTACCAACACAAACAGTCAGAGATATATTAGACATGTTCTTGAAATTATATATCCAGTAGAGATCTAGAAGTGGTAGAACTGGAGATACAGTGAACATAGCTAACTTTATTTGCTACTAAATATTAATGGAACACAGAGCATTAACCAAATTGCTGTTAATTCATCCTTTCAGGAATTTCCACACCTTATCAGAACAATATTGAAGTAGGAGCCATGATAACCAGAGACCAAGGCAAAGAAAAAATACCCCTGTTGCTCTCTGCAAAGACTCAACACTGTGCAAAATGCAGCTATTTTGGCAATAGCACTTATTAAGTAAGCTGGTATTTTATTTTTATGGGACTTTTATATGCAAATGATATAGTTCATTAAAATAAAATCCTACTGAAAAGAAATATCTTTTTATTCTTGATACAGCTCAACAAAGTAAGCCATAAACAAGTTTTACCTATAAAGATCCTCCATAAAATTCAAAAATCAAATTATTAATTGGAACTGATAGATAGAAAAGGGTATTTTCTGGATTTCCAGCTTTCAATAACTTAAATTTTTCAACTAAGTGAAATGTTCAGCATTTGTTTCCATTTCTTCTTAGTGAAAGTCTTTTGGGAAAAGCATGGTGTGGAACACTGTAAATTAGTTTCCTTGCATCTGGAAAATTATTAATTCCTGGTTCACTACTTCTATAGATGTTTTTTATTTTGACTGAAAAGTCCATTAGTCCATCAAATACAATACTGGTCAACTGCTTTTGTTTAACCTGAAACTATCCTTTTCCTGAGAATAGATTAATGTACCTTGTATCTGTGTGTTTTCACACTGTTCTGGAGTTTTATTATTTACCTTTAATATTCTGTAGATATGATAATCTGCCTTTTGCTCCTTCCAGAAATACAATAATTCACAATGTTTTTCTGTGTTGTTTTTTTTCAAAGTTCTCAGCTCTGTCTCAACCAAAGGAGTGCAGTTAATAAAATGAACTCTTGCTTATTCGCTTGGGAACAGCATATATATTTTTAATCTTTGTCATATTTCTTGTTTTTGGAAAGAAAATTATCCTTTTGATACTTTTGGATTTCAGATCATATTTTCCTTTGCTAAACTTCTCTACATTCACATGCATAGCTAGGTAATAAAGTCCTCCTGATCTGGTCATCTGAAGCAGAAGAGGTAAGTGCAAATTTAATATCATCAATAATTCACTATCAACGTAGGTATGAATGGAGAGCGTCAAAAAGCCTTGTTTCTCCAGCAGATCATTTGAGCCCATCCCTCCACCTTCCTTCTCCTTAGACCCCAGGGTCTGTCCCTGGATGATGACTTTTTTGAATACCTATAAAGTTGTTATGCAGCCAGAACTGAGGCTGCCCGCTTTCACTCCAGTTTATCTCTCTACACCCAATCTACCTCATGTCTTTGCTTCATGATCCATCCAGGAGAGAATTTGTCTGTTTTCTGAGCTTTGCCTCAAACCTCTGCTCCACTTCTGCCAGCACAAAACATCTCATAAAACCATTGCCTTTTCCTGAATACTCAGTTCACAGCCTTCTTGTACAAAAATAATGTCATTTAGTGGAATCATAGCCATAAATCTATTAATTTCTTTTGCTTGTCTATCCACATTTATTTCCAGAAATGTAGTATAAATATACCTGGCGTGCCTTTGTTAGGTTTATTTTGTATATTGTATCTCCAAGAAAAAAAAGATTGAATTTCTATATTCATATAATTTAAATATGCTTACACAGGATGGCTCCACTGAGCCACTATAGATTTCATTGGCAGTTCTATCACCATCTTCCTCAGATATGGATCTTTTATATCTCTTAATCACAGTTTTGCCTTGAGAATTTTTTTTCATAGCAGTAGTTCTTGCCAAATGTAATAAAAAAACAGCAAATAGAAATGCTGTATATGTCTGTGAAATCTAATCCACAGCAAAATTTCTCAGACAAAGAAATATTCCAATGCAATGGAAATTTATTATTTTAAACCTAACCTTATTCTTTTAAATCTAATATACAGACAAGTACCTAATTAAATAACACAAAATAACTTATTTTTTCACCAAATTTTTAATTAAAATCTGTGTAGTTCTGAACCATAGCAGCCTCTCTGATGACAATCTAAATGAGACCACTGAAGAAGGAAGATGGTACTTTTTGTATTACAAAGATGCATGATCAATTTAACACTTTTGTTAACAAATCTAAATGTAATTACCCTAGGCTGTTTCATCTTTACCTAGCAAAGTAAATGAAGAGATAATTCATGTTCTCAGGTGGTACTGTGATATTAGGGAGAACATAACTTTCGGTAGATTTGAAAAAAGAAATATAATAATTTTTTTGGGAGGAATAAATTTAGTGTTTGTAAAATATTCAGCCCCATCCATAACCAGGGATTAGGCAGTGTTCCTGTGGCATTTCATCTTTCCCTGATAATAGTCAGCATTCCCTGTGGCTAGGAAATCACATGAAGGAATGAAGGGATGTCTTGGTATTTGTGCCTTTTTGGCGAACCAACCCTGAAGATGCCCAATGTTGTAGTGTTCCAGTAATGAGGGTATCATCTGCCTGCTCATTGGGGTTTGGATAGAGACCACTAACCTTTTCTTTACAAGCTTCTGGACACCTCACAGCCAAACTCTTTGGCCCGGGCCTTACTGAGCCAGACAGTGCTTGGATATGTGTGCAAGCAGTGAGACAGCGAGCGGGACAAATCCAGGAGAGCTGCTGCTTGGTTTTTAATGCACCCTCAGTGGTGCTGTGCAGAGATCACTGAAGACCTGCCTCTTTTCCTCAGGCTGAGAGTTCCAAAAATTTAAAATTATTAGCTGATACAAAATTCTCTTTCTTTGCCAGTTCACCCCAAAAAAGCATCCACCCAAGATACACTTTTTTGATGCCAGTATTTTTGCCAATGACTTTACTTATCCAGTATTAATTTTGGGGGGAAGATATTTAAGACTCTACCTGTAAAAAAAAATTATGCATATGGTTAATTTTAATCCTGAGAAATGGCAGAAATTATATTGCTCTTAATTTACCTCTCCTGATGAAAATTAATTTTTTTTTGTCTCATGTTTAGTTCTCTCTGCCTCTCCTCCCACTCTGAGGTGTCACTGTCAAAATCACAGGAGCATTGGCACCAGCTGGCTGCTGCTGCCTTTGGCTACCTCCTTCTCCCTTCTCATGGCTGGTTTGTGTGAGTTGCTCCCAGTAAGATCCCTCTAGGAACTGATTTGCCAGATCTCATACAGCATACACATAAAGCGTACCCAGTAGTGTTTTACTAGCAGCACTGCAGCTCACAGTGTCTTGCAGAGTGCATGGTAATTAAAATTGTAAAGGGACTGAATTTTGGATAAAAGCTCTCTTTTTGCAGTCATCCACAGAGAAGGCTGAATGAAGAAGGTAGAGTTTGCATTGGGACGACCTTGAAAAGTAATTTTTTTCACATTCCTGTTCATAGGAATTTTTCACATTCTTGTCATTGCTCCTATTTTGTACTTTTTAAAAAATTTTTAAATACATCTAAGGATAAATACCATCATAAGCAAAAAACTAAATAAACACATTTAACAAATTTCAAACTGAGATAAAGACTACTCCTGTTCTTACTGAAGTCCCTGGGGACCATGTGAGACAGGTATTTCACAGTCTAAAAGGCACAGTAAGACTTGACAATGATCTCATGGCAATACAGAACACTAATCTGAGACACAAGAGACCATGAAGTATCTGCAATAAATTGTAAATGAAATTGTAAGGCAAGGACAAGTATATCCATTAAGATTTAGCAGAATTATTATTAACATTAGGAACTGTTAGCTTAATGAAATTGTTATTAATTTTACCAACCAAATACAGTATCTCTGCAGGAGTTACTCTAAGCAATGCTAGTGGAATCTCTGAGCAACAATGGATTAATTACCAGAGTAATTCTTCTTCTTCCCACCCAGTAATCAGACTTCCTTGTCAGCGTCATTAGAGACAGCATTAGTCTTGTGACTTTATCATTCCCAACTGACAGAGAAGGGCAGACAGAGTAAGATAGTGCTGTGACATCAGGTATTCCATCACAATCCACAGGGTCTTGTAGTACATCCTTACTTGTAGTTCGAAAGGAGAGTAAAGCTGAGTTTCTAGCCTAGCCACTGTCCACCCTGAATTTTCTTTTTGCCGGTGTTGGGGGTGCTGGGGTTCTGCCTCTGGCACAGCCAGCCACAAGTACATTTGCCTCGGTAAGTCACCTCAGCAGTCAAAAGACATCATTTTGACAGCACCTAAGAGTAGAACAGACCTTGCCCTTGCTGACAACCTTGTTTGCTGCTCTTGCTCTCCCCTCAGCCCCCAGGCAAGCTGTGGGTGCAGAGGGGGCCCTGTCTGGGTCACCAACCCTGGAGATGTCCTGTTCATCCCCACTGACAGCAACGCTAGTCCCAGACCATAGTCTGACATCTGGTGAGGTGTTCATGGGCCTCTAGAACATTTCTTTCTGAAATGTTGATTATAAAGAAAATTTAGCTATTTAAGTGTTGGATTAAAGGCACATTCACACAGATTTAACTGAATTTGCCATTTATACTCAAGGAGATTTCAGTATCTAGATCAAGCCTTCAATTCTTAGCAAATAACTATTTGGGAACATCTAACAGAAATCTCTTTTCCTTCTGATTAAAGAAAATGCAGAAAAGTTAAATTAGACTTAAACTGTTTATAATTCCTATGGAATAAATTGACTTTGATTACGCCTTCATTATTAATGATGGTTTTTTTTATTAGTTAATGACCTAAATATCAGGTTTAATTCTGTTTGTCATCCATACCTGTCATACTTACAATATATTAGTGTATAATGTATCTAACATACACGCATGCTTGAAGGAACAGTGCATAATCTGTTTCAGTCATTCTCCATATTTGTGTTTGACTATCACTCCATACGGGATCTGGCAGGGGTGGAGTAAATTTCCCACAGAACAATCTAGTATGTGCTGAATTTTGGATTTGTGAACAACACAGTGTTGATAACACAGGGATGACTTTTTTTTTCCTAGTGAGGCAGTCCAGTGTGATATAAAGCCTTAAAAAAGAAGAATTAAACTTTTCTGAGGTAATGAAGTCCTTGGAAATGTTTTATTTTAGAGGCCTGTGTTTAAAAAGGAGAATGAGGACCCTTATCCCAGACTCTCAACACCTACCTTTCAGGATCAATATTCAAATCTATATATCAATATCCAACTCCTAGTTAGAGTTCCCCAACAACATCACGTAATAAGCAGTCAATAAGTGTTACAAACATTTCTTAAGCACAAACATCTGTGCCTGTCTAAAGACTAAAGTCAAATAATGCAGAGTATTCCTGAATGGTACCTCATGTCCCCATAATGTTTCTACATGGAAATTTTCTGTAAGGTCAGGACTGTTTCCAGCTGTGGTGGTCCCATTCAGTATTTACCTATCATACCATCCTGTTAATTGGGCCTTAGATGAAGTATGCTAATTCCTAACAATAGCAAGAATATACATAAAATCACTTCTTTATAAGGCATTTTTTCAAGAATACCTTAGGGCTCAAGACTCTTTTTTTTTCCCCACAGAAGTTGAAATCACTCAGTTGTTAAAATTCCATTGTTAAAATCACTTCACTCCAATTTCATTATAGAGAAGAAATGACTGAAATAGATGGTCATTCTCTTAGAGGACTAATCCTCATTTATAAATGAGTCAGCAATCTAAGTGCCTAGTAAAATAAATCTGTATATATTAAACATTTGTTTTGGGGAAAGTGTTTTACACATAATGAAAAATATAAAATTGTTGAATCAGTGTTCTAAGTACAACACATTGTACCTAAAGAATCAGAAAGGACACTACCACATGTTATTCTGATATCAACAGCAGACAAAATGAAAGCTCTGCATGCAGAAGCATTTTTGTTAATTTTCTAGGATTTCATATTTGATACTCGATAAATCTATTTCTGTGGTTAAAATAAGTTTTGCATAATTTTTTTGAACACTTTTTATTCTGATAAGTGAGATCTAGTACCCCAAAATTAAGACTTACTATATTATTGAATATTTTTGTGGGTGTTAAGTTTTATGGATACACAAATACTCTTTTGCTATTTTATATTCAAATTCATACCAGATTTTGTTGCAGGCAAGTTTGTTGCTTAATTTAATTAGCCATCAGACTTAGAATGAGTTATTAAGGGATATAAACAGTTAATGCTCAGGTTCATTAGACTGAATTTAGAAGTACATTATGTCTCCAGACCTGGAGGCCTAACCAGAGAGACTTAGCTTCATCACTGATTTCCCAGGAACATTTGGGTTGATCTTCTGATGTGAAACCAGAGGGTACTGCCTGCCTAGAACACCTGAAGGATATAAATAGCCAATGTGCAGAAGAGTTCCTCTCAATGTATATGATGGGGAAGGAGAGCTCTCCTGATACATCCTTTTTCACTACGACAACATCAGGTTGTGAGGGATTAAGTAGAAACTGAAAGGTCTGTAACCTCACCTGACAACCCCCTCCAGTGACAAGCGGATGCAGGAGATCCTCCCCCAGCAATAGCATCCCACAGTGGCACTCTTTTCTGTTCACTGACACAGAAGGTACTCCTACAATCTACAGCAATGTCCTGTAGATAGAGCTTGCCTGCCCTGCTGTGCAGCAGTAAACCATAACCTGGAGTGCTTTCCTACATGAGCAGAGAGACAAAAGTGCTGCAGTGAAGGGTTAGTTTGCCTGTGAGAAACTCGGACATTTCTCAATTGATCCTGGATAATAAAGCAATTTAAATATTTCGTAAGTCTCCTTAGATCCTCTGGAAAATGCATACAATTAGCTTTTAAGTACCTGAAAGAATAATACATAATCATAATACATGATTAATAGTTGGTAATTATTTTCTTCTTCTATAAGATATATTTTCAACATCCCTTAATCCTTATTAATTGTTAGTTGGAATACAGATGCTTAATAGATGCCAAGTACTGGATCTGTTCCACTTTTTTTCACTATGTAGAATATGCTGCACATGGCAAAAAGAGAATTTTTTTAAATCTCTGGGCCAAGAAACTACCAGGAAACGGGAAAATCCAAGGCTTTAGAAGGCAGCTTGAATTACTCTGGACACCATGGAAAAGTAAGCACTCTAGAAAGACTGTTGTCCCAGAAAAACACAAGTTAGGACATGGTGGATAGTCACTGGTGACAGGATTTAATGTGATTTCCTAATTTTAGCTGAGTAATTATCATGGTGATGACTCTTTAAAGGGTGAAAATAGGGGCTGTTAAAGAGTCACTAAGGTAAAATGGCCCTGGAAAATGGAGAGATGGATAGCTGAAGCATTGCCAAAGAAGGCATGTAAAATAGGAAGGGGCCATGCCTATTTTACCATTACTGAGAAGTTAGAAGTGGCAAGGGAACAAGTTATCAGGGGACACAGGTGCTTAACACTCATCTGGAACAGAGATTGCTGTTACATGAATCATCCAAGGCTGTGCTTTTTCTCCTAGAAAGCAGCCAGAAGAGTATCACACTGTAACAGTCAGTGGGAAATTTCCCACCTTTTATTCTCTCTTCCTCTTTCCTGCCCCTGGAATATCACCCCTTATCCATCCCAAGAAATAGAAGGGTAGCAGTAAAAGATGGTATTAATTGGCATTTATTTGTTGAGACACTTAAATCCTTTTCCATAGCACATTGCAGCTGAATAGAAATTTCGTGCATTTCAGTGGTGTCTGAAACTTGGATGCTCAGAGTGATGTTTACATAAAGAGATTTTCTTGTCAGGCTAATGATTTATTTCTAGGTAAACTCAGGTCTCAGGAGTTGTTTCCATAGGGTGGATATTGGGAGCACTCCCAACCCCTGCAAGCACAGGCTAGATGCCAAGGTTATGACAGGGCAAGATCAAGCTAGTCCCATTCCTCTCGGCCCACACCTTGCTTATATTGAGGAAGAAAATCTGATCAATGAACACCTCCCATCAAATCAAGACACCAGAACTGGTGTAGTCTGGGTAACACAAGGCATTGAAAACTTCACAGTTTACTAATGCCTCTCCTGCACACCAGTAAATGAAGATGATGCTTACCAGGTGTAAAAACAACGACCATGTTCCTCCTTCTGAGGAGCACATAGTTAGATAGAAACTGTAGCTGCAGTCAAGGCAACAGGATACATCTCCTCTCTTTCCCACCAGGCAAGTGGGATTTATGCTACATATGCTCTGCAGATTGAAAAAGTTATCTTACATTTCTGGGGGTTTCACAGGACCTTGGATAAGTTTGGCAAAATGAAAGAAGCTAGACTAAAGAAGGAGCTGAAATTTTAATTGTTCTCTGTCTCATGCTTTCCTCCTCTAAGACGAAGTCAGCATTGGCTGTTGTGTGAAATAAGTGCAATCCAGACAGTGCTTGAGCTCAGGTATAGCCTGAAAAAATCATTTAAGTACTGAACACTTGGTTTAATATTTGCTGGGTTTGAAGCTAGGGATCATCGTTGCTGGCAACAGCTTCAGTGTATGTCGTATTTTCTAAGACTCTGAGACACAAAGTCCTGGATTCCAAAGAACATAATAAAAGATTCTTCTAAGTGTTGTAGTTGATGAACAAGGCTTGAAGGTGTGAAATAAGTTTCCTAAAGACACTAAAGCTAGAATCTGAAGTAAAGGAATATTGCTAATATTTTTGGAAAAGCATGAGAAAGGGAATTAGTTGAGAATTTAAAAAAAAAAATAGTCACATTATAAGATATTTCATTGTTGCTTGTAGTGTTTCTGGAAAGTGAGAAAAACCATTAAATGCCACAGCAGGACTTTGTGGGGCATACAAGTAATTTTATTTTCCTGTAAGAGGATTCCACATTCAAAGATTGAAACTTGAAGCCTTAATTGTCATCCTGGAAGTAATTAGGCAAAAAGCCATAGAACTCTGTCTCACTCAAACTTTCCTCTTCATCTGCTTTTCAGTCCTCTCTTTCTGCTCTTCCAAGAAAATTTTAGCTCTGAAAGCCATTCAGGTACCTCTTGCTTTTCTTGGATTTCATTGCTCAACAAGCACTGTTGCTGCACTGCAGCAGAGGTCAGCACTGAAAGGAGGATTATTTGAAATGTCTTGTTAGCTATGACAGATTATTAATCATTGTGTGTGATTAATCACATGGGCTTTGCATTTACACAATCCTTGAAGCTATGATACACAACAATTCTAAATATACTTCTACAGAGCTATAACTCAGCCTTTTGTTCCCTTCCCTATTTTTGTGCAGTTAATTGTTCTTAACAAAGTTCATGGCCTGAGATTTGCTCATAATGAACAGCATATTTTTCCTTTTATCATTTCCCTGCATATCAAGATTCCATTAACTCTATTCCCATTTTGCAGTTATACCTTCAACTCATTGGTGCCTTCAAATATAATCAAAACATTTTCTACTTGATCATCTGGGTTATTGAAAATAATATCTGATAATACCACTCCCATAGGACTGATCTTTGTAGTACGTTACTCAGTCCTTTTCAGAGTGTACCTGAAATGGTAATAGTACTCATCATGTATTCACAAGTACAAACTTCCTATGACTTTAGAAATTATTTTCCTCATGTAAATATTTGTTAGCTTGGCTGCTGGACATTTATATAACATAGTGTTAAAGTCTTATATAAGCCAAGGTATATGGCGTGTATTACTTCTTCTCTCTGCTACATTGAATATTAGAAAACTGATTTGATTTAATTTGATTTGATATGGTATGTCTTTATAAAATTCATTCTGACTACTACTACTCTCTATGTTTTCTTTTAGGTCCTTAAAATAGTCTGTCATACTGGTTTTGGTAGGAACTACTGGATCTGTAGGTTTCTGTATAATTATTTCTGGTACCTGGCAGCAGCCATGTGAGCATGCCTAGCAGCGATGGCAGTGGAGCCCAGGTTTCCCAAGCTTAGATGTGCACAATTAAAGATCTTACCAATAAAGCAAACTGTACTGGTTAGCAGTGTGCATTTAACCACATTCTGGACATAGAATCTTAGAAATGTTAAGGCTGGAAAATACCTCCAAGATCATTGAGTCCTACTTTTGATCCAACACTTCATCAACCAAACCATAGCACCAAGTGCCATGTCTAGTTGTTTCTTGAACACTTCCAGGGAAGGTGCCTCCACATCCTCTTTAGGCAGCTCATTCCAATGCCTAACCAGATTTTCAGTGAAAAAAATCTTCCTGGTGTCCAAACTGAATCTCCTCTGGTGCAGGTCTGGGCCATTTCTTCTAGTCCTGTCCCTGATTGTGTGGGAGAGAAAACTGACACTCATCTTACTAAGATCTCTTTTCATGTAATTGTACAGAGCACTAAGGTTTCCACTGAGTCTCTTTTATTCCAGGCTACAGAATCCCAGTTCCCTCACAGCACTTGTCCTCCAGACCCTTACAAGCTCCATTGTCCTTCTCTGCACTCACTCCAGCACCTCAATGTCTTTCTTGTAGTGAGTGGCTCAGAAGTGATTACAGGACTTGATGTGCAGTTCACAAGTGCTGAATACATGGGGATGGTCACTTCCCTGGCCCTGCTGACCACACTATTGCTGATCCAGACCAGGATGTCATTGGCCTTCTTGGCCACCAGGGCACAGCTGGCTCACATTCAGCTGATGTCAACCATCATTCCTAGGTCTTTTTCCACCAGGCAACTTTTCAGCCATGGTGCCCCCAGCCTGTAGCGCCACTTGGGGTTGTTGTGATCCAAGCGGAGGACCTCTTACTTCGCCTTAATAAACCTCATTCCATTATCCTCAGCCCACTGATCCAGCCTTCCCAATCCCTCTACACAGTTTTCCTAACCTCCAGCAGACCAGCACTCCTGCCCAGTTAGTGTCATCTGCAAACTGATTGAGGGTGCACTCGATCCCCTTGTCTTTGACTGCATCAACAAGGTTTTATTGCAGGCAGAAATAAAGCAACATGAAAAAGAGCAAGCAACTCACACCTAATATGTCATTCTGTTTTGTTCAAACAAAAACTTCAGTCTTAGAGAATGAACCTGTGCTGGTCCTCTGCCCAGATCTGTGCTCTGCATTTGTTCTAGACAGCCTGCCCCTCCAGTGACTGATGGTTATTTTCATTTCACTGTAAATTCAAGCTCCTTAAAAATTAAATGGCAACACCCTCTAAGCCCGATATGTCCCTGAAAATTATTTTTGTAACAAAATATTCTCAGCTCATGTGGTGAATATGGATTGAATAGTCTTAAGATTTAGCCCTGATGTTCATTTTCCTTTCTAACTTTCTACATGTAGTAAAGTATGTTGCAATATTTTTCAAACTAAGCATTAGCATGCTTATTCAGAAATACAATTCTGTCTCAGCAAATCTTGTTTGTGACTTCTTTGTAAGATGCAGGTTGTAGTAAAACTAAAAGAAACCATTGATTCAGAAGTGTTCTCTACTGACTGCAAAGTAGGGAAAGCAAATTTGGTAGCAAGATTGCAGAAAAGAGATGCATTCTTGTTTCAGTAGTCTAGAATAGGACTTTAAAAGGATTGAATTCTCTCTCTCTTAATACTGAGTTTATCTCTGATGCCAAGGGCAGTCATTATCATGTACATAGAAAATATCAGTCTTAAGAAAGAGAATTCCTGTCTTCTGACTGCTTAGTGAGCAAGACTACTGTTCTTTAAAAAGAGGTATTACTGTTTTTATTTTAAATATTATTTTTTCTGTGTAATTTATTATTTGAAGCAGTAATACTTCTCATAGATTTCTTCCTGTGTTCATGGATCTGTTGAGTTTTTAACTATATCTTGCTTGATTTTTTCAAGTTTTTTGCTTTATGTTTTCTCCTGTAGATACAGAATGTTTTTTATGTGTAGGAGTATAGGTTAGAAAAATATTTTCTGACCCAAACTAAAAATTATAAGCTACCTTCATCTCTGCATCAGCTGTAAGAAGACAATAAGATCATTTAAAAGCTTTAATAATGCTTAAAAAGTACACTCTACTGTGTCAAGTTATGCCATGAGGGCTGACAGTCTACATCCCAAATCAACCTTTATGTCTTATGATATCCATGAGCAACTGCGTCAAGACTTACTGCATGCATTAATTAATTAATTAAATATTTTACATATTTTTCAAGTACTTTCAGGTGGAGAAAAAAATATTTCTGTATTTTTGATGCTACTGATTATGGGTTTTAAAATATTGATTATTCTGAATGTTGCAAAATACAAAGCTAGGATTCTGGTACTGAGAAGTGAAAGTTTATTGGTTTCATACAAATATATTTTCTAAAAGGAATATTGAGAAAATAATTTCCAAGGAATTTCATACTGTATACAATAGAATTACATGTATGGCCTGTCTAGAAATTCAGTGTACAGATTCAATCTATTTTTCATGCCAAATGTATAAACAATGTAGCTTTATTTTCATAGTGATATGGGAATGAATACTATCAGTATTTAGTTACTGGGTTTGGTTTATTACATGTGGCTCAAAATAGAAAATGACGTGGCATTGTACTGACTTGATAAGGCTTGTCACAGTATTAGAATACATTAGTTGGTCTTTAGTAATTTCAAAAAGATGTTAGGAAGTTGCCTGGGAGACAGTAGATAAGATGTACATATCTAAGGAAAACTGCCTTCTCAGCAGTCGTCATTATGGCTATGTCTTGGCCAGCCAAAACATTGCTTAGATCTACTGCTTTTGCTACTCCTGCAGCTTTTCTTGTTGCTATAAGACGACATGACAAGCTTATTCTTCCTAAGACCTTCAAGAATAAACTATCTACAGAAGTAGAGAATATTCCAGTGCAAAAATGAGAGAAAGCCATTTTTGTATAATTTGTCATCCTCAGTCAGGCCAGCTCTGCAACAAATAAGGACCCACTTGTCATTAACATTAGAGTCTCATTATAGTAAACTGATTATTTGAATTGCAGTCATTGCCACTGGCCCATATATGGCTTTGGTGGTTCAAAGGCTGCAAGGGAATTTCAAGCTGCTCATTCACTCCCAGATATCGTGAAGGATCAACACAGAACAACAAAAACCACTGTAGAACTGAGATAAGAAATCATCTGCCTGAGCTGATAGTAAAGATTAGTTCATACCTTAGGATAGTAAAAAAATCACTTTTTTTGTAAAAGAAAGAAGCAACAGGAAGGAGGGAAGCCCAGGAGATACCCTCCTGCCATGTGCAGAGCACACACCTGGCACACACAGCTGTAATGCTGATCTCAGCATGAAAGCCACCATGGATCTGACCCAACAAAATTCACCAGTTGCTGCCCATGTGTCTATGTGGAAGACTTCATCTACTGTGGCCCAAGCTGTTGAAAAACAGAGCACCTCCAGTCCAGCCATTATAGAATGGTGCTGTGCTTAGGCTCTCACTGGCATTTGGCCAGGCAGACCCAAATTTTTCTGTGTAAATGCATCCTTCCCACTCAGCTGGAACTGCCCCTAAACACTGCTCAGCACAACATAGAATCCAGCTGAGCTCTGAGTGTTCAGTATCCTAGTGAAGGCTTCAAAATACATTCAGTATTAGACTTGGAAGATAGGCAATAATTACTAATGTTGGGACAGGGAGACAGTCTTTCTAACTGCTAGTGTACTGAAGTATTGGCATATTTACAATTTTGTTTTGGCGGTTACCCTGGATTGCTGGCATTCCTCTCCATTTTCCACTGTACCTCTGTTTTAGTCAAGGTAGTTTTTCTTGTTATAGGCAGCTAAACCAACATAATTGTGTCTACTGTGGGGAGAAATAATTCTTTTCTTAGGGACAACTGTACAAAAAAAATCTTTCTGTTCAAAAATGAACCTTGTCCCTTGCACAGTCGATGAACAAAATACCACACTCTTGTAATTCAGAGCAGCTGCATGGGCACAAGATAAATCTTCTTCTCCTGCTACATTTCCTGAGCAGGTGAGTTCATAGCAATGTCCTTCAATACTCTTAAATACAGTGTCACAACTGTATTTGACTGAAGAAAATAGGTTCCCAAAGTATAGTAAAGCAAACCAAGGAACATGCAGGAGGGATATTGAGATTAAAGCTCAATTAAAGCTCAGAGCAGGACCTTTCAGAGATGTCCATGTACCTGCACTCCAGGAAGCTTCTTGCCAGGATCAGAGCAGCATGTTGTGGAGCAGTGCCATGACAGAGTCACTCAATGGCAAACTCTTAATTTGACTGTCAGGTCTTGCCTGCACAAGATATGGATTATTTAAGTACACCCTTGTTGCAGGGTACCTGGTAGAAAAAGGGTCCATTGAATGATAGCACACTGATTCCCCACAGATACTTTCTCAAGTTTGAGATGGATTAGAGTGAGCCAGATGTGATTGAAAATCTTACTCAGATGTGTTTTTATAAGCATATACATATATGTACTTCTGCCTGCTACTGTGTCTGTTGGCTCAGCTGTGTGTGCTACTCCATTATGACAGCCCCAAACAGGAGTACAGCACAACCTTAGGGCTTCCTGCAGTTTTTCAGATTGGCCGCCAGTGGCTTCAGCAGTTTGTCTGCATGTAAAAATCCCATTCTGGACCCAGGAAACAATAGTATCATGCTCTTCCCTGCCTTCTCATCTTTCCTCTCCAGGCAGCAGTGCCAGCAGTGTTCCTAGGACAAAACCCAGGCATAGCTGGTTCTCTGAGGGCCTGCCACCGCAATCACGGTCCCTCTTCCAGTGCCACTGTCTGGCTCCACTGGTGGTCCCACAGGCAGGCATATGTTGGCACCAGGGCAGCCACTGGAATGCTCACAGAGTCAGGAGGTCTTGTCAGCTTAGAGAAAAGTTATTCCAAGTTTTTGGAACTTGTGCAAACTTTTCTTCAGTATGATAAGTTATTTTCCATTTTTGGAGAGACGTTCACTCCATGGATCTACACAGTTATAAAGAGGAAATCTACCTCGGGGAGAAGCAACAGATGTCTGCATTTATGCTCTAAACAGACAAGTCTGTCTCCTTACTAAATCCAAAAGAATAGGTGCAAAATTCTTTGTGTTTCTTTAATGTTGCTTAACAGGCTTCAACACTGACTGATTTCATAAAAGACCAAAATGTTATGCCACTCATATTTATTGCTGAAAGGATATTTGCACCATTTCAGTGAGTGTTAATGTTGTAAAGGGCTAGAGTTTGTGCTCTTTATCTGCTTAATACTAATTTTTTTTGTGTATGTGAAGGAAATATTCTCTCCTGTATTTTATCTTCAGATCTAAACAGGAATATGCATTACTGCAAGAAAATGAACATCAAATGGATAAATATCCCATTACTGTTAGACATTTCAAGGTCTGAAAGACAAAATCAGAAGATAATTACAAGTTACAAGAACAAAAAATGTGATTCCCTGTAATGTAGTTATTAAACAGAAAAAAATTTTTGATTTGCAGAATATCATTAGGAGTCTTCATTAGAATTCCTTCTTTACAAAATGATCTGGACTATGGTATTTAGAACAAAATAGATACTGTAAAAGTGAGTGTCGTACCTGTCATTCAGAAAATAGAAGAAATGTGAATGCATTGGATTTTGTACAAGGGAACAATGACTAAATCATTTACATTAACTGAAACAGAAGTTCAGTTTTGTTTGCTGTCGTAATCACAAAGGTTTCAAAGGGTTTATGATAATTTTGACCTGAAAAGATTCTGCTTCATTATTCTAACTGCAGAGAGTGATCATCTGAGTTTTCTCATAATACCTTATACTTGAGATTAAAATCTGAAGGACAAGGCCTACTTTGGCCTACTTCTTCCTTATTATTTCTGCTTTTGCTTTTTCTTAAGTCTCTTTCATAGAAGTAAAAGGAAGGAAAAGGTGTTGCAGTGATAGCCAGAGACAAGTGATGATGTAGAGAGTGCCACAGCCTTTTGAGGCGTCCTGGGATTCACATGACTCTATGGGTTGAAGACTATAACTAAAATAAAGCATGAATCTGCAAAAAATCTAAGCTGTTTTTTTTTTCTCATGATTTTGTGGGAGGGAACAATCTGGTCAATTGAAACAATTATTATTTTACTATCACGTACTCAGTTAATATTTAAATGACATTTCTTAACCAAAATGTAACCCATGGAAGTTAAGGAATGATCACTTATCTGGGTCAAATTCTTTATAGCTGAAACCAGTGATGTATATATCTGGTAAAAAACACAGGTTTGACATTAGATGTCATGGTGTGCTACTGATTCAATACACAGAAGGGGAACTAGATAAACAAAGAGGCAAAAGAACTGAAAAATAAGTAACAACAACAGAGGTTATAATTTCATGTTAATGTTTTGATTGATTTATGTCCATATATTTGAGTATTATATAACCAAACTTCAGACTGCCTTTGCCTTGGGCTGTCCTTTCTGCTGGAACTTTGCAATTTCCCATTAGCTTTGTCCAGTGGTGGATTCCTTTCTCCCTTTCAGAGGGCCAAGCTGAAGCAATGCTCTACTGGTTCCTCCTGACTTTTTCCCTGCTAATGCAGGGTATACCCACAATGAGCCAGGCAGGATTAGCCTTGGTAAAGAATGAGCTGCTCCTGGGGTCATCAAGGCAGAGGCTCTGGCCCTGCTGGTCACTCCAGGCTGGAGATGGCATCTGCACAGACACCTGCACACACACTCGGGATATGTGTGTTCTTTACATGTATGTGAGATGCACAAACAACATTGAAACCACTGGATTTTTAAGATTTATACCTGACTCTGAAACTATGCTTTTGACTTTTCATTAAGTTGTTTTGATAAGCCTGTAGTGTCAGAAATACTTTGTGGCATTAAGCTTAATGAAAATTCAGTTTAAACAAGAGAAATGGAAGAGAACTTTCCAGACATTTGTACTGAAAATAGATAATGTTGCTATCTCACACTAAAGCAACCTAATTGTTTGTGTGGGGACCTTCATTTAAAGGACTAATTTGCAAGTCACATGGGACTGCTTGATCTCTTCCTGTGGAGAATGGTAGAGCTCTTTTAATTTGAAGCAGAGACAATCACATAATGAATTTACCCATCAGGAAAACAGAGGTCATTGAGCAAGTGTGCCCAGAGCTGTTAGTGCCAGGGAATGACCTCTCATATCCAATTTTACACTGTAACAACTGATGGCACAGCTCTCTGAAATTACATCTTTGTTGAGAAAACTTAAAGAGAAAGCAGTCTAAATATTTTTAAGCATGGGTTCTGTTTTGCTCCCTCAAAAAATGTCTGCACCTGATGCAGTGTAAGCTTCTAAGTGTCCAGAGAGGAATGCTACCTCTGCTAAAAAATTGCTTCTTCAGGAAGTACATTGAGGAAAGATGATTACATTTTTTCCCTCTTCATTTCTTAAGGAATAATGTCACATTTTTCTCCCATGTGCTGTTCTCTGGGAAGTAAATCCTTGCAAATAATTCTGATTCAATCTTATTGGGTAAAAAAACCCCAAACCAAACAAACAAAAGAAAGACACCAAAAAAAAACCCCACCAAGCTCCATGCAGTGGTCATCTTGACAGGAGCACTGAGTAAGAATAGAGCTGCTTCTTGCCACTGCAGCTCCCATTAGTCTCTCAAAATCTTGAAATAACAGAATAATGCTTGTCCTGATCTTTTTTCCATTTTCCACTCTCTATTTCCAGAATCACTTACAAAAGTGAGACTGGAGCTATATGCAGCTAGGCTCTAGCTGTGACAACTGACCACCTCAAATTTCCATCTTGCTTTCTCTTCTCATTTCATCTATTTTAAATCTCTTGGTACACAGTTTGCTGACTGGGCGCTACAATTTTAATGCCATATAGGTTAGATTTTAGAAAAGAGTAATTTTACAAGTTCACAGTAGTGCTAGTTCCTTCACAGAGGTGGGAAAAACTGTTCCTCCTCAGAGAAATAATGTTTTCACAAGAATGCTATGAATTATTATGCAATATAATAAGCAGGTAAGAAACCAATGTGGCAGAGAGGACACACAGAGAAAGCATGAACTAGCAGATTAAATAGTCCAGGGGATCTTTCCAGACACTGAAAGGAGTCCTTTCCCTGCTCCACCAGCTGGTCCTTCCCATGGTAGACAGGCCTCTGTGGCCTTCTGTAGCACGAGTCCACCCCATGGGCAGCAGTCCTTCATGAACTGCTGCACCATGGGTCACTTCTTCAGGAGATGTCTTTCAGGAACAGCCTGCTCCAGAGCAGGTACCTTACAGGGTCACTATTCCTACCAGGAAAGCAGCTCCAGCATGGGCTCCTCTCTCTGCGAGTCCACAGATCACTGCTGGAGTCTTCTCCAGCAGAGGATTCCCATGGGCTCACAGCCCTCTTTCAGAAATTCACCTGCTCTGGTGTGGGTCTCCTCCATGACCTGCAGGTGAACCTCTGCATCCCTGTGCTTCTCCATGAGCACAAGAGGCTGAAGGGGAATCTCACCTCTAGTGCCTGGAACACCTCCTGCACGTCTTTCTCCACTGACCTTTTGTGTCTGCAGAGCTGTTCCTCTCACACATTCTCACTCCTCTCTTCTCTGAGAGCAATTACATCTTATCAATAACTTTTTTTCCTTCTTGAATATGTTATCACAGAGGCATTACTATAATTTCTGATGGGATAGGCCTTGGCCAGAAGCAGGTTTATCCTGGAGCCAGCTGGCATTAGCTCTGCTGAATGTGGGGTAAGCTTCTGGCAGCTTCTCACAGAAGCTACTCCTGGAGTATTTTTTTATTTTTTTTATGTATATCTAAGAATGCAGGGTTTGGTAAAAGATGACAGGAACACCAGGAAGGTCCTCTACTCTCCTCAGCATTTCCTAGCATGTCATTAAGGTTTTTTTCTTTGACAGAGCACAACACAGATAGTGACAACAACAGAAATGGAAAAAGAGCAAAAATATATCCTTTTAACTTCCTTTTAGTAAAAAATACAGTACAGGCCCATCAATGACCTTAACCTTCTCATTGTGATCTCTGTTTTGGGATGTCTTGAAAATGCTCCTTTTATGTCTAATACACACTGTATCAGAGGTCTGGTAAGATGACGCTTCAGTGAGATACACCATTCACATAAAAAAGATGGATTTCAGTCACAAGATGCTATCAGTAGCTTGGGAGATAGTGAAATGAAAACCCTTCAGGAAGCAGACTGCAGAGTTCTGCTGAAAGATGACAGAGCCACAGGACGGCCTCACACATCTGATTCCCTGCCAGTGAAGGCAGATGGGGCTGTGTGGTGTGCTGTAGGCACTAGGTTGCTTCCCTTGAGAGATCAAATAAAAAGGCTGAAACAATCACTGAGGCAGAGAATTGTACAATGCTTCTGCTCCTACCCACACACTTTCTACTGAGCAGTTTATGAAAAAGTGATTGAGGGGAAACAGAAATATAGAAATGAAGGTAGTGGTGCAGACCTCTTTTGCAAAATGTTCTCGGACCATCGGATTAAAGCCAAATGTGAACCATGTTATTATGAGCAATACTATTTGGCAAACAAATGTATTACATTTCTAACAATGAAATTTAGAGTGTTTGCAACTTTTAAAAAGAAAAATCTCTCCCAAGAGACATGTGCATTACATCCTTTTATAACAGGAGATGTATCACTGGGAAGTGCTTCAGAAGTTTGCTTAGAAAGTGATTAACTCCGTTGTTTTTCACATTTTCTCCTCACATTTTAAAATCATCTTTGAAAGTAAAGTGACATCACGGCTGTACCAGCTGGAGAATGGCACAAACAAAGTGTACTGGAACAGGAGTGACAGACTGCAGGGCAGCTCTAATTAATAAATGGCTTGCCTTGCCAGGCACAAAGCAGTTGGGTATTGACCCGATGAAGAAATGGAGGTTTTGCATGAGTAATATAGTACTAAATAAAGCAGTGTATGCATGTTTTGAAAAAGTACCTAGCAGGGGGATGTATGGAAAAGAAAAGAGTGTTGGGGTTTTGTTTCTTTGTTTACTGCTTCTCCTTTTGTGCTTTGCTGTGCTCTTTTCAGTCTGAAACTGGAAGGGTGGCCAACAGGGAGCTCTTCTTCTGCATCAGCAAAGGGCTCCACCACAGCCTTCACCTTCTTCTCTGACAAAGTAAAAGGGCACTGACAAAGTAAAAAATTCTTGCAGCAAGTTACAGTCATTTCCAGGAGTGTTCTTCAGAGTATGATTTGTCTTTAGATATATTTATTTTTGATTACTCTATGCAGGTCTCTGTTAAAGTGAACCATCAACTGTCAACATATATTTTATTCCATTCCCTGCGTGTTTATTCCTTTCTATACCTGTGGAAACCTGCAGGAAGTTGTTATATATGGTGATTTTTATCAAGTGTGTTTTCTGTCTCTTCCACCCACACTTTATTTGTTGTTGAAATCTCCCTGGGCGTCATAAAGCTGAACAAATTCTCATTGTATCCCTATGGGCCTTTAAAGCTCCATATGGGTCTTTAAGCTCCATACAGATGATGTATACACCAAAGCTTTAACTTTGGTTTGCTGTGCTTGCAAAGTCTTCTGGTAAGGCTGTGTTTGTCTTGAGCTTCTCTCAAAGTCATACACCCACACCTCAGACAGACCAGTGGCTTGGCAATACTCCTTTCTGTGTCTCTCAGTCTAGGATGGTTTGGAGGTTGCTTGTTCTGGGAGACACAACAGTGGATATAAATGTAAACACTAGAGAGAGATTTTTAATACAAAATCTGTTGTGCAAACAGGGAACATACAAAATAATCATAATCATAATCATAATAACCATGGTCATCATCTGTAAATTGAACTTGTTCTCCTTATTCACAACTAAATATTCTTTGGAGTTCGATCACTTATATTCCTGATCCTCTTGCTCTGAGCTTTCTTGTGTTTTGCCCTTAGTACCTCCTATAAACAACTTGCTTTGTCAGATGCAGCAATTCATTAATCAGTTCTATTGCACATGGAGAAGAGCTGCTTTTCTTTCAAATAAATCTAAATTTTTTTGGGAGAGAGAAATACTTGCTTCCTTGGTTTATCATATTCGTGCCTGTACCAGATGATCGGGTAAAGCTGGTTTCTGTCAGGACCTGTCTCAGAACCAGACCAAAAGTAATTCAGAGTGAACAGCTTGTTTTATGGAGCTTCTTCATGCATCATATTTTTTTCCCCCCCAGGTCTCAGTAGTGATTTATTTCAAATTTAACTTTTGAGTTACATATGAAACATATAATCATAAATTGATAAAAGATCCTTTAAAGGAATTCTAAAACAAACAAAAACCTAAAAAAACATGAAGAAATTATCTTTGTTTTAAATAAACTTAACACAGGCCTGCAAAACACTCTTCTCTAACACTACGTTGAGGTCAAAATTTAAGTAGTCGATTCTACTGCCTCTTCTCACACAAGCGGAATTGCTTGGGCAATAAAATTCAAGTCAGGGTGCTGGTTTTAGAGATGGCACTTGTGTCATTTTCTGCTGTCATTTGCAGCCTATGCCCACACATATAAGGTATTTGGTCACCTCTAAATATTTCTAGGGAGAAATTTTCTCATCCATTGCACATGCCATCTTCTGTAAGTGCCTCCATTCCGACCTTGAATGCAGTGACTCTAGGTGAGTGTCTCAGGAACCCCACCTCACATCTCTATGGCTGTGCCTTGTAATTTCAAGGTTGTGCAGATAAAATCATATGGATTAAATATCTTGGTGATTACACTGGAATCATTATCAAGGATACATTTTCTTCCACAATTGCAGCAATGGAATTACATTTCTGCCATAAAATTGAGCTCTGTTAAATGAGATAGTGGTTTTCCACCTTCAAGGTGTTACCAATTTCCATATCCTACTTTCTGTGTGCACAAACAAAAGAGGATTTTATTATCTCTCCCCTCAACCTTATGTCAGATTTCAACAGCTCTGCTGTGTTTTTTCCAGTTCATGCAACAGCACCTCTGAAAGTTCTTAGACAGCAAATGGGATTATAAATGGAATTCTTAAAAACAATGGCAATATAACAGTTACACGGGTATAAGATCTGTTTTAAGTAACAGAGTATGCATGAAATGACAAGCACATTAGTCAGAATAGGGCATATCAATCCAGAAGAACTAGATAAAAACTAGAGAAGGAGAAAATATAATGTCCAAGACTTACAGTTTTCCTTACCTTTCTACTTTTAAACACGAATATTTAGAAGTAATTTTCATGTATATTTAACATTCAATAGACTTTTTTTTTTCCTCTACAAAATATAGAAATAGAATTTTTTTTATCAGTTTTCTTTTGAAAGAACTGCACCAGCTTGAGATCTGTCAAGGACATACCTATTACTGAACCTCCCAGGCATGTGCTGAACACTCTATTACTACCAGGAAATGGTGTAAATCTTACAATTAGGATAGAGGCAATGCCAAATATATTAACTTAATACCTAATTATAGCACAAAAAAAAGCCATTTGGAAAAGCTTTTATCCACTAGGGAAAAAGTGCCAGACATTGAGAACAAATGAACAATGTAACATTTTTGAAAATTTCTCATAATAAGTTTGTAATTGTCATTCCAAGGAACCACATTGTTGTCATGAAGTCTATTCTTGTGCCCTGTTTCCCAAGGGTCCTCGTTTTAGAATTGTTATTCAGAGAACACTGCTGAGGAGAATCACTTTTAGCAAACTGGCATAGCAATTTCTATTACTGTAAGGATTTAAGGAGCACACTTGTCTGTCTTGAACATTCTTAAGGCCACAGAAGGACTTTGCCATGAGATAAGCACAGAATGGAGTGACAGGATGGTGCTAACCCAGGGCCTGGTAGAGGCAGGATCTGGTTAACTCAACCTGGTTAATGTATCCGGACAAAAATTCCCACTGTGATAAACAGTATAAAGAAGAAACTGTTTATGTGTATATCACCGGTCAAACAAAGGTCACCCCAAATTATGGGACAAAAGGCATCTGTGACCACCAATGGCTACCGGAGCCCCCCTGAATATGACCTTGTGGATACATGGAACTTGGGTTGTAAGAGAAGACACCATTGTGGGAAATTGACTTAAGAATAGGTGATACTATTGTCCAGGTGCTGTCTCAGACGTTGGAGAGGTTAAGAAAGCTTGAGGAGAAGAATTTATCATTGATAATGGACACAAAAAATGCAGAAGTTATGGACCACAAGGAATGCCAAGTCTGAAACTGTGTTGAAATCAGCTCCAATATGTAAAGGGTAATTCTCGCAGGAGGATATCGTGATGATGGACTCACAAGCCCATCAACTCAAGAAACTCACAGACTCAAAAGAAGAGAAAGACTGAACATACATCTTTATGAGCATTAGAAATGAAGGAATAATTTAACCAATAGTATAAGAGAATTGTGCATCCAATGAGCCTTGATTCCTATGTTTGCAAAGATGCATAAATAAGGAAAAGTCTTGAACAGCAATGCAATCCCTCACAACTGAGAAGCCCTGTGTAAAGAAGGAGCAAGGGGATGCCTCTGGATCCATGTGTGGTGACCACCTTCTTGTTCCCTCTCTCTGTCTCTCCTCTCTTGTTCTATTTCTTGCCAATTTATTTCTCTTGCCTATTTCTTTCTATTTATTTCACATTCATTGTGAAATAAAATCCATATTATTGTCTTCGGAATATGATCTTGCTTGAACTTTAATTCCAACATAGGCACCTTTCACTAATCAGATCTTAACAATTACACAAATTATTTGGTGTGTATTTCCCTTGCAAACCTTGAGGTAGATTTGTAATGTGAGTAGGTCTTATCCCCTGCCAGGCTAGATCTGCTAGGAGGGCCTTGCATCCACCAGAAAGTATTGTGGTGTAATAGGAACCAATTTCCAGAGCATTAGCTGCTGGAGACCTGATATCCAAACTATATGCATTTCAAGAGCTCTTTTCTTTGGATTAACTCTAAAAAGAACCAATTTGATCCTGGTGTCTAAATACTGACTGAAGAGTGCTTTGGGGTACTGTTTTGTTTTAGTTTCACCCAAGAATCAGAGCCTAAATACTATAAATAGTTTCTGGACAAGAGCCAAGGTGCAATAGGAGAGGAGTTGTAAGATTGGCTTCCAAACCTCAATTCCAGCCTGAATGGAAACACTAATGCAGGTGCACCCAGGGAGCATTATACTCTAAAGCTAACAGCAAGTCTCCCCAAACTCCTTCTACAGTAAATAGAGTAAGCTGGAAAGGGTCCTAAGCATTAATTCTGACTGTACCAGCAGCAGTGCCTCCTCTATTGAAGCAGTGACTGCAGGAAGAGCATGGACCTGGCATTGAGACGTACAGGAGTAACAGCAGAGTTAAAAATACATCACCAATTGGCTGTTTTGCTGGATCAGTTTTGGTTACATTGTCAGAGCTGTTAAGAAAGGATTTTTCAAAGCCATGTGCTGCATGAAAGGGTGCTGCACATCCCAGTTTCTCTCACAGGAGCTACCCCTGCACTGTGTCCCAGAGATTTCCAGGCTGGGCTGGTGTCCAGGCTGGACCGGTTCCCAACACAGTCAAGCCCACCTTTGGCCAGTCTGTATGGATTCAGATCTTATGCTTAAGTATGGAGCAGGTGAAGGAGATGAATGTCTTACTTTTTTTCCTTATGCACTCAGAAGATCCCCAGTGACTGATTCATAACCTAGAACTATTGTAACTCTGCTGATGAGGAAAAACAGCTGTTCATTGAAACACAAATCTACCAGGAATAATATTCTGGTTTTCAACAGATCCTTGATAAAACTAAAAATAAGAATTGCATTAATTTAATATTATTTAGATGATCGTAATGCATATTAATTATACTAAAAGACATTTGCATACAGTTTTTTGTTCAATATAAAGATTTTTATTCTATTGAGAGAAGGAAATTTCAGTTTTCTGTACTGAGATCCTAGTGAATTTCCTGCTGGTCCATGAAAAATTTAGAATTTCATCTTTTGTTTAAATTTAGAAATGAAACATCGTTCCAAACAGATTTCCCACGAGAACAAAATTCCCTTCTCAGTCCATCTCTAGGCTATAATTCTTCATTCTTTGCTTCCTTACCAATAATGCTCTATTATGTCTGGCTCTGGTGAGAGCTTACAGAGTGTGCTGAATCCTTCCTCTCTGTTTTATCTATATCTCACCTCTATTTCTTTATCTGTACCCTGTATGAATTTAGGTTCATCCTGCAGCCTTTGAAGGTAACAGTAAGAGATCAGGAGGAGCAAAGCCAAGGTCTAAGGCTTACAGCACTTCAAATGATAGCTCATGAGCTGATTGATTCATCCCCCAACTACCCTTTGTCTTCAAGGACACTCCATTTAGAGGCAACTTTCCTCTTGTGTGCTATCAGTGGCAGGATCATGGCCATAGGCTTTTCTACCAGGGCTTTGAGCAAGCAAATGTCTCCCTGCATTTGTCTGAAAAGTGACAGTAAAACCCAAGGTTGTTGCGGCAATGAAATAATAAATGTTGAATTTTAACTGGAATGCACATTTTCTGAATTGAATTTTAACTAGAATGCATACTTTCTTCTCCAAATTCAGTACACATTTTCAAATGCATTATGTGCAGCCAAGTTCAAGACTTAGAACGTGCCTTTGAGAAATGTCTGCTAATGCTGTACTATATCTCAGTAAAATTTACTCACAGAAACATACATCATAAAGCTGTTTTGTTCCTTAATAAGGATTGCACATGTAGAATGAATTTTAATGCATTACTTTTACACCATTGATTTGTTTGTTTCTAATATTTTACAATATTGATCTAATTAGTTTGAAAATGCTGAAAACTACTGCATTATGGCATGCTTATTTATACCTCCATCTTATATAAATTCATTATTTATTTTAAAATTATAAATAAAAATAAGTGATATGCATTTAATTCTTTTTCTTTTATGTAATGGTTGGATGTGTAATCTATTTTTACTAGGATCATATGCACTTACCAACACTTCTTTCTCACTCTCTTTACAGATTATTTATAGACAACCAATTTAGTAGGGATTGAATTATTAGAACAGAACAAAAAAAAAAAAAAAAAAAAGAGTTTTCATTCCTGGACTGAAGCCACACAAATTTTCAGATCATGAGTAGGAGAAGGAACAGGATTTGGGGCATTCAATCAGGCATGCAGATGCAAAGATGCATCATGTCTTTTCATTTGGCTTACCCTGCAAAACAACTGATTCTTAACCTCCCCATGATAAAATCTTCATCTAAAAACCCTTCAGCAAATTAGAAAACATGGTCCTTGAAGGCAATCCTTCCTATAATAATGGAGGCTAAAAATTCTGTCAGAAGGGACACATAAATGTTGCTGTTATTATTCCATGTAAAAAAATGTTGTTATCATTTATAAATGTACTGTTATACGAACAGATGAAAATGCCTACTAGATTTTTAGCATATTTGAAGACTCAGTGGTGGCATTTTTCTCATGACAAACAGGTATAAAAAATACAATCAGCATTAGCAGTTTAACATTCCAAAATCTAAGCCTAAAACAATATTTAAAATCACATAAATCATGGTAATATCTCCCTCCAATTAGTTTTGTAAATGCTGGAATCCAAACAATGTTAGCTGATGTGCCAGAGACTGGACAGCAGAAACAGAGTTGGAAATGTTTACTGTGTTACTCAGCAGAGTCAGAAGTGAGAAAGTGATTAAGAGTGATGAAGGATGTGAATGTTTGCATTCAGCTCTGCAGCTTTTAACCACTGTGACACTGCATCCTCCTGGGACCTTACTCTGTGGAGTAAGTCCCACTCAATTTAGCAGGCACAGCAGTAACAAGTGCTGAAACATTCTTTTCCTCGTGAGGACCAGTGTTCAAGATGATTTTTGTTGCTAAAAATTACTGTCTGTCTTTTAGCCTGAGAAACCTCTGCTTACTGAGAATCTAGATTTTCATGCTCTTAATTGCCCCCTGGATGAAGCTGTTTCCCTCCATGAGCTGTGCTGACCAGGGAGAAAAGGTTTGCAAATTTGAAGTAGTCTTTTAATTGAGCTCATTAGAGGCTTCACTTTTTAATTATTTTTCCCTAGTTTCCTTTAGCAGAGGATGTCTTCTGGGACACATTCTTAGTTGCTGCTTCACCCTTATGACATAAGCAGTGGACTTCAAATAGGATCTGCACTGCTGGAAGTACTTCATGTCACTCTTTTCTAATAATATCTATGCATTTGATTGTCTCTAGGCAATATTATCTAAGAGAAAGTGTGACTAGAGATGAGAAAATAATATTTTATGGGTGATCCAGGAAATTCTGCTCTTAATTTTCAAAATAATTAGCTTTGACCATCTTAGTTTACTTTCATGTTTTGTATATGAATATTCCAAAGCTCAGGAAAGCAGATCAAAAATAAATAGCAAAATATGGAAGAAATTCACTATCATATTTTAACTGAGGCTATTCATTCTAGAAATCCAAGTCTGCCAGGTGTATTTAATTATGAACATCAAGGTGTGACATATTTCAAACCAAATAGTCTTTGGGAGAAAGTTCATCTCACTTGTCTGTGATCATTGACAATGCAGATATGTGAGTCAGGTCAAAAGGGCTCTCTTTAGTTGCATTAGTCAGTGTGGAGGAGTAACAGCTCTAGAGGGCAACTCCTCCCCACTGCTGTAGACATCTGTATGAGAAGATGATGAGGTTTCTAGGCAGAGGCTGCAGTGACTAATTCACATTCAAAAGTCTTAGAAACCTAAGTGAAGGTGTGACCAGTGGATAACTTCCAGCAGTGCACACCCATGAGTCCTGAAAGCTGTAATCTACTAATGCTGAATGCCAGGAAGTAACATCTCCAACAGGGGATCTGATCTCATCCACAGATAATGGAAAGCACAATACAAGAGGCAGAGAAGAGTATGATGAAAATATAAAGTGAGGTACTCTAGATCCTGAACAATGAGAATAGCATTGGAAATTGTTTAAATCATGCTCTTTATTCACAGGAACCTCCGGGAGGTGAAGGTACTCATTCTACAAATGATGTTCCTATCTTAAAGTGTAGAAACACAGGTAGGGTGTAGCTGATGAAAATAAGACTGCAAAACTGCTCATTATCACTCAAAATCTCATTTTTTACTGCTTGTTTCAGATCATAGCTTTGGTGGGAACTATCAATGGTTGTTGGATTGTAAGTAGAATGGACTGGGGCAACGTGAAGGCAAAATGTTTCTTTGGGAACATTTACAATTTAAATGAGCAGAAACTTAACATTTACTTGATTAGATGCTCTTTTCTAGGAATATTTGATCTGTAAACAATGTAGCACATGGCAACCATAAGCCATTCACAGTGATATCCTTGGCCACACATTGATTGTTTCAGCATGAATCTTCAACAGAATTTCATCTATTTTTTCACTTAAATTTTCATGATTTGTGGCATAACTACCCATCAATATATGGAATTTTCTGATAGATCATTCATTCTGTCAAAATAAATTCTCTGAAAATTATATCAAAACTATAGGTTTTATGAAGAACAGAATAGAATGGAATAAAGTTAGAGAACAAGTTTTATGAGAAGGGATTAAGGGAACTGGAGATGGATAGTCTGAAGAAAAGAAGGTTCAGAGGGGACTATATTGCTCTCTATAAATACCTGAAAGAAGGTTGAAAGGAAGTAGGGGAGGTCTTTTCTCCCACGTAATAAATGACAGGGTGAGAAGAAATAGACAAAAGTTGTGCCACGGGAAGTTTAGATTGGATGTTAAGAAAAATTTATTCATTGAAACAGTGGTCTGGCACCACCAGGTGGTCCCATCTCTAACAGTCTTACTGACATGGAGAATATCCTCACTGCCCAGTCTTCTGTTCTGCCAGCAAACCAATTTGGATACATAGTAAATACCATAATGAACAATCTAGTTAAATCTGTCCATAGGATTTTATGAATGGATGTGGGGATTTAGATAAATTTTTTCCTTTTGCTCAGGATTCTGGCAGCAAGCAGTAGCTTTGTTGATGCAGCCAGCACCCCAAAAGCCACTCTCACTCACAAGTTCTTTAATAATGGTCGATTTGGTTTATTGTAGAATGAATTATTTATTCAATAGACATAAAACTAACAGACATAAGTCTTAAACTAAAAAGACTACTAGAAAATATATACAGCATGAGGTTAAAAGTACCTAGTAATGTTACAGCTAGTGAAGAAATAACTTAGGATTCAATCTATCTTACCATCCAGTTGGTGGTGGAGTACGCATGGAGATCCTTTCCCGCAATCCTCAGGGAAGTAACCACAGAACCTGTTCCACCTCTGTGAAAGTCTCCCACACTTTCAGGGTATGTGTGTAGAAGGCTTCTGCCTCTGTGATAACTTGTGTGTCTTTTATAATTTGTAAAACAGTGCCTTGTAGGAAAAGAATATTTCCTTTATCTCTTCCCACATCTGCTCTCCAGATGTGATGCTGCTTCTTAGCTGAAGTCTGAGTCCTTTTGGTGCCAGAGATGACCCCTTGCTGGGCCTTTCAGCCTGGATTATCTCTTTATGCCCTAACTATCTGGGGGAGGGCGTGGAGAAGACGTCCTACCACACAGGGGTGGGCAGGAAACAAAAGGGTCTATTAGTTTTAATCTTTTCAGAAAAATGAGTATAACCATCATGAGTGATATAGTGTGTTACAGTGGTAACACACATTGCAAAGTTTACTGATGCACTGAAATTTCATAAGAAACCTTTTTCCATTAAAAACTTAAGACCTCCATTGCAAGCAACAAAAATTGCATGCTAATTTTACAAATATTTCCTGTGATCACTGCAAGACAGTTTTTGTATAGTCTTCATTGAAGCAACAGAGCAGAAATATAATTTTAAATTTAATAGCCATTCATCTCCATTATTTTGTTAATGTGTTCTGCCATTGCCACATCTCCAATCAACCGAAAAATATACTGAATAATTTTAAGAGGATCAGCACCTTCCAAAATAATTGTTTGATCAGGTATGAAGTGTCTCTTTCATACAGAGTCTTTACATTAATGACTGGGTTTAATTAGGGCAGTTAAAAGTCAGAAGAAATTAATTCTCAGCATAATAAACTGCTAATTACTAACTGCAAGGAAAAGGTTATGGTTAAAGAGGACTTCACTATTAAGGCACATAGAACAACTTCTATTCCCCTCACATTTCCTGCATTTGTTACAAACAATTGCAAAACCTTTTTCAAGGCTTATTGGTCTCTCTTTCCCTACACTACTCTGAGATAAAGAAGCAGCTTTAATGCCAACAGTGCCATTTCCATTTTTATAGAGAGTGTAGAGGTATTTTAAGGAACATTGCCAGGACACTGAAGATAGACTCTTAGAATTTCTATTTTTCTGATTTTTTTTTTTTTTTTCATTCAGAAACCAAGTAACAGACACTTCAAAAACTCCTGTAGGAATTATATTTGCAAGCATTATTTGGGAAGCTCTTTTAATTTGTTTAGACCAAGATTTGGGTCTAGCGAATGTCAAAGTAATCACAGTTACAATAGTGAGTGACACTGTAATATGATTTTAAAGCAAAACAGCTTTCCTTTATGAACCTTTCCTAATGAATCTTTGATTAAGTTTTGTCTTCTTAAGTCAAAGTAGTTCCTTTTCACACTGCAGTACAGAGCTGTGCTCCACAGCAGCCATCCCTGTCCTTGCTGCACCTGCTCATAACCCATGTTTGTTTGCGTGACAAGGCACTGACAGGGCCTTCCTCTCCCTGTGGGATAATTCAGGCTGGAAGGGGCCTCAGGAGGTGTCTAGTGTAGTTGGATCCTAAGCATTCTGCTTTGCTACATTTAACTGGGACAGTGGTTTACAGGTCAGTATCTCAGTTCACCACCCGATTCATATCGGAAATTGTCAGAGAGACAGAGATGAAAAATCCTTCAGTTACTGATATTGCCATGATTTAAATATGTTTTCTCCAGAAGCTAATTCCTCCTCTTTGCCTTTATTAAATGCACTATTTTATTTGAGATATAGTTATTCTTTCAGCTGTTGCATTTGTTTTGCTACCATAGTAAAAAAAACAGAGAAAAAAATTAAGAATAGCAACTAGTTGTGTTCTCACTGATCCACATCAAGGAAAATCAGGATATATACTCCATTAGCAGATTGCAGGGTTTATAGGTTTATCTGCCACATGTGGTGTTAAAAATATACTCTAAAATGTCTGTGGCTTTGCTGCTGAAAGCAGTAACTGTCTGTGATGAAACATGTCTAAAATGAATGAACACTGATATGCTATTGCTTTCCAGGTATTTCTATTGACCTTAGATTCTAGTACTATTTTCCCTAAGACACTGCATTCTTGCTGACAGTGAAGCATGTCAAGAAGACAGCCTTATCGCCCCTTTATTTTCACTTCTCTTATTCTTCAATCTTAATGCTGAAAACCGTGCCTCATGGGAATGACAGAAGCTTTAGAAATATGATAAATAGGTATGCAAGTGCATAATTAAGAAGCATTTAGAACTCTGTGCAGAATCCACTGGGCAAATAAGCAAATGTTTGATAGCTAGTTAGAGGTCTATACAGATATCAGCATCAAAGAATGCAGAAAACAATCTGTTATGTCTAAATTTCAACAGCTATCTACTCACTTTACATACTTCAAACCAAAACAAATAGCATGTCTATAAAGCTTCACTGCGATGGGCTGTAGCTCAAAGCATACACCCAAATGTCATTTAAAGGTAAAAAAAACCCTTTAAATATTGTGTACCTGCAGTATTCCTCAGTAATCCATGTGTCTTTACCACTGAGATGGCCAGATGATGAGGATGAGCTCCTTTACAGCAGAGGAGTTCAGCCCTCTGTCTTCATCTGTCTGTGCAATGATAAACAAGATTTCTTCATTTCATCCCTGTCCTAGCTGCTGCACAGAACTTGTTTACTAACAGAACCACTTTCGGCCATGAGAGGAAAGCTGGCAACACAAAGATCTGCTAATCCCTTGCCCCATCAGAGGCCACAAAGGTTCGGTAGGCATCTCTCAACTTCCAGCAAAGTGGAAGCTACTGTCAACTTGCCTTAGCTGATACTAGGACAATGTACTTAAGTAAACCTGCTTGAAAAGAACAAGAAATAAATTGTTTCAGATATACAGACATACACATATATGTGTATATGCATATGTGAATATTCACAGGTAAAGATTGTACAGATTTTTTATATACATATGTGAAAACCATCTTTTTTTCTCTCTAGATAAATATGCATTTAAGTGGGAATTTATTTTAATATTTATTTCTTCATATCTCCATTTAATTTAGTGTAATTTCCTTTAAAGTATTAATCCCATGAAGAGTTATGTTTTAATTCAAACTTTAGTTACATAAAATCCATCATTAAGGTTAAAATTAAGGTTATGCTGTTCTTACAGAGTATTGAAAACTTGGGAATCTCTTACAGGGTCATTCACTATAGACCCAAGACCTTTCCTGGGACACCTGCCAGGTGCAATTCATCTGAAACCATGGTGAATAACATTGAGACAGCCTGTCCTGAAAGCTGTTTGAAGGGCAGTTTCTTCCAGACAAACTTCAGGCAGGAAACATGGACTTTTTCTTGGACAAAGCTAACATTTTGAGAGGTTTTAAATACCTTTAGAATATATATGATGCTTTTGAAGCATTAAAATAACTCTTCCCTTACTCTGAGACCCTCCACAGGGTCATGAATTTTAAGCATTTTGTATTCAGAGCCCAAGCAGTGCTTCTCTCTGGGATTTTAAAACATGGTCTTGGTGTGAAAATCTTCTACTGACCACCACTGCAGTATGACTGTTGTAATTCTGAGCAGAAGTGAAACACTCTCAAGGATTCTGTTTGAAGAAGCAAACAGCTCCTGTAGGGACCAGGGCAGACACCTCAACTTTTCAGAGGTGTACCATGGGGAAAATGTCACATTTTCATGACAGTTTAGAAAAAGACCATGAAAGACCCTTACTTCATTCTTAGCAATAGAATACACTGGATCATACAGACTTGCCACACAGCCTCTGTCTCTGCTGTCTGGTGATTGATGAATTGCTGGATGTCATTCCTTGTCCACTCACTGCCCAGGTCCTCATCCAGCAGAGTGTCACTCATTGTCTGAGCTCCAAAGGGTGTCTGCTCCTGTGTGCCTTGATTGGTTTGTGACAGTTGCACAGTCACACCTGCCAGTCTGCTCTCCACACAGCTTTCTTCTTCCTTGTGGCTCTCTCCATCCCTTTCTATAAATCTTGTACTTCATTAGAATGGGAGACATAATTTGCTAGGAGTTGTCAAGTACAGGTCACACCATGTACCAAAGAGTCATGAGCAAGAAGAATGGGAACAGACATCAGGAGCAAGATAAATAAAAACAGAAAAATAGGTGCATGTCAGAGAAATTATCAAGTACGCCAAACATCCCTGACTTCAAGAAGTACAATATCAGATTCACAAAGGTTATGTTTGCAGTCCAGATCCCACTGAGATTAACAATGAATTCCAATTCACCGAAGCAAAAGTTGATTTAATTTTTAAAGACGGCTATTTTGTTTATGCTTCAAGAGAAGTTCAGACAATATTTGGTCTAGATAGTTCCTCTCAAGTATATTTTTACAGAGTGAAAAATTATTTTTTGGAAAGTGCATACAATGTTTTATAAATCAGCAGCTCAAATATCTTAATCTGAAAAATTACTGAAAAAGTAATACCATAATATCTCTTCCTCTTCTCCTTTATTTCTCATATCAGTACAATTAATGATTAAAATAAAAAGTGCTTTAAAAATGATGGAGTTTACTACAGCCAGTGAAAATGTGTCTTCCTGAAGAATGATTAACAAAAGTAAAAAGTGCTTTGCGACTCAAGAAGTAATTGTAAGTTCTATTTATTTTTTCACACTAGTGTTTTTTTTAAGCTGGGCAAAAATAAATTGCCTATTGCTTCTTCTCCAGAATGTTTTACTTTCAAGAGTAGTAAAAAAAAAAAAAAACAAAACAAACCACCAACAAAGGTACAGAACTAGTCTCTGAAAAAAAAAGTAATATACATTCATTTTTTTCGGACTATCACTTGCTTTCTGCATATCTCTTGTAAAAATGAACATAATTTTTCCAAGGAAAAAACTCCCAAAAATGTTCATTAGTGAATGAAATTGGTTCAGTTCCCTTTTCTATATTAGACTTCATTTTTCATAAATGGAAGAAAATCAATTCACATCACATCAAGGGCACAGTGTTTGGTGCATACCATTCCTCCAGCAATATTTTCACATAAAAATGAAGACTCAGATATTCCTGAATGAGAGTGTAACAATAGGAACCAGAAATTCTATTTAATGTACTGCTCAATGTTAATTACAGACAAGTATGCTCTGCTCCCTACTTCCAAATTCAACAGACAGCTGCTTTCATAAAAGTTATTGACTGTGTAAAGACCATACTGTGGCCAGGTATAGATTACTTCAGTTCAGAAATGCAGTAACTTGAACTGTTTCAGATGCCATTAACCTCCTCATTCCTATTATAGAAAGCAAGAAAGTTTTTAAAAATCAACCCCAAGCTTATGCAGCTACAGGCAATGTGGTTATATAATTTGAAGTGCAACGCAGAGTACATTCCAGTGTTTTGAAAGGCTCAGAGGCCTGAATCAATGCCATAAATCAGAGGAATAAACCCTGGTACAGAAAATAGATTTCTGCTTAAGTTCAAGTAAAACTCAGACATTTACGATGTATGCCTCCATTCTCAAAATGACAAACAGAAGATAGCTGGAATTTAATTGTCAGTATAGGTCTGATGTGTGGGCTGCAAACCCTACTATCTTTATAACACAAAGGTATTCTGACGACAGTGGGTACATTTGCTTTTTTAACATGACATCTATTATTTTTCTGTAACCAGAGAGACCAAAATCATCTGATGAAATAGTATTTGGTGACTTTATAAAGCAAGTATTTCATGGTATGTATCACAGTGCATGCCACGCATTATGGATGGTTTTGCTGTTAATCAACAGATTCTCTGTTCGCCAAAGAAGACAGGGTTGACATATGATAGAAAATCATGGGAGCCCTTTTATAAGATGCAGCTTAGTATGTCAGAAATTGTTTCTGTTCCCAAAGAGACCAGTGAATTGTCAAAAGCAATCGTGGATGTTCCAGAGAGCAAATCATCCAGGGAAAATTATGTACAGCACTTACTGGCTGCAAAAGAGTTGTATATTTTTGCTGCCCCCAAGATGATTGAAACCATGGAAAATCAGTTTCACAAGAGCCATGGTGGGCTGCACTTTAAACAGCAATAACAAGAACAAAAATCTACCCTTGTATCTTGCATGTGTTTTAAATTATCGGTTTTCGTTTTACATTTTTGCAATTCCATTTCTAATGTATTCAAAAATAAAATATGAAGAAGGGTTAGGCCAAAAAAAATCTATCCAGCCCTGTGTCTTTCAGCACTCCTGGAAGGTCTAGAAACATATTAGCAGTATAAAAATATCAATAATTGTTATCCAACGATATTGACATGCTCAGAAATACTTCCTCATAGTGCTCTTCCAGTCTACGCAAGCTAAGGCTCAGAGACTTCTTGGGCAGGGACAGAGTCTCTGCCTTTGGGAGTCACTAATACAGTTCTTGCCTGCTTGATTTGTCTCTTGACATCATGCAAACTTTTAACTCCACCATATCCAGCTGTAAAATTCATTGTGCAAGGTGTGAAAAATGGTCTCTTTATTTTTGTTGATGTTTTAAATATGCAATTTACTGCTTTCATGAGATCCCCCTTGACTGAAAAAGAAAGGGAAAATTCATTCCCTGTTGACAATGATATCACTCAGCATATTACCTGAGCTACGTTTCTCTCTATTTCCTATCTGAGGAGCTCTTGCATCTAGTCATTCTTCATTTATAACACCATTTCCTTCATTTGGCCCTTGTCACTGCCTTCAGTGGATCTTTCCCACTTCTACTTTCCTGGATGGAGACCTAAGATCTCTATTAAGTGTTCAAGATGCAAATACTCTATAGAGTGTGTTTGAAATGAGCTATGAAACTGCTACTGTTTTGCTGTTTCTCCTTTCATCCTACTTCCTAGTTCTTGGTGTACCTTCTGAAAACTGCTCCCTGCTGACCTGGTTGCTGTGAGACTCTCCCAGCAGCCCCAGACACCTGGCCTGGGGGACAGTTACAGCCTTAGAGGAGCCAGAGGCTATGGTCATGCTGGTACTTGAGCAAGAATCTAGGGGGTTGCATCATGAAAAACTCAGGAGTTAGATCTTGGTTGAAGTCTCATGTTCAGTGGTGGGACTGACCTTTCCGTCACATGGTTTTCTCTGGAGGAAGGCATGAGCTGTATTTTTGGACAGACTTTGGCCATGTCAGTAAATTGTCCTCATCTTTACTACCATACTTAGACTGACATCAGTCTAACCTACATGGCAATGCTGTCCCAGGCTTGCTGTTTCAGTTTTAAATTTAAATGTCTTGCATTGAAGACATGCTTTGTGTTCTGTACCCCAGTTATACTAGTTGAAGTGCTGTTGAGCACAGTGTGAGGCTTATTGTTTTAATCATATTAAGGCCCATTAGGGAACTAAATTGTGTGGAGTTATTGCAGGCTTTGTATCTCTTAGGTTCAGTTTCCCCACCCCCTTTAGAAGGGTAAAAGGTTTAAATGAAGCAGCTTGTGCAGAGAGCATCAGCAGCTAGCAGCATGCTGCTGCTCCTTTTCAGAGCAAGAGCTATGAGGCAATCTGGTTGTTTGTTTTTTTTCTATTTCAGTTAAGGAACCACGTTTATAGAGCTTATAATCTGCTTGCGGGACTCCTGGACATGCACAAGTATCTGTCTTGCAATGTGAGGATCTAATCAAATTCCCTTTAGAAAACATTTAAAGTCCTGAAGAACAGACATGCAGGACCAGTTGAGAGCAGAAATTAAGAAATAAGGTGCACAAATGAAGCATACTGGAGCCATGTTGTTTCATTTAATCATGGCATTATAGTTTATTATGCAATTCAACATCATCGCTTCTATTTAACAGATTATCATTGGTGTGGTTCTCCAATAAAAAAAAAATATTTGAAAAGAATGGCAGGTTTTGGTCTATTTTGTTTTTGCCACGGGACTTTGTCTTGATCAAGAGTGATATGAAAGCATGGGTTTGGCAGAAGGGAATTGAATTTTGCTTTATTACCTTGATATAATTGGAGATGTGGAGAGCGTACCAACTTGAAAGAACTGACTTAAGGGATTCAATGGGCAATCCACAAAATAATAATTATTGTCATTGATAGTTAGGGAAAATGTTAAACAAATATAAAATAAAAAACAAAAAGGCAAAGAGAGGAAAGAACTTAATTATTGAATATAGTTTCAAGGATTCTTGAATTTTTTGAATGTCAGATGTTAGGCTCTTTGCATGGCTCAGATGCTTTGCTTCAGAACTCTGATGAAGACATCTAAACAGAAGCATGGCAATGTTTTAAAAAGTTATGCAAATCCATCTATGACCAAGTTGAACTTGTAGCAGCTTCCAAAACAGACAGCTTTTCCAAACTTTTATATTCCTCACTCTTTTTTTCTTCTTCATATTCCTTTGCCTTTAATTTTTATGAATTTGACCATGAAGGAAGGTACTGAAAGTCCACCCCTGGGGGTGGGCCTTTTAGCAGTCAGACACAGAACTAGCTATGGAAAATGAGGCTGACACCATCAATCACTTGGCAGCACTCACTCTCTGCTTCAGATTCACTCACCTGTTACATGAAACCAAGGAAAAATAAAATAGAGTTTGGCTCAGAGAGTAAGTGTGATATAAATTAAGTATTAATTTGAAAAAAAAAAAAGCAAAAATATTTTCATTGCAAATCAAAAGATGCATTTTGATCAGTGTTCTGGTTTCAGTTTCTACTGTAGCTTTAGGAAAAAATTCAGGTGGAATAAAACCTGATCGATTTCTTGACAGCCATTACTATCTACCTTGGCAGTGAATAAAATTACTGTTCATTTAAATCTGAATTTTTGTTGAAATGTATTAATTTGAAAACAACCTGACATGGTAGAAAAACATAACAGTAAATGATCAGGGAGAGTTTGATGCACTTTCAACAGAGAACAGAAATTGCTATTTTATTTTGCTGTCACTTTAAAATGCCACTCTTTCCTGTGACATTCTTTTTTCTCTTTCAAAAATTATCCATCTAAGGTAGCAGAAGATTTTCCAACAGTTTTATAAACTAGAGCACCTTAATTTCTCCATGATTGTCATTATGAAAATGGGGCACTTATGAAACTGGGGCACCTGGTGACCTTAGCAAAGATTTGTACTGAAAATAATAATGTTAAAAGCAGATAGACAATCTAAATGAATCACATTTTTATAAAGCTGAAACTATTACTGTGTAAGTCGGAATGGAATTTGGAGAGTCAGTATGCATACATTTGCATTCAGCCTGTCTGCACACACACAACTTGGGTGCTTCTATAAGTGCATGGGCAGAAAGCCAGCAGGCATTTACACATGGCAGTGTGGCCACTTCAGACTGAGAATATCTGAAGATGTGCCACCTGGGACAGCTTGGCAGACCCTTCACCTTTGCATCCACAATCCCCTGACATGCCTCAGCAGCAGGGCTGGATCAAGGAGCCTTCCTCTGACCCTTCTCACCCCCCACTGTTCAGTCCTTCTCTGGACAGCCCCGTGAGCTGTACTCAGGTCACATCTTAGTGGGGACTTTCTGAGCACCATCTCAGTGATGCCTGGGCAGACTAGAAACATTCCTGTGGGCAGACCAGGTCACCAATGCAGTTTCTCATCCCAGCAGCACCAAGAGGAGACCTGGAGCAGCCCCATCAGACAAGATCATGCTGCAGCCACGAGGATGAAGGACTTCAGCTTGAGGGAACACGCTGGCTGCGTGATGGAGCTCATCCTGAGCATCCTGCTTGACCCAGGGCATGGACAAGGCAGTGGGGCTAAAACCCAGCTGAGCTATGCCAGGGCATCTGTGTAAACAGGGGCCTAGGGATGCAGGGGAGAATAAAATATTGCTGCTTCTGAGGAACAGATGTAAAATAGCCTGCACTAGCCTTTTCTCCAGTGTGTGAAAGAGACAGAGTGAAGGCAAAGGGATCTGAGGGAATCTGCATAAGTAAAGCGTATGGCACACCTAATTTATTAGAAATCTGAGCTTCTATGGGAGTCCTCAAAAATATATAGTTTGAACTCTGTCTGCAGTGCTGTGCTGTTAACAGCCAGGTAGGGGATATCACTATTTATTCAACTGCCTGTGTGGACTTTGGGGATAAAAAGCTTTTTCACCTTAGAAATATAATGGAAAAGAGTGTGGAAAATTATTCAGTAGCAGAGAAAAGCACACAAAGCACAACTGGCAGATTTGGGGAAGGGGAGATGAATATATTATCTATATGTTATGGTTTTGGTTCACCAATTTGTAATTTTTCAATTAAGATCAAAGCAGGTTTGAACTTGAAAATAATAAAACTTTATTAACTAGCACTAAAAGAGAAAAAAAATAATTAGAACAAAACTTTCAAAACACTTCTCCTTCCCCACCAATTATTCATTTTCTTATTCCAATATAAAAAGACAAAATTTGAGGTTTTCAGTCAATTACCATTCTTAAAATAACCACTTCTCAATTCACTGAGGAGAAAGGAGTCTTTCTTGAACACCACAGAGATTTTCTACAAGATACCAGTTCTCTTGCTCTCACACAAACAGCCCACCTGGGGGAAGGAAATTTGCCATTGTGAAGTCCCTTCCCATGAGTCAGCCTTCCACAGCCTCCCATAGGCTCTATCAGTTTATCAGGGTACAGTTTAAGGATCCTTTTTTTAGTGTAAAACAAAAGTTCTTTTCATCTATTTCATCTTCATCGCAAGAAACAGAGGTACCTTCAAAACGCTGGGCAGAGGCTGTCATCTCTCTCTCTCAGTTTTCCTCTGTTATGCATCCCAGGTTATGCCAGAGGACTGAAGAGGCTGGCTAGGGTTGGATTTAAGGACTGTCGTGGCCTCATTTCAGGTTTCCCCCAGTAAGTTTTTGCTCTGCCTCCAGGGCAGGACAAGCCTGTGAAGATACACGTGGGAGAGAAGGAGCAGAGCAAGCCTGCCTCTCTGGATGGGTAAGGCAGCTGTAGAGCTCAACACTCATTTTCTTACACTTTTAGGACATGCTTGCACAGTAATGTGGAAGCTGAGTACAGCTGCTGGTGGTCTTGAGTTAAATTCAAGCTCCTCTCTACTATGCAACATAGATTTTTCACACAGGCACTTGAAGTGTCAGTTAAAGTTTCCACAATCCCAAGTGCTCCTATGATTTTTTTCAATGGTACTGTATCACTTAATAGTCTGTCTTTATTTATGAATACAATGCATTTTCTGTAAGAACTTCATTGTGATCCCCAAATTATTCCTGAGATAGTTATTTCTATCTTATGAGTCATTAAAAAAAAAATAAAAATTAGTCTTTACCATGCTTGAAGAATTTTGTATTTCAGCATTTATATTTTCTACAAGGTAAAAACACAACTTAAATGGGGGAGGGGGAAGCAATTATTGCTTTCTTGTATATGTCACAGTTTGGGGATCTTACCTAGGAGCTGAAATTCTGTTGGTGTATGAGCTCCACTCCTGCCTTTGCTCTGATAGAACATTTGGCACCAACAATGAAATTGGAATCTAGTGTACACCATGTTAAGAAAAATTGCCTTTTCAAAGCCCAGTTCAGAAATATGACAGTCCTTACAGCCTGTTTATGGAGGGGTTTTATTGTTTGTTTAATTTAGGGGCAAAGTATGGAGCAAACCAGAGTGGTTTAAACCTGTATGTTTTCAATATCACTGTAGCATGACATTTTTACATAAACCACAGTGGCTGTGGTGGGACATTGCAACAGAGAATCAATCATGCACCCTGAGAAAACAAAGCACTGTTTCACAACTACTTATTGACTTTTATTCAGTATGTAGTGCTAAAAGTATGTTGCAAGAATAGTTGTTTGATATTTACAAAGAAAAACTAATTCTGGAGTGCTGTAACTTATTAACTTCAATCTTGAGACTGTCTCTAAGTGTTTGTAAGGTCTATTTTCTGTCACTGTTTATCAGTGCTTGCTGGCAGAGCTTAGCACTTGGAGTTAGGAGCAGTGAATACTATTCAGGAACTACTTACAGCTGTTTGCACCTTGACTTTGACAGTGTCCATTTCAGAGGACAGAAACAACCTTTTTCTCTCTCCCCCTTTTTGAAGTTGGCTACCACATTTGCAAGCTCCATATTAATTTAGATTTCTGAAGGAGAATCAATTTTACATGTTTTGACATGAGAAAATTTATCTCATTGCCTTTTGTCTGACCCTGCTTTTATTTTAGTTCTTATTTAAATTCACAGAGAGTCTTTATCACAAAGGTTATCCTAACATTCATCTTTTGTATTTGTCACTGAAACAACTTGTTCTTGTCTACTGTATGAATATAGCATTCAGATCTCCTTGAAGATCTCCCTCTATAACATAGTCCTTAACAAGAGAAAATAATTATTTCAGTAGTGTTCCTTTAAAAAAAAATAATTGTACACAAAAAAACCTCCAATAATTACACCAAAAAAAAAAAACAAAGAAGAAAAAAGAAACAGAAAAAAACATTATCATTCAACAGAGATGAGGTCACAGGCCAGGAATAGCTTAAGAAAGAGACTGAATGAGCCTTAATAAATCTGTAAAGGGTTATGATGAATAAAACTCATGAAATAGCAGTGTAGCCATGTAGGCTGTAGGCTGTCCCATGTTAATGGCAGCTGATAAAAACAAATCTTCCAAGGATAGATCTGTTGAGCTTGTGGATGAGGAGGAATTTAATGATGTTCAGTGAAACAATTCAATAATATATATGAGTTTTTATTAAATGTTAGAATCAATGTAAAAGAAAAAATATTCCCTGTTACACATTGCTGAACCTGGTGAAAGAGGATAGAAAGTATCTTCAAGGGTACTAAAAAATACTGAAGTTTCTTTCTTCTATTCTATGAATATATATATAATAGTTAAGTGATAAATGAAAAAGTAGAAGCTGAGATGGTAATTTCCACCCTCCAACCTCTTCTGGTAAGGTGCTCAGATTTTCAAACAATTCATTTCATTCTGTGACAATTCAAGCTGGAAAGGACATGTCAAGAGGAAATAGGGGAACCTGCCCTCCAGAGGTAATGATTTTTCTCCATGGACTGTAGAGGGAGCCTAGAAACTAACTTTGACGTGGTGACTGACGGGCGTAGAAAGGTGCAGGTGGAGCTGCAATCCCTCTGGCTGTGCTTACAGCCATGCACCACTGCAAGCAGCCAGAGCTGGATGCATGCTCAAATGGATGAGAGCATCTATGACTTCATGCATTTTTTCTTCCTTCCCTCTTTAGTAGAGTTACTCAGCAAACATCCATCTTCACAGCTTTTTTTTACTGCCATAGTATGACCATTATGTTCTAAGCAACTCCTAAATGATTCTGCTTAGCTAGGATTTTCTTAACAAGAAAAAATGAAAAGATACATGAAGCTCTTAGAGGCCCAGTCAAGGTAAAGAAGTTTGTAAAATAAACACAAGATTTTTTTTCCTCCCTTTTCATTTTTGAAAACAAACAAAAAAGGAAAATAAAGAGAAGAAAAACTTTTGGTTTTAATGAGTACCTACCTTTCCTCTATTATTGTGTATTTTAAATTGTGAGTTTTTGTTCAAAAATATTCCTGTGTCCTGTTTGCAAAATACCATGCAAGTACAAAACTTTAATAGCAGATGTTAGTCTTGCAGACATGTTCATCAAACACACAGAAAACGAGATTTATCCTTCATGCTGTGCACTTGATAGCTGCTTTAAAAAATAGGCATTCATCTATATCAGAACATTCTAGCAGACTACACAGTTTGATGTATTTTACTGCGTAAAATTGATTCTTAACCTTCTGACATTTCACTGTTTGGATCTAACATGACACAAGAATGGAACCAGGTGACAGTGATTAACAGATCATATCTTCTCTAGTCTGCAAGCCTCCTCAAGGCCCTTACTATGAGCCACTCTTTCAGAAGGTGAAAGATGGTCACCCAATGTGCCATCATGCAGAATTAAACTTTTGCTGATGAAAGATGGGGTGGGACTGATTCATTCCCACTGTTTCAAAATTTCTTCCACTCCAGAATGGAAAAAAAAAAAAAAAAGTTTCTGGAAATTCCCTGTAAATTCTACAATTATTTGTGGGCTGGTAAACAACACATCATTTTGAGGAGTGAAAACAAAATGTTTCAGTTTCTCACCAGGTCCAGGGAGAAAGATCACCTCTGGCTCTTTTCAGGGTGTGTTTCTTTGTTGCTCAACCCTGACTTCTCTCCTAAATGAGACTCCTACTGCAGGCTCCTGTAGGTCTCAGAGAAGCCACTTCATCAGCTGCAGTACGGTCTGAAATCTTGTGCAACCAGGACACTGGACTAGTCTACAATAACCTTTAAACATAAAGTGTAAGTGCTTAATAGTCTTTTCAGCTTTAAATGCAGAAAAAAACACATGTACACACATTGAAGCTGACAGAGTTTCTCTCTTCTCTGTCTCACTACCCCTGGGACTCATTCACTCCCTGCACCAGCTATCTCCCTCATAGCAAAGCATCCAAAAACCTCAGTCTTTGGTTTGAAACTCAAGTCACAGTGTTTGCCTGCTCCCTGTTCCCCTTGGCTGGCAGTCACTAAGGAGTCAGTGCCCAGCTGTGGACTGTCAGTGTTATCTCCAAGAGACCGTGTCCTGCATGCTTCCAGGTGGGCACATCCAGACAGGCATGGGCACACTCAGATCAGCAAGGAACTTCCACTCTCCTGGCCCAGAGAAGACAGAAATCACATCTAATGCCAAACAAACACTGCACTGCTCCATTCTTTAAGCTGACATATGTTTAACAATNAAAAAAAAAAAAAAGCTTTCAAAATGTGATTCTTTAGTATCTAATCTTTTACCGGAGTTGACTTTTCATCAAAGCACATCAGATTTTTACAGTACAGTCTTAACAAAACAAAAACAAAACTAATAGCCGAAACAGAACCAAAGCCCCACTAAAGAACCAAATAAACAACAGTCTCTGAAAATTTCAGAGTAGAACTTCCCTTGTTACCTCGTGCTGGAAGATGTGAAGGGCCATATTCTGCTCCTGAAACCTTTTCAGGGAGAACTGTGGAATCTTCCACGGCCTATGCCTGTGGCACATCTGGATGAATAATGGGTGAGGGAGAAGCAGAGAAGGAATGTTCCACAGCACCGGAAAGGGACTCTGGATCACAGATCCTCCAAAAACTGCTGGGTACTTGCCCACTGACCATTCCAACAAATGGAGGGATATTGAACTAGAAATATAACTCTATCTTTTGATACTATGAGGTAGGAAAATCCAATGTGTTTTTGACTCTGAACATCTAATCTTGGCCTTTTCCTGGAAATTACCAGCAAAAAATTTGATTGAAGAAACCTAAATACGAGCAGGCATCCAGTTGTATGCAACCACTACCCCCCAGTGACACTCCCAAGCAGTTCAGAAGATCATGCCCATAGGATCCCGTTGAGAATCTGCCTTGATTTTGTCTTTCTCCATCCTAATCTAAACCCATCCCAACCTTCATAATTTCAGGTAAGAGGAATCCACTTGGTTTGAGCCATAGTTGCAGCAACTCATTGAAGGATACTTGCTCTGGGATCTTGCCTGTGATGCTATTTTTTACCCCAAGAGTTTGCACGTTCTGGTTCCCAGTGCATTCAGGCAGGATAATAGCGTACAGACCAAGGTAAAGGAAGTCAGACAACATTTATTAAACAGAGGCACATACTGGAAAGAGAAAAACAGTGGTTCAGAGGAAAGCAAATTGTGCAGTGCCTAGAAATCAGTCATGCTGTGATTAAATCACAGCTGTAATATTATGTATATTTATTTTCAAAGAAATTCAAATGGGTACCTTGGTCCTTTTGCATGAACAGTTGGAGACCTTGAAAGAATTTTATTTCTCAGCCCTCATCACTCTTAATTGCTGCTTATTCAGGGCAGTACACAGTCACCAGTCACCTTTCAAAGGTTTGACAGGTGTGTGCTATCACATCAGTTAAATCAATGCAAGAAAACTCCTGGTTAGGAAACCTGCAGCCGAGTCCAGTAGCAGGACAACAGTTAATTCTTCCCTGCCCCTCTGGTCTCATATTCATCTCTAACAATAAGCCCAGTAATAAACCAATTAAACATAAAATATTTACAAAGGCAAAAATAAGAACAGAGGAAGAAGTGAAAAGCAACCATCAGAAAATTGTGCTGGCATTTTATTCTTCACAGCTGATTTTCATCTAGAAGATTGCTCAGTCACCCTTACGGCACAGGCACTGCAGCATTGCGTAATGCAAAGCTGGCTGTAGGGTGACTTAGTGCTCCCTGTCTGTGCTCTGCTCCACTCTTCTGTGCATCACAGGAGCAGGACTGTGTTTGCTTTACAAGGAAAGCTGTTCAGCTGTTAGGAGGAGAAGTAAACCATTGCATCTTTTATTGCTTTCCCTGTATAAGTAAGGAATATCCTTGACTCTCTGCTGCAGTTTGTACCATGGCTCAGCTTAGGCAGCCTTTTTAGAATCAGGGAGAGAATGCAGAGGATGTTTTGCCAGCAGACTCGAGCATCTCCTGCCCAAGTGGATGCTACATTAGGAAGCCCTGCAGCTGGAGAACAATAAACATGACAGTGAGGTCTTGACAATGCTGTGCAGGGTCCAGTCACAAGGAAGAGAACACCAGCTAATGCCCACTTGCAGCAGCTTTTGTGATATACATGTCTGCAGTCCAGGACATCCACTGCCAAGTGCAAGTGTTCATGAAAAACACCAGGTATGTGCAACATAGCAGCTGGTTAAGTGTGGATAAGCCATTTGGATCTCAGGGTAGAGAGCTTTACTAACTTACAGGAAAGTTATCTACACTGTAGCTGTAAAGTTATGTCAAATAGTCCTGCCTTCTGCACTGGCATCTTTTAAACCACCTATTAAGATGCTCTGAATTTTGGCCAGAACTTGTTTTGAAGCCAGCCTTAGAGCCAGGGAATGGGAAAGGAGGCTTGCATCCAGACACCAGAAGCTTCAAAAAAGAATTTGTTATTTTTAAGCATCATGATCATTACAGCTTTTCCCTTTGAGACATCTGTGAGAGAGATAATTTATACTGGATAACTTTTTAGTTGTTTTTGGAAATGAAGGCATCATATGCCAGAGCTGGTTTTCTGATAAGTTTCTGCTTTGGCTGACTTTTTCAAAGTTTCTACTTCCCATTTGTTGGGTATAGCTAAAACACACCACTACATTTGGGATTTTTTTGTGTGATGAACTGAAATTTAGTCACACTACATTCAGTGACTGAGCCCTATATTGTTATTTATTGAAGATCAGTCTTGGTCACAAATATTTCTTCTCTTAGATATAAAATCAAGGCAAGAGAACTGTACAGATATAGCTGCTTTCAGGGACACAATCTGTCTTTCAATGAGAAAAATGACCATTCCTTACTTCCTCAGATGATTCTGTAATTTGTACTTTAGGTTGTGAACAGCTGCACTGTTATTGCTTCCCTTTCCCCATTTATTGTTGATCATACAGGAGGTTTTACTTAACAGATAATTGTTTGCAGTTAAGCTCCTCAGAAGTACTAATGACACCAGTAGTCCTTGAGCATGTGCTTAAGTACCTACCTGATTGTTTAAAAATTAGTAAAATACGTCCTACAAACCAAATTTTCTCAATTTCTTAGCTTTACAAAGCAATCTGGTCTATTCCTCATTCTGTCAAACAAAATGTGGTGTAATACCAGAGATGGAATCTGCCTGCAAGCAAAAATAGCAATGAAAGCTACAAGAGCATCAAGGGAGAGGTTCAGTCCGAAGCATCTGGGCTTACTATTGAAAAAATTAAAAGAACAATAAGACAAGATCTTCTTAAATGTAACTTTAGATTGTGCTTTGGAACACTGTATACCTGTGGTATTATGTAATGCTACAGCATCTTTCCTAACTTAGTTCTGCATAAATCCTCATATGATATTTCACATTTTAATCAAAATGTTAGAACAACATTTTAGCTCCCATTTTCCAACATGAGCTGAAAAAAAGTAGGCAGAATATTCTGGCTAATCCCAGAGGGCTTTTTTTTTTTTTATTTCCAATTTGTTAATGTTTCCTGATACATGTTTCTCATCTCTGTAAGGGTGAAATAAGCAGAGTTTGAGCATAAGAGATAAAAGACCCGGGGAATAAATGTTATACGTGGTCCTAATGGCTGGCAGATAGCCATGCCAGCTCAGATCTGGTATGATTTGAAGGATGTAGCAAGGTGGTCTTTTCAGTCTTTTTACAGTATTGATGCTTGTTTCTTGAATTTTGGGGTAATTTCTTTCTGTGCTGAGAAAGTGGGTTCCATTTTCAATATCAACTATTAAAGACTTACCTTTTCATTATTCTCTATCTATAAAGAAAAATAGTCTTCAAATTTTTCAGGGCATGATGACTATAATTCCCTGATCTAGCAGATGAGTTAGACCTTCCTGAAACCTGGGAAATTTTGCTTTAGACAGATGCTGGAGGTGCTGAATTTTCTTTCTCTGCTGAGAATCTTTTGACAATACTAATCCCCAGCTGCAACAGTAAATACACTGAGCTTTAAAGATGACTAAATAAGATACAAATCCACAGGGGATTTTCTATTACCTTCATAAATGTAAGTATCTCCTGCTGATTAAATGCCCTGTAAACATTCTTAGACAGTTACTCATGCAGGATGATTGTACAGTAGGGCTAAAGAAAAACACCTACTTAGCTGAATAAGATATTCTGGAAACATTTTTTTAAATAATAAGAGGTTTTAGAAGAAGAGGCTAGAAGTAAAGGCTAGAAGAATTACCGCAATTTTAGCACTGAGAAGAAAAGAACAGCTGGGTACTGTACATCTCTCTTGTTCATACTTCCACCATCCAACAGTACTGTAGCTTAAGTTATCTCTGTCTTATCCACACTCCAAACAGACATTTGTAGCTAGATAGTGGGGTAAAATAGCACTATCATTCCATCTCAGCACAAGTTAAATGAGTGGGAGAAATGGAGTAAATTATTCCACCTAAAGTACGTAGAAGTAGATTGATTTGAATTGATACGTGTAAAAAACGAACATATATTTTTATGTGGAATTACTGTCACATTTTATTTTACCATCAAATTTTCCTATAAAATTTAAAATAGAATTAGTTTTCACTTAAATGCTTATAGCTCTAATGGGAATATTTCTGTTCTTCTGTAGTTTTAAGTGCCTGTTATGGGGCATCTATATGGGCTTTTTAGTCATGCAGATAACCAAACATGATAATGTTTTTGAAAATGAAGTCTATAGTAAATATTTTACATACAATAAATATTGCTTATTCTTGTACTGGTTTTGGAGTTTACTTTTGATGGTGGTTTGTTGGGTTTTTTTTGGTTTTGTGGTTTTGTTTCATTTGGAGACGGTTGGTTGATTGGTTTTGTTTTTTCTTACTGTTCAAGAATTTCATGAACAAGGAAACAAAACATTTGAGGAATATCAGTGATGACATAGCAATACTAATACTAAAACAAATTTAGGGGTTTGACATTTAACTTTTGCTAGGAAAGAAATATTTGGGAGATGGGTGTACCAAACAGTAATGAATCATCTCACACATGAGTGGAGCACAAAGTTCCACTTACAATATTCCCAAATTTCCTTCCCTAACATGTTCCCACTGAAGCACAAAGAGTACATAAGGGACAGATGGATAAATATTCCTCAGTTCAAAACCATTCTGCATCTTCTGCTGAGGCCACAGAATCCAAAAGGCAGTCCCACGAAGCAGAAGGAGATAGTTCTCCCCTGCCACCTCCTAGCAGGAATCTTTGATATTGACCTCAAACACAGATATCTTTTCAGGGAGTTTGTATGATTTTGGAGTCCTCTTCAAGTTCCTAGCCTGGGACAATAAGAAGTGGAGTGGTGCAGCTGAAATTGCATTCTGCTGGTCTTTCTTCTTCAGCTTCTATGTTCTCCTTGTCCTCAAGGGACCCTCGAGGTGCCATCCTTTGAGACTTTGGCTAAATATTTGTACAGATGAGGGCACTTTGTTCTTTTATGATTCATGAAAGTGTACTGGTCCATTAGCATCAACAAGAATAAAGTTCACTTTTCCTTTCATTTAAATAAATCTCTTGCATCTGTATGACTCCATCAGTCTGACAGTCTTAACGCCAATGTACCTTTCTTTAAGCAAGTACCAAATCAAAGCCAAAGGACAAAATGTACAAAAAACAGGGAACTCTATAATTCTTTTAACCAAAGAAAAGAAAATGAAACAGAGTGAGATTACACAAGGTGTTGACATATTTAGAATTCTGTAAGGCACCTAAAATGAGAGACTGCACTAAATCATTTAGGAGAATGAATGATATAAAAGAAGTACGCTTTTCATTCAATGGATGATTGGTATGTCTCTACCTATAATCAAAAGGAGTAAATCACTTTTAAGAGACATTATAAAAAATTAGATCCTTCTAGCCTTTGGAATACAACTTTAAAATAATTTTCTTATATTATTATACAACTTTCTGATATTCAAAGACTGAGAAAATTGGAACCATAAGGAGAACATGGTTTGGGGGTATTCTAATTTGCTCAGCAAAGTGGAAATTTCAGCACCAACTGAAGTGTACTACCAAAGCTAAGAAAAAGAATGAGACTGTAGGACGAGTAGAATAACAGCTGGAAAAAAATTGCTGGGAAAAGAAATTGCTGTGAAAAAATTGTTCTGAAAAAAAACCCAGAGGTAAATATTTAGATGAACATAATTTCTCATGGTATTTTATAATCAAGAGAATAACATGATAAAGTGAATGTATGCATCAATTGATGAACTGTGTAGGGACACTGTAAGCAGAACTCAGCTGCCTGAACAAGTGTCTAGTGCTGTATGAAGGCCTGTTCAATACCCAAAGTACCCAAATCACAAGACCAGGGTGCAAAAACATGGCAAAGAACCTACCAGAGATGAATACTCATCTGGACTGGCAAAGAGAAGTTAAGCAAGAGACCATCTATATTTTCACTAGACATACAATTAGGCAAACAAACCCTACCTCTCTTACTACTGAATTTTAGGATCAGTGAAACTACTACGAGGACACAGTACTGTGCTCTACTTTCAACATCTTATTGTGATGGCTACAGGAAACTCATCAAATATTTGAGACTTTAAATAAAACACAACTGACCATAGGCTAGAGTTCCCATATGGGAAAATTAAGCCTAAGAATACACAGGTTTCCAATGTAAAAGATGAAATTCTGTGAACTGCCACTCAAAGACTGATGCACTGTTAGCAAAAAATGAAGTGGGATTTTTCCCACAGGTGTCAAAGGTTATAAGCATGTGTGTGAGGTGGGAGGAGATGACAAAGAGTTTTGTTGTTTTTCACTCATTACTGGAAAGCGGCAATTACATTTGAAGACTCCCCTAAAAGAGCAGCTCTAGATCAAACAAAAAATTTAGTTTTGGTCCTCATGATGGATGTGGATTGGGTTTTTAATCTGAGTTCATGAAATGGCTTCACAATACACTACAAGAAAAGCAAATTATAGACCTGGGTTCAAGTTGATAGTGACCTTGAGAATGAGGAGAAACAGATCAACCACAATCTCATGACATTCAACAAAGGGAAAAGCAAAGCCCTTCAAATAGAGAGGAATAGCTTCATGTACCAGCACAGACTGGGAACTCAACAACAGGAAAGAAGCTTTGCAGAAAGGGTGCTGAGAATTTTGGTAGGCAGGAAGTCAACCCGTGCCAGTAATGTCCCCTCAGGGCAAACAAGGCCAACAGCTTTCTGGTCTGCATCAGGAGGAGTGTTGCCAACAGGTCTCGACACTGGAGAGACACACCAGGAAGGTCCAGTTCTTGGTTCTGGGCAGCCCAATACAGCAGTAGTGGGGAAATATGGACATACTGGAGTGAGGAGAATGAAGAGCCACAACGGTGTTAAAGGAATGAGCACAGGTATAGAGGCCCAGAGACATGCCATACGCAAAGGAAATGCACTGCTTGGTTTCAAGTGCTTGACTGAACTTACAGGTGATTTAAATTAACCCTAAAGTTAGACTTTGAAAACATAGAAACGAGATCAGAGACTAACAAAATCCTTAAGCATGTTCCTATAATTCCTTTCAGAGAAATAATTTTTTTTTTTGAGAATTGTTTGAAAAAGAAATAATATACAAATGGAGGGGTGAGGAGGGATCACAAGCTTTTCTCAATTGGTTTGCTAGTAGCAGTTTTGACCTTTCATTACAGAACTTTCAGAAGATGAAAGGAAAGAACAAGCCCTCTGGAAACTCCTATAAATGTGAAACATTTTAGAGAGTAGAAGCTATTTTTGGACAGTCCTTTTTATAGACTGATTGAATTATTCTTAGCACAGAGCTAGATTTTCTGGTTTACATAAACAATGATTCATTGTTTTGTGATTTGCAGTTCTGTACAGCTGAATTAAATACTGTTTAGTGGTCAGCCATTGTGAAAATACTTTATATTATACACAGGTGAATTAAAGGTGAACTTCACTCACACATGACAAGAAGAAATGCTGATGACATACTTTATCAACTGACTTCTTGAGCAATTTACAGAGAATAACTACATGAATAAATTCAATAGGCTAGCAGGAAGAAAAATGGGCAAGGAACCAGCCTGCCCACCTCAGGTATCTAACTTGCATGTAGCATTTTCTAGTCTGGTGTTGCAATCTCTTCCAGTCCTTTATCTTCATGTGAAGAGGTGATGGAGGCTTCCAGAGGGATAACTGGCCTGACTTAGGAGCCTCGACTAAGGAGCTGAGGGCTTCATAGATGCTTGTGTCCCCCTTGTGCCAGAGGAACTGAACCATTTTAGGGTGTTCCTTCCATCTGAGCTCAAAATGTCTGCCCGTGATAAGAGTCTAAGTAACATAATGTTTTATTGACACTTTATCACCATGGAGTGGATCACAAATTCAAAGTCTTGTTCTGTCCTAAGAAATAGTTTTTAAACTTCCATTTTTTGAAGATTTGCCTGCAATTACTCATTCAGTAAAGCAATGACTTTTGCCTTCCAAAAGACTTTTTATCCAGTCTGGAAGTAAAGTACTCAACTACTCCATTCTTCCCAAGATATTTGTGCTATAACCTCCAGTAGGTTTTCAGCTCATTTACACAGCCACCATTATTGCCATCCTTGCACACTGAGAACTGAGTACAAACTGCAAAATCGTTTTGCATTTTCACTAATAGGATCAGTCTCATACTACTCACTTAAGACAAATGTTAATTGTTTGGAGGTGAAACCCCCAAACATTGGTAATTCCGGTTACAAGTTATTCACTCTGCAGCAGAGATATATGCTCATTGTGCCTGGACACAGCTGTTTAATTTAAAATTAATTATCTGCTCAGTCAGGGGGAAGATATTTTCATTGGTACTTTTTGAGACAGGGAAGGGAGAACATAAAATCACTGAGATGTTTCACATGGTGGGAGGAGGAGAGAACTGCATTATGGATAAAGCAAAGTAATCAACTCAGCTGTCCTTTCCCCATCAGCTTCAGCTTCTGTCATATAAATTAGGGATACCCAGCTGTTTGAATAAAATAAAAATATGCAAACATTTTTCATTATATTTCAGATGGCCTAATTCAGAAATTTAAGGATAAAGAGTCTTTGATTTAGATTGATTTTTTAAGTTCTGTGTATTTTCTTGAGATTGTATGTGGGAAGTGTATTTTGAGACCTTCATGAAGGTCCTCACCTGGATAAGAATGCATCTACAAATATTTAGGTACTTATCAGATTATTCTGCAGTTAGACCTTTGTATATTGAAAGCTGTGGGAAAAGAAAGAGAAGAAGCTAAAGTTAAGGGAGGGAAATCTGAAAGTGGGAAGAATTTTGAAGACACATTCATGTATTTAATGGGTTTTTTCACTCCCTTGAAAATTGTGCCCATCCCTGAAATAATGGGAAGAGATGTACTGTGAAATAGGGTTTGCTGCTGTCCTTGGTCTCTGCCTTTGGCAGAAAGTCTTGGTTTCATTGACATGGGATTGTCAACTTTCTGCAATTTAAGGGAAGGACTCTATAAAAAGATTTCCAATTTGAAAAATGGCAAGGAAGTAGAAGGTGTCAAAGGTGTTAAATTGAGTGCACACGGCTCATTATTTCAGTAATATCCTATATGGAATATAAACTGAAACTGTGAATAAATTTTATGCACACACATGGTCTTCACACGTACCTTATCCTCTCATAAAATGATCTTTTTTATGTAAGATAATACTGGTTGCCACTATAGTTATACAGTTCCACCATTTTTGTCCAGGAGAAGGCTGAAAACCCTTTATGCTTAAATATATTTTAATTTTATACTCAGCAATTAGGGTGACATGATTTCACAACAAATATGAGAGAAACTAGGAGACAACTTATAGGAAACTATGAGTTGTCTCCTATTTTATAGTTCTCTTAAATAAAAGAACTGACAGACGTAGAGGGTTAACTAAACACCAACCAGCGACTCACTCGCTCTCCCTTAGAGGAGATTGGGGACACAATTAGAAAAGCAAAAGCTAAAAACCCTTGAAGACTGAGATAAAGACAGTTGAAGTGAAGCAAACAGGAAAAAGAAAAACCCAGGTGGTGCAAAGACCATCACTCACTGCCTCCTAATACAAGACTGCTGCTCAGTCTGGCTCTGGGCAGCAGCTACCTTGGAAAATCTAGTCTCCCTCCCCAGTTTTTACTGAGTTTAACCCAGTTTTTATCCCACATGGTATGGAATGCCCCTTTAGTCTGTTTGGGTCAGGTGTCTTGGTTGTGTTTCACTCCAGGTTCTTGCCAAAGCCCAGACTCCTCACTGGCAGGACAGAGTGAGAAACAGAGAGAGCCTAGACAGTGAGTAAGTGCTGATCAGAAACAGTTAAAACATCCCTGTGTCATCAACACTGTCTTGGTCTAGAATTCAGAAGAGCACTACACAAGCTACCAAGAGGAAAGTTAGCTCCATTCCAGCCACTTGTCTAAATTAATACCTGAGTAAAACCCATATTTCTTTAGGTTTCCAGCCAGTGTTTCCCTTTCACATGTAAAAGCATTTGGAACAAGTATAAAGTCAGATTGCAGCGTAGAGGGGGCGTGGGTTTAGTGTGTTGGATCACCTCCACTTGTATTGACGAGTTAATATGCTCCTATGCTACCTGCTATTTACCTAGACTTGACTTTCTTTTTCAGCACATGGTGTTGTATGTTTTTCTAATAAAAAAAGATTACTTTTCACATTCCCTCTGCCATTCCAGTTGTTGGGCACATCGCATAGGTCACAACTGCTGCAGTTAGAAACTGAGCTCCTCTGTAAAGAGACCCTCTTATTTTTAAGGTTATGTTTATGACAGAACTTAGAAGGTAAATTGCAGCTCGCAGAGACTCTTAAACTTGCCAACTTGGGTCTTGACAACAGTGAAGCCAAGATACCAAGAGGCTAAGGACAGATTATAGGATATATCAAGATCCCAAATAAATGTTTATGCAGCCTGTATCAAACCAATTCAAGTATCTTTGCAACTCAAAATATTTAAGTGTAGCAGTTTTTTCTTATAGCAGAAAATAAAAAACCCATTCTAGTTGATGTCCTGTCATAGCTCTTCTGCATGGGAGGTTGAAATCATGAATAGATGTAACTATTCTGTATGACTGGAAAAATTCTTATCTGAGGTATATGTATAATCAAGGAGTTTGAAGTTTTATCTAGGAAAAATCCAGGAGCATACAGGATCTAAGAAGACACTTTCAAGACGTACTCAGTGGATGTCTCCAAAATCCTGAAATCAGGCAGAACATGAATGGTAGGATATATGAAAGTCTGGTTTAACATATAAAAATGTGTGCTTACAACAGATCTTGTTCTGAAATTCAATATCAAAGGTCCAATTAATTTTACTTAATCAAAACCCAATTAACTTTACAGTTCTTTCAATAATTGTTTCTGATAATTTTCCCAAATAGAACAGGCACTGCATTTGCTTGTTATGATGAGAATAATTTCATTTTATTGAGTTCACTGTAAGATCCTTAATCCAGAGCATACATACTAGAACAGCTATCAGTGGCACAGGAAACCCACATGCTCATTAAATATTTTGTTCTAAGGGGTGCCCATTAAACTCCACTGCTGATACAAATTTTAATTTGTACTAGCCTATGTTGCTGAAACAGTTGGACATCTCTTCTTAAGAGTCAGTCAGGTTCCTTCTGTGATCAGTGGACATGACAGGCATCCCCAGAGCTGGTACATACCTCCAGATACATCCAGTAGAATTATCAGGGAGTCCACAGGTTGATTTGGACTACATGCAATAGGCTAGATCTCTTCATGGTGTGTCTTGTTCACATGAGCATTAATCTGCAACATAACAAACCACATCAAAGACACTGATTTTCCCAGGCCCACTACTGTACATAAGTGACATAAAAAAAAAAAAAAAATTTACTCCCCTGACTTGGGTCTTTACTAGCAGAGATCTCAGGCCAGGCCGTACACAGAATCTTAGATGTTTCTGAGGGAGAACTGGACTTCAGATACCTGAAACAAAAACATGGAAATTTCAGTGTTAAATGTAAAATAAAATAATAATAAATAAAGATCTCTTGTTCTCTTTTGTTCTGTTTTTGGGTTTTTTCTTCTGTAGCTTAAGAATATTTTTTTTGCATTTCTTGTTACAAGAGGTATTCTAATGAAGGTATCTTTCAAATCTGTTTTGTTCCTTGTCAGCTCCTTTTGGAACTAACAACATCTTCAATTCTGTCATGACTCACATCTAAATTTTAAAAAATATTTTGATTTATAGACAATGAAGGAAATAGTTCTATACACTGCAAGTTTCACAGAACTTTGTTTTTCTAAAGACAGCAGATTTGCCTGAAAAAAAGCCAAAGAGCTCTAATTCACTGAGTATTCAAAGGATACTGTTGGCACAAATTATGACAAAATTCATTTATGGTCCCACTCTACAAATCAGGCTCTTTTTCTCCATCCTATACAGAAAAGAATCTGAACAATCATCTAAATATTGACATAAAATTTCTTTTTACATTTTGGACAATTGGTATATATCCTATATTAAATGTTTGTTGTCTATAGATAACTTTGTGAGGGCTGTTCAAAATTTGTAAAGATGAAAGGCCAATAAAAGCATACATCAGTAAGAAATTTCTACAGCTTTCTGTGTCAATTGTGCTGAAATTGTGAAGCTCAAGGGAATAAATTAGCTCAGGTAAGAACCTGCAGCCCACCCTGGCATTCTTTGCCTTTTCTCTCCTCCAAGGCCATCCAAGACAGGACAGGGATAGCAGAAGCTGCCAGAGCCATTGCTTGCTGATTGCTCAGACAACACAGAGAAAAATCTATTGCTTTCCACTGGACCAAGAAAATGTATGTGTGTGCCTGTGGTTGGTGGCTTTTCTGAGCTGCCTGTTTTATCATTCAACATTGAACTGTCTAAGGGTATAAGGACACAAAAAGCATGGGTTGCCAGGCTTCATTGGCAGAACTCCCATTTGGAGCAGCAGCAGAGCAGGACTCTGAGGACAGGGATTTGAAGCTTACATCCTAGGAAAGTGGATGAGGATCACTGACTCCTCTCCTGAATTTCTCTGTAGTCTTGGTAGTATACAACTACCAAGAAATGAACCCCTTAGATACAGTCCTTGAGACTTTACATGCAGAATCACAAGAATCTGGACTGATTTGATGTAGTACACAATGTACAATGTCAACAGTTTACACATCAAACTGCAAACACCCAGTGTTAGGTTAGGTTTTCCTCTCTGGACAGTGAGAAAAAGAGGTTTCTTCAAAACCTTCCCTCAGCCATTATAGTTGGATGGCCTGAATCTCCATTCAACTGCTCTTGCTAGCTAAGAATGGGGGGGTGGTTTAGATGCCTTTCTACCTACAAAAATATCAAGCAGAAACACCTACATGTCTTCCATCCCTGTTCAGTAAAGATCCATTCAGTTCTTTGTAGCCATTTTCCATCTGTGACCCTGGATCTTAGCACTCAAGGAATTTTCTCTAAATGCTTAGCACTAAAGCAAAATTGCAAAGAAAACGCATACATCATGTCTGAGTCACATGGAACACAGAGCATATTTTTCTGATGCTCTGCAGCTTATGTGCAATTAAAAAATAACCTGCTCTTTTCTGTTGGTAATATAGAGCAGAGAAAATGAAGACATATTATTAAAGTTCATAAATAAAGGATCAGTCTCAAAGCTTTTCTATTTTTTTACTATATCATTTAAATATACTATTCCCTAGTCTTTGCTCAAATAATCTCATGTGAACAACTTCAAACCTTTCTTTAATTCTAGCTGTCTTCAGCAGCTTGCTGTATGGCTCTGTGCATTGTTTTAGTGAAATTCATTTCACACATACAAGAAAAGCGGATTTGCCCTCTAGAACTCTTTTGACTTCCTATTGAAACAACTGTAATTTCATTTTTTTTGTCTTTCGAAATAAGGAAACATTCCCTGTCTGTGAAACCAGACACATTCTGTCTTTAGGAATTTGCAGAAGGCTACACCTGAACAGTTTCAGTGGGGACTATGAGCAAAGCACCAGGATGTGTTCGAATGCGATTAACCTTTTTGAAAATGGGATGTTGTTGCTAGGGCTCTCAGCACAATGGAACCTTTCTCGTTGTGTTCCCTTGCTGTTATCAAAGTTTAAATCTCAAAGAAACACTGTTAATTCTGCAGTATGTTGTTGTGGGATTCCAAATAACCCGGAACAATTTCAATCCAGCATGCATGAGACTACTATAGAGGCAATGGTAATTGTACTAAAGAATGCTAATGTTCTCAGTATGATGAACACTTTTGAATACACTTACCTTTAGTCATAAAAAAAAAATAAAATAGAAAAGCATATGCGATTTTAAGTGACAGTATAATAAAATTGTAACGTCCTTATTTTTCTGTTTCGGTTTTATATTTTGTTGTCATTCCCTCTTCTTTGTATTCATAGTCCTCGTTTCAGTATTCATGCCCAGTTATGGGTCTAGTTATATGTATATATGTGTTTAAGCCTATAGTTATCTCTCTACATTCTTAAATCATCCTGTTTGCTGAGACAAAATGAGCTTTATGCAGAACAGCAGGCATTTGTGTAAATGGCTGTCAGCCTAGGTGTGAAATCCTCTGTGGAGTGTGGCCTTCTTCGTCTGAAGGTGAAGCCTCTAAGTGCCAAGATAAGGGGGTGCCAAATGAGTTACAGAGTGTTTCCAGTAATATCATTAAGGAGTGATCAGCTAAACGTTTGAACATCATTACCATAAAATGTTTCACTGATCAATATTTGCAAGTTCAGGTGCCAAACTGCAATTAGAGGCTAAAGGCCAGGAGTCAGGTGGCACTTGGTGGCTGTGACAAGCCCTGTGCCCAGCCATGGCTATCAGCTGAGAGTCTGTGCTTTTTCAAAAAGCTGGGGGACCTGAGGGCAGAAAAGGAAAAGGTTATTGAGTGACCAAAATCTCACAGTGTTTGGCTGATGTAGTGTAGGTCTGAATTGCCAATAATGCCCGTCAGCTTTATGGTCCCTCACAGGAGAAATGTGAGTGAATGCACAGTAAAAGGAAAACAAACGCCTCTAAGGTATTTTGTTTAGGTGTTTCTGGAATGTTTTCTATTTATATTTTATAATTGGGAAAAACTTGAGTTGAAAGGTGAACTAATATCACAAAATGAACATCCCTGGGCAATGCAGTATAAATATGAGCACATATCTAGACACTGCTACAGCAGGCCAAAACCTATTTTTTTTCAGCTCAGGATTCTAAAAACAAGGGAAATGCCAAAATTATGTAAATATTTATTTCCTAGAAAGAGCCCTAGGTGATTCTAGTACGAAAAGACCTACAGACAAGTGTAAAGCTGTTGGTAAGATGAAAGTAGCAATTTTCTCTGAGCGGTAAAAAGCTTCCTTTTTTTAGCTGTCTCTGTCATTTAACCCATCCTCCTTGGTACACTGCCCCTGCCACTTGCCCTGCCTGGCAGGTTAGTGGTCATAAGATAATGAGCACTAATGAGTTTCTGCAGTGAATGTTATGACTTGGCTGAGGTTAAATATTACAAGCAGCCACTTGAGTAATGAATGATAAAGAACATGAAGGCAACCTGTTGTTAGCACTTTGGCCTTTGAATGTCTGAAGTTGCTTGTTATTGGTACTGATATTTAGCACAGGTATAGCACAGCTAAGAGAAATCAGCAGTAAAAGTGAAGAAAGTTGTTTCAGTATGTGAGACATTACATACACTGAAAATGTCTATTCTGTACTGGTTTAGCAGAAACTTTGTTCCTGATAATGTAATTTAGCTAAATTGTCTGTTTTGACTATTTAAACATATAGACTTGTGGGAGGAGTACTTCAAAATGAACTTGTCAGGATTATTTTTGTTCTGTTCCTCTTCAGAAACAGCTGTGATATTTTTGGATGCAGTATGGAAACTAACAAAAGTGAGTTGTCATGAGCAGAACCTAGTGATTTTAAAGTTTGATACAAAAATACTGTTTGGGTTGATTCAAAGTTATTTTAAAATTCTAGTCAGATTCTCAAAATAGTTTTGAACAAATAAAATTATATATAAGAAACTTGGGAAGAAACTATCCTTATATGTTCTGAAAAAAGTATCTCAAAAAATTCCAATACTATTTCAATAAACCTGGAGGTAGAAGAAGAAATAACAAGTATTTATTTGTGAAAGAAGGAACTGAAAAATCATCTAAAATGTTAGAATTCTTGCATGAGAAGTGAGAGGTTTTCATTTCAGTTCATTAAATGCTATTAAATGTTTAATGAGAAATTTTAAAGCTGTGGCAGAAGAGAATTAAAAACTTTAACACAGAATCTCATATAGTTCAGCAATGAGGGTGTTCAATGGTGGATGTTTTATACAGCTAGTTTTTTTGTTTTTAAAGGTGTTTTTAGTAAAATATTTTGCCTATCCACACTGTTTTGATTTGATAACTTTGTTGACAAAACTGTTTGAAGTCAATTTGGGAAAAAATATTTAGAAATTCTTTTTGAGTATCAACCAAAAGCCAGTCGTAGTCATAACCATAGCTTGTAAATGTCAAACATTCTTAACAGGGAAGGAATTTTTCACTCCACCAAGGAAGAAGCAGAGCTAACTGTTAGAAGAAACAGGATTTTTTTTTTTTAATTCCAAGTGTCTACCATCTAAATATATTGCTGTTTACCAGATCTAATGAAAATTTGATTTCTTTGGTTTTCTGCAAGTTCTTGGGTGTGGAAAAAAATTCAGGAGATATATTATACATTATTACACATAAATGAAATGTTTCATGCTTGCGTGCAGAGCACTAGAAAGAATTCACTCCTTAATTACACCAGTTTTAAATGTTGGTTTGTGTGTGTGTGTGTCTAGTTGGTTTTATTAACACTGGACTTTGTCATATTGTCTTGGGGGTTTTTCCTCATAACCATTCTAAATGATTAATTCATCAGAATTAATCTTTATCATCAGAATCATATGAATTTGAAATTATTTTAATTAGACAAATTTAGACAAAAATATTTTTAATGAACTTTGCTTTAGTTGCATGATGTGTTTTGGGGAGGAGTTAATTGACTGCCATTTCTTCAGGTGAAAATATTGGTTCTATTAGCTCGGAGGGTTGGTAGGGGGCCTTCAATTTACTTTTGTGTCTATTCATGTTTTTCATCAAAATCTGACTGATGTCCATGCCTTCCTGCTGTGTTTTCTGTCTGCCTTCTCAATGTTTGTCTGTGGTATTTGGGACCTTTTAATTCTCTGCATCTCATTTGCATGCCAATAGTGAAGCAAGTGTTTCTGTATGGCTTGGTTCCTCTCTTCTGTTTTACTAATAAAAACACCATTTCTCATTATCTATAAATTAAATATTTCATAATCATAGCCTGAATATGAGGTGGTATTTATATACTATCTCCACTTCTGAGTTATTAATACATTTATTAGCTTCACATCTTACTTTTGTTGTCTCTTTGTTTTGAACACTGGAGTGAAAGAGTTAGCTTGAAGCGTTTCCATAATACAGCTATTTAGGTTTCTCTCATTATTACCTAATATATCTACTACCATCATTGTATCTCCCCATCAGAAGCAGCTTGGGCAAACATACAGCAAATCAAGTTTGCAAACAAATGTCAACATTCTTCTGATGGGGAGATAACACTGCTCTTACAAGTGGTTTAGCTTAACACTGAAAGTTGTACTGGTAACTGATTTGTCATCAATTTATTCTTTTTATGGCTAACTGATGTTTCTGAGTAATAACATCAAAGAAATCAGCTATCATTCATGACTCCCTGAACAAGACCAGTAAATACTCTTAAGAGTTTCCTTGTTCTCTTTAACCACTGTGGTAGGATGAAACAAATGACACTGATTTCCATCATCTTCCTTGCTTCTTATGGGTGAAGAACTCATTCACTTTTGTGAATATCTTTCAGATGTGTAATTTAGCTGACTTCTACCAGTTCTCACCTTCCTCAATCTCAGGTGATAAACATCTAGTAATTATATCTGTCATTGAAGGCATAACTTTCAATATTTAGACATATCTACAGTCATAAATACAGATCCTTGATCCATGTATATAACCCTCAGGACTTTTCAGTGATTCACCAAATTTTCTCAGAAGAAATATTTTAGCATCCTTTCCTATATATTCTCCAACTTCTAATCTGCTACAGAATCCTCATTCATCTGAGCCCTCTTTAGACAGGTTTTAATACTACAGTGATCTAGAAGTGTCACTTTATTCTTCTGTCTTCCATTTCTCATTTCTAAGTCATCCACATCACAGCCCAGTATCCCTGACACCTGCATGATGTCAATCCTTCAAGGCAAACTTTTTTTACCTGATTGCATACCTGTTACTGGAAGTCAGATTTTTTTCATCATATTCAACTTATGTTGTTTGTTTTTAATTCTTGTTGTTATGCACTTAGATTCCTCTCTTGGGAATGAGTGAATTCCAGAGATATAACTTAAACCTTCTCTTTGCACATTTTAGCCTATACAGAAACTCTTGACCCACTCCAGTGTGAGATCTTGTCCTGATGCCAAGAACACTCAGAGTCTTCCCTGATATTTTCAAGAACCCTAACCTCATCCTACTTTTCAGTTTTGTTTTCTTTAAATCAGCCTCTGTAATAGGATTTTAATTTTACTTTTCATAATTAGGGCCTTTTCCTCGTACAAGTTCTGGTTTTCTCTACTGGCTACCAAGGATTCCTTGGCTCTCCATTCCTCCTTCTTTTGTGCACTAAATGCACTGTTCTTCTCATTTTCCAATTTATCTTGTGTTCCTAGCTCTTCTGTTTCTTCTTCCTTGAAACAGACCTCTTCTCCAGCTCTGAGTTCTTTTTTTTCCTGTGTTTGGATTCTCCTTCTTGTTCTGGAGTTTGCCCTGTAGTTCTGCTATGCAGCACATTTGCTGAACATAAATATACCCAAAATTCTAGAGATCTACAGCTCAAGTGTATTGTTAAGTATTACATCTTCCCTTCCTTGAACATCCTTGGATCCTGAGGTCTGTCACCACCTTTGGTTATGCCACTTATATCTGTTCATTTTACTGAGTTCCAGATGATAACGCTACAGCCAAAACCAATATGTGTACTTGTATACTGCTGGCAGGAAAAGAGGAGGAAATTATATCACCAAAAGCTTTAATAAAGTAATTCAGCAGACTTGGTCTTTAGTGAGAGACTTTTATTTCCATGACAAAGGCTTTGTCAAGCTCGTGAATTCACATTATGTTCTGGAGTCTTGAAACATTTTGAATGATTATAGCAAATAAGCATAAGTCTTTAACTTTAATTTCTAACATATGCAGGGTAATTTATATTTCTTTATGAGAAAGGGGTTAAAAAGAACTCATATATATATATATTTATTTTCTCCTGCTTTATTTTCTTTTTATTTTTTCTTATGCTACAGAAAAGCTAGTATCAGGTTAAGATCTGTGCAGCTATAAACCTTTGCCACTGGCAGGAATCTAGCAGTCACAAACAATTAGTTCTTTCTGTGAATGGTTCAAGGTTAATTTTAGCCTCCTAAACTGTCTCCTGCCAGATCTGATAAGTTTTCTGCTTTAACTCCAGCTGTCTGGTCCCTGATGGGATTTGGCTACAAGGAGGATGGCATTATCAGCCCATTAACTATCACTAGCAGGAGAACTGTGATGCTGATGAATATTGATCACCTGTTCCACGGGGTTATCAGATGATGCTGAGTGAACCTGACATTTGGTTGTTTCTATGGGCAGCTTTTATTTTTTGCTGGCTGATGGCACTTCTCTCCCTGGTTCTGCCCATGCAAGAGAGCAGCACAGCAGAGCAAATCTGTTTTTGCCAGCAACAGGTTATGTTTGACTGCAGAAAGGGATTGGAGTGAGCACTTTACTCCCTCTCTGTCTCCCTTATCACACAGATTTGCCAAACTTTTTTGTTAGTGAAGCAGGGAAAGGCCCAGGTGGTTAGAAAGGATCCTGGATGGGCTTGCAATCACTGGAGGGATCTGTGTGGTGCTCTCTAAACTGAAGATGGTTTCCACCACGGTGGTGACTCAGCTGTGTCTAAGATGGGAATGTGCATTTCTACTGCAGTTGTGCCAGGGGAAGTTTAAGTTTGATATTAGGAAAAGGTTCTTTCCCCATATGGGCACTGGAACAGCTCCTGAGGGAGCTTCCTCAGGGAAGTGGTCCCAGCACCAGCCTGACAGAGCTCGAGAAGCATTTGAACAATGCTCTTGGGCACAGGGTGTGATTCTTGGGGCTGTCCTATGCAGGGCCAAGGGTTGGATTTGATGATCTTTATGGGTCCCTTCCAACTCAGGATATTCTGTGATTCTAAAAGATGTGGTGTTGCAGTGTGACAATGTGGGTGATGTCTCCTACCCAACAGGAGAGCAGTGTGCAACCCAGATTCCTGTGGATATTTGAAATCAGAGGGTGTGCTTGGTTGTTTTGTTTTTCAGAGAAGACAATTATGAAAAAAAAAAAAATCTGTATAGTGCCAATATTTTTTTCCTAACCAGAGCAATATTTCTTAGAGTTCTGGAAGCTAAACATTTTTTTATGGTTTATTTTTCTAAATCCATTTGGAAAAAATAAATGTTTTATTACTTTTCAAGGCATAGCAGTGTAAATTCTGGGACTAGAATCAGGAACAATGCATTATTTATTAGTACATAAAATATCCTGTCAACTAATAAAGTAATAATTTGATAAAAATCCCTTATTTTGGATATTACTTCCCCTTTTATTTCATTACTCTAGCAGTCACAATTCATTCAAAAGACTGGGGGGAGATGGGAACAAATCATGGTTATCATATTACAACAAAAATTCATGAATAAATATTGCTTAGGAGTAAGCGGTGCCTTGGAATAAAGATTTTTAAAATTGACTTAACATCTTATCAAAAAAAGAGAAGAAAAAAACTAAAATAGATAGTCTGAAATTTTCTTAGTATTTTGAGGTTTTTTGTTTATTCTTGCTCCAGTGCATGGTAGGAGAGGAGTAGACTTTCTATTCAACATAAGTGAATCTCCTTTTATTTCTAAATTAAATGCTCAGTAGATTTAAAAAAAAATTTATTAATAACTGTTGCAATTTAGTTTGATAGTTTAAGGGAACATTAGAATAACGTTGTATTGTTTTTTCCTTATGTTTCCTTACACAAGCATCTAAGAGACACTGTCTTCATGTACAAGTGTTATTTCTAAACATGGAAAATTCTAGTAGCATTCAGCATTTCCTCAACTTTTTTCCAGCTTATTCAGTAAAATGGGTATCAGTTTTAGCATGAGAACATCCATATATGAATAGGTAGGGGGAAAAGAGATTATAGTGTCTGAAATGGAGAGAATTTAAGGGTTGCACTCTTACTTTGGGAAAAAACAATCTGAAAAAAATCTTTCTTAATTTAGAAAGGGAAAAAAACAAAAATTTGTGGTCTTCAGCAGAAGGAAGCTTTGGAAAGCTTGGAAGCTCCAGCTGCTGCCATCTGGCTGTGACCTGTAGGCAAGGTTTCCCCAGTATCATAGCAAAATCTTGGCCCTCCCAAAGCTCTGCATTTTGAGAAAGGAGACCTGCCCATCAAAATTGTACCTCTGTTCTACTCAAAACACATCACAACCAACACACTTCTACCAGTACATTGGTTTTGACACATCAGCCCGTTCCATAAATACTTGGGTTTCTGTGAGAAAATGTTCTGTCAAGAGACTCAGGTACTTCGGTGTTTAAACTCAGCAGCATTAGAATGCAGAATGGTGGATGAGAAATTGGATGGGAAGAGACATAAAAAGGAAAGAAAACAGAAGAGTGACATAATGGCCTGTTGGGGTATGTGTTTTGTTGTTGGGGTTTTTTTTAAGTTAGAGATGGTCTTGATTACTCAGAGGAAATAGTTTGAGGAAAATACAGAAATGTAAATTGAAATGCTCAGTCACCAGTTACAAATCTGTTCCTCTGTGTGGTAGATTATTTTCATACTTATAAATTTACAAACACTATTTAGTTGGACTTTGCATCTTCCAGATTTTTGACCTTTATTGGCAAAAAACCAACTGAACAACCAAGAAACATAGCCCTGAAACAAACCAAATGGAAAATCACCATGGAATCAACTAGCATAAAAAAACTTGAAGGACAAAATAATTCAAAACCAATTTTTGTGCGAATTCCATCCAAACTCCTGTTCCCTGCTATTTGCAGTGTTTTCTTTTTCCCAATTGGCAAGATGTGGTTGTGATACCTAAAACTTGAAAATGTCTTTTTTGATCAAATATGACATGTCATTAGAAGAAGAAATTAAGGAAATATCAAGAAATTATATTTTTGACAGAACTCTTATAGAGGAACTCTAATTTTCCTTGCATTTCTTGATTCTTGACAGTTAATTTCTGATTGTATATTGCAGTAACTCCTGTAGGATCCTGTCAAGTTCCACAGTGCCTTTGTAGAGGTTACATATCTGTATTCCTGAATGAGTTTCAATCATTCCAGGACTGCTAAATGATAGAAAAGCTTATAATACTTTCCTTTTTATGTTAGGAATTGCTCAGACCAGCAGAAACTAATCCAGCATGAGCATGGGGTTTCACAAAGCATTTTTGGAGTCCCAGAGGAAAAACAAACAGATAGATTAGAGATACTTGCTGAATGGTTAAGGCTGGACAGAGGATGTGTTTCCAGAACCAGCACATTTGAAGATGCACATATTTGACCATAAAGGATTGAGTGCTAGCAGCTCTCAGGAGAAAGAGCAGAGCACCCAATACACCAATATCACAGCAGTACAGTCCAGCATCACCTCAGGAGATGTGCTGTGACACCCATGAATTCTTCCAGAAAAACTCCACAAGAAGAGAAGAAAAGAAACTAGAAAAACCAACACACACACTCTTATTCTTTCACATCCCTTTTTCCCCTCTGTCTCAGGGCATGGCAGAACAAATGCTGGAATATGGATGCAGTCAATATTTTCTATGGGTTCTTAGAAACTCTCTGAGGACATCACTCAAGTCCAATAGACCAGAACAACCTCTGGAGGTGACTGTGTTCTCTATGCAGTAGAGGAACACTAAATGACACAGACTCCACATTCTCTGGAGAAATGCAAAGGTGTCTTCCACACCTCATTAATTGTGTGACTGTGACTGATAAGGAACCTCAGTTAGGCACCTAACCAGCAGAGTAGAATTCTCTCCCATTCACTGATTTTTCATAGCTCATCTTAAAGAGAAAATAAGAGCTGTCACTGTTCCATTGGTTTCTCTAATAGAAAAGAATACAACTTCCCTTTGCCTGACAGTACACATTCAAGTGTATTTCTATGCAAAAACTAGGAATTCTGGCTATAAAAGTATTCATATCTTCCAGAGTGACTTATGCTAATCTGGGTTTGGTCCAGCTTCCAGCTGAGCAGGAGCAGCTCAGCCATTCTGGAACAGCAGCATCCACCTATGGCATAATTCAGATAAAATAACTGTGCTTTGAATTCATAATTTGTTTAAATGTGATTTAGATTTTAAGTGCAAAGAAACACTAATATATATGCAGTCAGGGATTAAAAAAAAAATAAATTCCAGAGACTTATGACAGAGTAAAAACAATACAATAACCACACTTGTGGATGTGACTCTACATTGGAAAATTCAGGAAAAGTGTTTGATCACAGGTTTGGTTTCAGGCAACAGTTTCTTGAGCCTTTTGAATTCTGTGTTTGGAAGCTTTGAAGCTGCTTCATCCTCTCATGCTGAGCCTTGTAGGGGTTGAATGTGCATGCTGTCTTTCTGGCCTTTGAATCTTCTTAAACCTCATATATGTTTAATGTTTTTAAAAAGCCACCAGAAAGCCTATAAAACATAATAGCTCAAGGCATAGCTATAGAATATATATTTCAATGGGGCATTACACATCAAAAGACTGTGACAGAGCAGGACTATGAAAACACTGATACTGGGACAAGTAAAATACAGTTATAAAGTAAGACTGCGTTACTCTGTGACCTCAAAAGTCCTTGTTCAACAGACAAAAAGAGTAAGTGGTGAAGTCATGATTGTAAATGAAAGGCTCAGACATCCAGCAGCATCAATCCATCCACAATCTCTCGAAATGTTTTCCAGAATTTGCAGAATTAGCTTCCTTTTCTGTTTCTGATTAATCATCTGTTCTGGCTCTCCTAGGGGTGGACATCTTGGAAATAAGACATCACCTCTCAAACATGCATACTGTTATTACAGGGCAGAAAAAGGCAGCTTCACACTTCTTGAGGCTATTGTGCTACCTGTTGTGCTCAGCTTGCCTCTGGTGATGGTTAAGCTCAGCACAATGAAGTCTGCACATACATCAGGGATCAGACACAAGTGAAATGGGCAAGGGGTCATGGGCACGTCACTCATTAATTTCTGTTCATTGATCTTAACGTGGTAAAGAGATGTTGATTTTGAAGCAGGATATTGTGCCTGTTTAATAACTGACAGTGTTTCCTACTCCACTCTGCCCACTGCCTGTTATTGTCTCCTTTCCCTTTGCTGTGAATATTTGCAGCATTTGTTTTAATTTGGATGCAGCAGCTGGCTCTCTAGTGGGGGAGAAGCTGCTTAGGAGCTAGTTATTCCACATAATTCTCTGCCTCTTGGTTTGGTGGGGATTTTTTAGCATAGGAGTGATTATGCAGAGAAGAACATTTCTGAGCTGCTGAAATAAAAGCTACTCTTCACAATGTATTAGAGAGGTGTAAGCTTTAAGGGGTATGCTTAAAACAATCTCTTCTGAGAAATTAAAAAAGATCAAAGACAAAATAACTCTTAATAGTATAAAAAACTTTGGCAAACTGGCACAGAATGATAGAACTCTAGAAACCAGTTTATGCATTAGAAAGGCATTGATAAAAATCACTGACAAATTACCGTGCCCTTAAAAGTTCTGGGAGTCTTGGACAGAGAGCAATTCTGCTCCTCTACGTATGGTGTTATCAGCACCTTGCACCCACCAGTTTCCTTACCTCAAGTAAGTGCCTTAACCATTTGTCACAGTTAACAGAAGTCCATTCTGCCCTGAGGAATCCTTCTGAAAACATTTAATTGCAACCATATGTTCCCATCAGAAGCTTGAACAAGTCAGCATTTCCTTTGCTTGTCATCAAAGCTTTATCACCCAGCTCTAATTGCCAAATCTATCAGAAAGGGCTGTAGAGACAACCAAAGGAGTGTATTGCTCACCTGCAGCTAAACCTTTGCCTCAGCATCTTTGCAGGTGCTGATACTCTGGCCAAAGCTGCTGTGAGTCCTTCCTGCACAAAGCAATGCTCTGGTGTGGTCAGGGATTGGGCAGAGGTGGGGGAGGCCACCTGTAAAAGTAACACAGGGCATGTGTGTCCAGGGACTGATTGTAATTTTTTGCCCAATGGGATGTCACCCACATTTGCTGTTTCTTTAGAAAAGTTGAACTAAGGCAAAAAGGTAGCAAAAAAATTTCTGACAAATTACTGAAATAGCAGAGTTTTAGCTGGCAGCTCAAGAAGAGCTGCCTGACAAGTTGTTGTGAGGACAGAGCCAGAAAATATCACAGAGCCAGCCTTAGAGAAGGTTGAGGACAGTGACAGCTGAAGCTTAGGGAACAAGATGCACATGAATGCTTATTTGCTCTGAAGGAATTTCTGCTTCTGCTCAAAACACTAACTTCAAGTGGTGAGGTTATTTTGTTCATCAGCTCCTATTACAATTATTTCTTTACTGAAATTTGTTCAGTTTCTACAGAAAGCAGATGAACAGGTTCTTTTTCATTAGATTTGTCCTGAATGATCTAATATTATGCTTACAATAGCTGAAATAAAAAATACTAATTGATTCTTTAATCTCATTTCTGACGATTAATGGTATCTGCTTTTCAAAACCGTGTGTATTTGTGCTATCTACCCTTATGAAGGCCCCTGGCTATAGCTGTGCTTTCAGGCAGTACTTCCATCTGCTTAATTCATTTCTCAGACTTTAAAACTGTCACATCTTAATAATCTATTAAACCCCATAAAACCTGTGCATTGCTTATGTCTGTAACCACAGAATTTTCCCTCTGCGTTAATCATCATCTGCTTGCAACACCAATAAGGAAAACTCTTGTCAAATGATACTTCACTAATGAAATATCTGATGTTCAGAGAAAAAATAAACACAGAATCACAGAATATGCCAAGTTGAAAGAGACCCACAGGGATCATTGAGTCTAACTCCTGGTCCTACACAGCACCATCCCCAAGAGTCCCATCATGTGCCTAACAACATTGTCCACATGCTTCCTGAACTCTGTCAGGCTGGGGCTACCAGGATAAGATACTGCTGGGCTAATCGTGTCCTGGGCTGCACCAAAAGCAGCATGGCCAGCAGGGCAAGGGAGGGGTCCCTCCCCTTTTACTCTTCTCTCATGAAACGCTGCCTGGAATGCTGCATTCAGTTCTGGGACCCTCAAGATAAGACCTGCTGGAGCAAGTCCAGAGGAAGGTGACAAAGATGATCAAAGGGCTGGAGCACCTCTCATATGAAGTCAGGTCGAGGGCACCGGTATTGTACAGACTGAGTAAAAGAAGATGGCTTTGGGGAGAATTTAGTAGGTTTAGATGAGATACTAGGAAGAAATTCTTTACCATGAGAGCAGTGAGGCCACAGCAGTATGTTCCCCAATGGAACTGCAGATGCTGCATTCCTGAAAGAGTCCAAAACCAGGCTGGATGTGGCTTTGAGCAACTTGGGCTGATGAAAGGTGTCCCCACAGGGGACTTGGAAATAGGTGAACCTAAAGGACCCTTCCAACCCACACTATTTTATGATTCTGTTATAAGATTCACTCTGGCACATTATGAAAAACAGCAGTCACAACATGCCAGCTGTATGAATCAGACTTTTGGCATTTCAGTTGAGGTAAGTTTTGAGAGGAAATTTGCATATGGACAGTGAAGGTACTTTGCAGAGTTTTCTGCCATGCAAAGGAATCAACATGGAAAAAAAAATCCCTGTGATACATTCCCAAAATACAATTTAGAGTAGTATGACTTCAGTTTTGGAAAAATATTTGATACGACAGATAATGAAGTTTTCAGACTCATAATCTAGGCTCTAAATGTTCTTGCAACAAATGGGGCAAGGGAAAGATGAGGATTTTCAGGAGGTCTAACAAAGAAATAATGTCATGAAATGAAGATGATGAATATGGGAAAATAAACCCAGGTCATGGAAAGGATTTATTGGCAAGACAGTGAAGATTCAGACAGATAACTTCAGGGCATATATGAAATGATATATCACAAGCATCATGGAAGACCTACACTTGTTCTTTTTAAACTTGGACTTTGCCACTGCAGAAATGAAAGAGCAAGCCTCAGTATTTCTGCTGATTTGATAGAATTTAACTTAAATAACTATAACACATGTTTTCCTTATCTTCATATCTCCTTTTCTCAAGTGAATAACTATAAAATTATTATTTTTTTCTATTTGGCGGCTAATAGGCAAATAGAAATTCTAATTGCGAAAATTGAAAAGAAGATTAATTAATCCTTGTCTTTTTATAGGGGAAACAGCATAGATAGAATTACCTGTCATCTGATTTGTAAGTACAGAATAATACTAAGGTTTCATTTATGTCTTATGTCACCATGAACAGTAACTTGTCACAGAATAAGGTCCCTGGAGGAAATAAAAGGATGGGACAAAAGCTTAAAGGGAGCTACTTTGCATCAGGCACTTAAAAACTGCCCTCATTAAACACACACTTTTTTAGCACTATGCACAGGAGAGCAGAAGCATCAAACCAACTAGCTATAAACTCTCTAAAGCTTTCTCACCTGCTCCTGTCTGTAGGTTTTTCATTGCCCAGGTATACAAGGGCATGTCTGCTGACCCGAACTAGCCAAAGGGATATTCCACACCATAGAATGTCATGCTCAGAATATAAACTGGGGAGAGTTGGCTGGGAGCTGCCAGTCACTGCTCAAGGACAGCCTGGGCATTGGTCAGCAGGTAGCGAGTGCTTGTTTGTCTCAGATTTTATTCCTCTGTTTTTGTTGCCTGTTTTTTCCAATTATATTACTACTAGTAGTAGAAGTAACATTTTCCTTTTATCCACGATGATTAAACTGTTCTTATCTCAACCCAATTTTCTCCAATTCTTCTTTCCATCCCACCACAGGGGCATGGCACAATGTAGGTGTGAGTGAGTGCATTGTGCTTAGCTGCCACCAGGCTTAAATCATTCCATTGATGATGCTTCCAATCATTTGATGTGAATCAAGATAATGTTCCATGCTATTTGATTGCAAAATAAGAAAATTAAATAACAAAGAAGTGTTAAAATGTCTGGTTTTAATTTTTTTGCACTAGTGCAGCAGTGCAGTTAAAATTAAAGGAGAATAACACATCAGATTTGAGGTCTAAGTACTTTTCGTGAGATCTCCATTATGCCCTCCAGGATTCTTGCTTTGCAGATCAACAACAATGAGAACACAGGATATGACTTGTTAGATGTATAATTTCCATTTAAAATTAAAATATACAGTACTGACTAAGTCATTCCTGGAATTTGTATACATTTCCCAACCCAACTGACAACAAACTTAAGCCCTGTTATGCTTCTATGATCTTTCCTTCATTAAAATCTGTAATAAATGATGTGGTAAATTATCTCATGTCTAACTCTTGTCTTGTTAGTAATCTAGAGGGAGATGAAGTTCTTAGAATAGGGCAGGAAAGATAGAAAATACAAGATGATTAACTTATCCTCAATTTCACTAACAACATGATTTTTTAAATATATGTTTATTCTTTAAAATATGTTTTTCTAGTTGTAGAGGAGTGACCCTTTTATGACAATAATCTTTTATCTTGAGGTGGTAAAGAAAAACACCCTCTAATAGAGGTTCCCACAAATTGAAATTAACCCTGAAGGAGTTAATTACAGAAAGCAAAGGATGAGTTTTTTACCTGATTATTTGTATTCTGAATAAAAATAAAAAGTCTCCATTGCTTACACTTACATTAAAAAATGTAATTATTATTTATTCATTCCTCACACAGATGATTGTTGTTGCCAATAGGCAAATAAAATAAAGCACTCTGTCCCAAAGAGTTTATAATTCAAGTTTGCATATAATAGATGGGAGTGGGATAAGAAAAACTGAAGAATAATGGCTACAGAAAAAGGTCCCTGTGGGCCCTTTGGTTTATTTTGCATACGTCAAGGTAATATGACAAATAAACAAACATCTGTGTTTGTATGTTGTATTAAGTATACATGGCATGAAATCCTGGTTATGGTCCAACTTAATTGTGAGGAGATGCAGCCCCTGTTTGTGGGCAAAGCACTCACAGGCAGAGGGAGAAGCCATGAAAGAGTGGCAATAAAAAGCCAGTGGATAAAAAGCACAGATTTGAATGGGAGGAGGAAAGGGAGGAGGTGGGAAAAGAAAGCATCCCAGGAGCTGGTATCACTGGACGGGGGAGCCTCATTCCTGCAATTTAGCTGGAGGAGAAGCTAGGGGTGTCAGCAGATGTGAATTCCCCAATGATGGTCCCCTTTCTGTTTTCTGGGAAAGGGTCTACATTCCTCATGCTTCCCAAGAGCCCAGAGCCATCTAATGAGGACAGTGGAACAAACTGGTGATGCTGAGATCAGATGCATCAAGGTGCTTTACAGAATAGGATCTCATGGAGCAATTGTTAAAGGTTCTTTCAGACAGAAAGAATATGTTCTATATCTATCAATAAAATGCCAATTAAATAATATAATAATGATCAAGTCACACACAGAGCACTCAGTACAATCTTCGATGACTGAAAAACGAGAAAAAAAAATCCCTTCTGGCAAACCAAATGAAAAAGTGAAAATTAGATACCAGCATCTTTCTTCTATAGCTGCATAGTCTTGTTTCTTTAATGAGGAATCCTCTTTTGCACTCTTATGAAAGAGAGCTCATGAGAGCCAGGAAGCCAAACTTCATTTGAGAAAAATACTCCTGTACCAGTGAAAAAGCACACAAACCCTGGGAAAAAACAAACAAACAAACAAACAAAAAACAAAAAACAAAAGCAACAACAAAAACCTCTGAAAAGAACAAAAAACCTTCCTGGCCATCTTGCCTACAAGAGCAGACATCTGCCATTGCGTTTGAAAATGACCAAGTAGTGCCAGTTGGCATGTAGGTTGGCAAAATGTGCACAAGTAGGGCAAAGGCTCAGAGTGGTTATTAGCCCATTGAAAATGTAATGAAAAATCTGTGCACATGGATGGCTTAAAGATATTTAAACATGATGATTAAATATAAAATGACTGTAGTTTAAGAGCCTGTCTCAGTGGACATATTTAGTCTTGTAAAAATTCCACAGCAACCAGTCTGCTTCCTTAACTGTAGCTGTAGCTAATTGTGTAGACAACTAAAGGAATTTTGAACAGGCAACATGAGATTGCACAGGCAAACCAGGATTGTACAGGCAACTGAGCATCAGACCAGGGGAATGGTGTAAATAGAAAAGGTGATTTAGCCTTTCTGTGCCCAGCAGGGAAACAAGAAATAAATGTCTCTTCTGCTGGGCCAGGAAGGAGGCCTAAAAACCCTTGCCTGCCTATGATAATATCACAGCTTCCAACAGGGTCTGAAGAAGCAGATTTGTAACTGCTCATTAGGAGCAGAGGGAAGGAACAAGCTTCCCTCCTGGATATTGGTGCTTCCTTGCCATGTTGAGGTGGGCATCTTTGAGGAAGTACGCTTGTGACTTCTACTGCTCATCAGCCTTTTTGAATACTGGGAGTTTGGGGGAAGAGTCTCAAGATAAGAAAGGGGGCTGGTTGACATCTAGCTGACTCTGTGAAAGGCTGGATAAGGACAATGACAATTGTTGCCCCTCACTCAGGAGTCTAGCCATGACGGCATCAGACCAGGACACATTGTTCTTCAGCTTCCCATATCCCCAAAGTGAAAGGTATCCCAGAGGGCCAAGGCAGCTTCTTTTCTACATTTTTGGGCAGCCATGGAATTGTACTTAAGAGATGGGAGAAAGGTGGAGAAGTGAAATATTCCATTTCCTCCAGTTTCCACCAGCCCCTGTTACATGCTTTTCCCCCCAGGTTCTTGTTATTCATGTCAGCTTGCTTCCATGGCTCACAGGGAGTGCACGGCTGCACCTTCCCCATGGGAATGAAGCTGCTGTGCTTTGCCCTCCCCGCTTTGCTGAGAGCACCAAACCAGCCCCCAGAGGGGTTTCCAGCAGCAGATCCACAAGGAATGGCCTTCCTTGCACACCAGGACAGAGGCACTTTCTTTTCCTGATGGTGTGATCCAATACAGAGCAGAAACACATCCTTGCCCCACGGAACAGATCCGAGAAGGCAAAGGGCTCTCTGCAGTTTGCAGCCACCCAGAACACTGCAGTCTCTGTTGGCTCAGCTAGAGACTTCTGCTTCACATGAAATACTGTAACAACATCTTTATGAGGTATGGGAGCAATGCACATCATTATCTAGCTTATTCTCTTGACTAATGCTAAATTTATTTACTTTAATAATTTTAATGGCAACAAATGCAGAAAACAGTACAACGATGTTTTATTATTAAATTTCAATCTTGTGCTTCTCTCTTTCGGCTGCCTGTTTCTGAGATGCTGAATAATTTCCGCTTTCAGAGGCCTGAAATTATTTTTCAAGACACAAATCAAAATATTTTCTTTCAGCCTTTCTTTCAGCCTATCTAATGTTTTTCAATTTTACTCTACATTCTTATAAAGTAATTTATAAAGCTTCTTAGTTTGAACCAGCCCTGTAAAAGCATTTTGGATATTGATCTATTAAAGCATATTAAAATATAAAACACTGAAGTGTCCATCAAAGAGCTGATAGAGATGTTTAGTTGTTGTGCATAGTATTGATTCCACTGAAAACTGTGAAGTTGATGATTTATATAAAATTGGTAGAGCAACTAAAATGGAAAATTGAATTTACATAAAATAGTCACAGTTATGGAATCAGGATTGCTGTGAACACCTGAAGACCAAAAGAACATTTGCAGATCATGTGAGGTATAGAAAATGTTAATTCAGAGGGATTGCCAAAGGATATTTCACTCCTGTGAATGGTTAGAAAGAATGCATTTGAAACACAGGTTATTTTAAAAAGATTCTTTAAAAAAATAAAATATATAATTTGTCTTTGTTTCTGTTTTGAAAAATTCAAACTTTAAAGCATATTTTTCTTCAATTCCTTTCCTTTTTCATTCATTCTTTACTCCCTTTGAAGAGAATAAGAGTTGAACTTTGATGATGCTTCTGGATCCTTCCAACTCAGGATATGTTGTGTTTGTCAAGAATGAATAATCCAAAGTCTGAAACATGAAAAGCAGGAAAAATCACAATAAGGGTAATTTAAAAAAACTTTAAAAAATACAATCACACCAAATCCCCATCTTTTTTCACTGAACTGAGTATGAAGAAAAAAGATCACTTTTTGGATGGAAAAAAATGAAAATACTTAAAAAAGAATTAAGGGTGATAAAAATGTTCACTTTGGGGATTTAAATTTTTTATTTACAATTTGTAGGAGTTTTTCATATTTTTTTTCTCTTTTCCTATAAAAATAGTGTAAGAAGCAGATTTTTTAAAACTACTTTCATTACTTTGTGCTGCAACAGTAAACCCTGGCACACCCAGCTAATCAGAGCCCTATTCAGTCAGGCGTTGCATTCATTGGGACAAAGATGTTAAATTTGTGAGTCTGACAGTAAAATAAGTTGAGTTTTTTCAGATAGGACAGAAAATACATAAGAAGGACAAAACATAAGTTTTTTGATGGACTCCTGGTGGACAGTTCAAGGGCAATCCTTTCACTGGCAAATCTAATCATTTAACACCAATCCAGTTTAAGTTCTGTTGAATATTAAGAGCAAGTCACTTGGAAGCAAAGAAATTCCTTCATATTAAATATTTACACTTAAGAAGTAAATTATTGGCCATCTTGTCTGTTTCTAAAAATTCATTCGCATGACGTTGCATCAGTTTGCTTGAAATAGGAGATTCTGCTTTTAAGTGACGTGGCAGTTGCAAATGGGTAATGGCCATTACTGACTTTATCTAAAAAAACAACCAAAAAATCCCAAACTTCTCTGTAATGAGTTTGCATCTTATTTTACAAAAGTTTAAGGAATCCAATGGCATAAAAAACATGTGGTTCTTAGCCAAGTCTGTCTGTCTGAATAGACTGTTAGCATTGGCATTTTCAGGACATTCTATCTACTGGCTGGAATTGAATTGAATTTTAGTCCTAGTCATTATTCAGTTAATGAAAGAGAGAAGTTGTTGTTTAAGTCTTTTTCCCCTCCTAAGGCTTCTGTAGAAATGAAATCTGCTGCTGTGCATAGATGATCATAAGGTATATTCCTTACTTTGTATTCTTGACCTTTACCCCTCTCTTACCCTCTTCTGAGGATTAGCATGAAATTTCATTGATGCGTTGGCTTTCTGCTGATCTTTTCCATAGGGACAACCTTTCTGAATAAAACTTTTGAAAATACAAGTAGAATTGGTTTCTTTTCAGGGATTAATGATAATTCTATAAAGACCAATAATAAATTCTTCTAGGTTGCTTAACTGCACTAGAGAGTATCTGAACCACTGACTCACTCCAGGCTACCACTTTCTGCTGAATAATTTTATATGAAAGTTATTTTAAATATGACCTACAGTATCCCAAAGTACCCCAGGCTCATCTGCTTTTAGATTATAAACATCCTGTTTCTTAAAGACAATATAGTTATGCAACTTTTGAACAAGGATGAAAAAAAACTGTTGAGGCAAACAAACTGCAAATACAGCTCTTGTGACACTGGAGGAAGCCTTACACAGAACAGGTAGACCTGATCATGTCAAATGCAAGGCACTTATTTACATGCATGTTATAAGGACTAAAATTTGGCAGTGGTAGAAATTGAAAGTGCCATCTTCTCTTTTCAAATCTGCCTTTAATATGCATTATTCTCTAAATAGAAGATATTAGCATGTTTCTAGCCTCAAGAAAATTATAAAGGGGAACTTGGGTATTCACTGCAAATTATTTCTTGACACTGCAAAGGTCTAGGATTTTTTTAGCACCAAAGTACTGCTATGCTACCCTGTGATTTGCCTTTTCCCCTCGGTAATTCATAGTGACAGACTTTTAAACAGAATTACATCCCCCTAAGCAGTTTCCCATTCTCTGGTAATGGGCAGGACAGCACAAACAATAAGGAAACATGACTGGAATACAGACATGGCTGTCCTTGTTTGGCATCCACACAGAGATAGGTGTTCAGCTTTTTTGTCCAGCAATGAAAGAACCCCCTGTGCTTTCCATGAGTTTTATTTTGAAGGCAAAGTCAGTGTGTTTGGGAACATGTATAAAGAGGGAAAAATGACCTGAATAGACCACTGTTTCTCAAAGGCTGAAGGTTGCTATTCTCATGAGATTGGACCTTTAAGGCAGCTCAGCTCTTGCACAAACAGGATGTTGCTATGCCAGAATTCATACGTGTCTCATTGTGGACACGTATTTTATCCACTTTCTTCATCCCTTATGTCTGTGCTATGAGTTCATAATTGAGAGGCAATATAGCAATACACCTTTTTAAAGAGCTTCAGAATAGAATACATTACTGCCACACATGGCTGTCACAGAGAAAAAAGCCTTTTTGAGCATTGATCTTTCTGTGGGGAAGGAGCCATTTTCCTTTATGCAAAGAACAGTAAACACATAGCCAGGAACATGCCATAGTTATCTTCCTCCAAAATCAGTATGTCTATAGGGAAGATAATCTAATATTTTTATCTCATTTACATATAGAAATGCTCTTCATGGCTTTGAGAAGGAAAAAAATTATAAGTGTGCAGTTATCTAGAAGTCCCTGTGGGGCAATCACAGATATTTACTGTTAAAGAACCATTACATATTTAATGTTATTTTGTACCTCCCATCTTTTACATACCATAAAAATATAAAATAGTATCACAGTAACAGATTATGAACTGGTGAAGCTTCATCCACTTCCATCTACTTCCATGGCAGGATTTACTGTTATAAATTGATAAGACAGGTCTGACTCTAGCCTTAAACCTTTTTTTCACTTTCTCATCTAGAATGAAACAGTTTTTCCATGATGCCAGCCAACTACTCGAGACAGCAGTGAAAACTGCAAGAGAGAATTCATAATTAGGCTCAGTGGCTCTATTGCCAAAAACCTTTTAATCATCAGAGATTCTTTCTGCAGAAATTGGTTTTTGCCCTTGTTGCAGAAGAGGAAGTATCTGATTCTGCTCATAAAATTTATAAGACTCTATGTCATTAATTTATTTTCCTTTTTCTTACAATTTTTTCATCCTGCCGCACAAGGTTCAAATGTGAACTTGCTTATGGTCAGACACACACACCTTCTGGGTTGCATTGCAATGGTATGGAGAGATCACATATGGAAGAAAGGAGCAGGATGGAATCAACTGGCACTGAGTCACCTTCCATGAGGAAAAATTAACAGAAATCTCTCAAGCAGAGCTCTGGTTTTGCATGGAAAACATGGAAATCAGACTCTCGGGCCCTGGTCAGATCAAGGACCCTGGTGCCTTGTGGTCAGTTTTGAGGGTCTTGGTCCTCCAAAGCTGAACCCAGGCCTCTGAATAAGTCTTGGTTATGGTCAAAATTTGGTCCCTTATAAAAGGAACTAAAAGGCAGGGTTTGTTTGAGTCAGGAGCTGTCTAATAGTTTGCATTAATGAAAATTTGATCCTCATTTCCCAGGTACCTTATTCAGCTCTGCATTGAGATGCCCCTATTACAGATATGCAGCCCAGAAGACTGTCATAAAAGTTAAATGCGTTCACCCTTCATGTAGAAAGGATGAAAAAGACACTGCTAGATTTCTGCAGTGGTTGAAGTGTAAGGCTAATGTTTATTTTTAAATCTTGGAGTTCTTAGATCCTGGACACTACTGTCTCACCTAGACTATAGGTTAGGGAGGACAGATCTCCTGTCATAAGATTAAAACAAAGTTTAAGAACCATGGACTATATCTTGACTGGTTCTAGCTTACTTTTCCCCTCCTTGCTCCAGACTTAATAGTCAATCGAAGATGACTGGACCCCAAGCCATGTTTTTCCTGACCCACCGAGCTCCCTCCCCTC
>VZTB01009788.1:615005-791990 GCA_013397245.1 Thryothorus ludovicianus | reverse complement strand
TGCCGTCAGGTTACTCTGCAGAGATGTGGACTTCAAAGTCTTGGTGAGCCCTGCCAAGTGGAAAGGATCTCTTCAAGCCACCTGGTCCAACTCTCTGCTCCCAGCAGAGTGAATCCTTGCTCAAGGAAACCTTGTTTGGCTTTGTCAATCCCAGGCTAAGGTACCTCCAAGATGCTCTGAGCAGGCTGGTACCTCTCAGAAAGCCACACATTTCCGGGCCTTGTTGAGTGACACCAGCTCTGCTCTGAGCCTGCCTACCTGCCTCTTTGGCAGGAACACCTGGAGGGAGATTCATCCAGCCTGAAAGCTGAGGTCTGACCTGCACCTCAGAAAACTTCAGTCTGCCACAAAGAAATAGGTGCTTTTAAAAGTGAATTGTGTGCCACTTTTCTCCTCTTATTATAGAGCTTGCAGCCTATTTACCTCCTCAGAGAAAAGCTCCTTTCCCAGGTTCAGGGGTTTCAACCTAAGCCAAATGAGAAGAAAACAGCAAGCTTGCTTGAGGGCAAAATGTGGACAGAGACATAATTAAAGCTAGCTGAAGAACTTTTAAGCTATTTTGGTGAAGTAATGTGGTAGCAAATTGGAGGAGATGATCTCAGGATTACCATTTTGAACTAGAATTGAAATTTGAGAAAAAGACCCAGCTACCCCAGCACTGAGCTGTACTTTGTTTCAGTATTTTTGGTTAAGTGTTTGTTAGTATCTGAAGCTTCACTTTTTCTTTCAGCTTCAGAAGCACGAGAAAATCTTTGCGTCGGTACCCTGTTTCAGATTTTATGCTAAGATCAGGGCAGTAACTTAAAAGTGCATTAAGCAAACCGAACATGTGAAGATTTACTTCCAAAACAAACAGGACACCAGGAATAATTAGAGCTTCTCACTCTTTTGTAATAAAATAGTGATAAGCAAAAGGTGTTGCTCTCTAGGCAGCAATGTCTGAAGCAACCTTTCAAGACAAACAGAAGGTTTCTATTTTTTTATTCTGCTGTCTTCAAAGTGCTTAGCTGCCATTATATTCTCCTTTCTTCTTCAGCTGCCTTCTCCACAGTCTGTTTTATCTCTGGCAATTTATTTTTTCCTTCATAGATTTCATCATTCATATTTCTTTATCTCACCCTTTCTTAGAAATTGTTGTCCAACCTTTTGTTTTGTTCCATAGCCAGCACACTTATTTTTTGCTTTTGTTTTCTGTTCTGCCTTTTCCCACTTTCCTATTGCAATTTAACCATGGTGAGCTCCAGTTACCTAACACAGCCAGACAAGTTCTCTCTCTGGAGAGTTGCAGAGACTCCTCTCAGTCTTCACTGGCTCTGCAGTGAACAATGGAGTTACTGGAGTTCAGAGGCTGGTTTCACTAAGACCCTGGAATTTAGAAGCAAGCTAAGTGAGGGGAACTTATATTTTTTGTCATACTGACTTTTTGAAGTTTAATCCCTTCATTCTACTATTTTTCACTTGTATCCTCCAGCTTTCTCCAGATATTTTTTTTCTCGAACAGTTCCTACATCCCTTTTAAAACTGTGCCTGCACAGACAGCAGAGCCCCGCTCATACTTGGGTTGGTTTGAACACCTCACATCTGAACATAATACCTTCTTTCTTTGAAGCATTTCTGTTTCAGAGCTCCATCTCTGGCCCTGCAGCAATACTGGGGCACCACAGGAAAGCAAAGTCTCTGAACTCTGCTACAGTTCCCACACTGGAAAAGTAACTTGGATGCAGTAAGAGCATCTCCTTTTCTGCATTCACATATAATTCAGATACATAAGTGAAGCCTTTAAGCAAAAACCTTGTTCTAATTCTCCTCCTCTCAAATGCCATCTATTTTGCCTACTGTTAGGAATGACCCAAACTCCTGTGTGTTAGTCCATTTTTGAGTTGCTAATCTCTACCCTTTATGCCCACAGATGTGCTTTTTGCTCATAGCAAAAGTTAAAAAGGCAAATGTTGTACCAAAATATTATAATCTCAGCTGAACTCAAATGATCTGTGCTGACTAAAAACCATCACTCACTACCCTCAACCTTGCACACCTGCAGAAGATGAACAGGGGCACCAGGGACACCCTGCCAGCCCCAGCATTCCAGAGTCCCTGCTGGCAGCACAATGTGCTCAGTGCTATCTGCACCTCATCAGTCATATCTGAGAACATAATACCAAGAAAATAATCTGCTTGGGAAGTGTGGGAGGGGAAGAGGCATTTTTATATAAAATTAGCCAACAAAATTTCTCAGAACTGTATGACTGAAGTCAATAGAAAAGCTGAAGGAGTTTAACCAGAGGAGATTTCCCAATTTCCTGGAATAGAGAGCACCAGGCTTTCGCAACATCACATAGCACTTCTGGAGACCTTCTAGTCCCAAAAGAATCACCTATGATGTGGTCAGAATGTATCAAAACCTGAAAACCTGTATTATGCAGACATAGATTTAAAGCACTCAAAACCAGGATGTGAATTCAAGAACAGTTAAACCTAATTTTTACCAAACCCTACTCCAAATTCCTCCCCCCCTCCCTCCATTTCCTGTTTATGGCGGCTTGTTTACAGGTGTGAGGTCTGAAAAATCACCACAGGGAGAAACTAGACACTGGTCAAGAGCACCCTTGCAACGTGCTAGAGAAAAAGTTTCCTTAAAAAGAGAGTAATCTCCAAAGTTAAAGTAGGGGATTCCTCTGCTTCCTCACTACACTTGAGTGCTGAGCTACAGCACAAGCCTCTAGTGTGATTTAAAGACAGAGTATTTATTGCTTTCTGAATTACATTTCTCAGGGGAACCTTGTTTATTTCTCTTTTCTGTTGCAATTCTAGTTAGTGCAAGAAATCTTTGCTAGTGGAAGGCTTGCCCAGGGCTGTTGTTCCTAAAAATCCTTCAACAGTTTTCACAAGTAACAAACATTCACCAAAATCCAAACTGCACTCCAGAAAGTGTGATGTTATTTACGTCAAAGAATTTAGGTTTGCAAGAAGCTGCTCACATTATCAAGCTCAGGTCCACTGCATTTAGCCACCTCTGCTCTAATGAGACTCCAGGTTTAAAAATACTTATTTTTCTTTAATTACCCTAATCCTATTCCTGGGACAAAACTCCAGACCATAAGAAAATTTCTGCTCTGTTCAGCCTTATTTATCCATCACTGAATTATTGCTCTTTGTTCTTGTCTTTTACCTTAAATGTTCCTTTTCGTCACAGTCTTTACACATGAGAGCTAGGGTTTCTCTACATAGAAACAAGTACTGGGCTATTTCAAAGAGACACTCCTGTACCCAGCACAGCTGAAATGTATTTAGAACACCTACCATCTGGGTCTCACCTGACACAGGTAATTACCTGTATTCCTTTGGAGGAAAGAGGGAAGGAGAAAACACAGAGAAAGGGTGTAATGGCTATCCCTTGCAGCAGTTTGGCTTTTGTATGAATTTCATGTTTTTTGCCAGGGATATTTCTTTGAGGTTTGATTGCTCATTGTTTCTCCTGCAGTTTTCCTTTTCATGTTCTGAACAGAGAGAACTTTGGATACACAAGTCCTTCAGCCCTCTTCCAGCCACTTCCCTGCACTACTTTCCCACCAGCTAGCAAAATGTCTCAGACCTGGCTGCTCTAGCACAATGATCCACTAGACACCAACCAACCAACCAAACAACCAATCAACCAACCAACCAAAACCTCTAAAATTAGAGATGAACACCATAATATCAAAACATTCCATCAAGAATATTCCTGCTCAAGACTTGCCTAAATTTAGGAGCAGTCTAACTCATTAGAAGCCTCTGTGTCCCACCTGGGATTCCATCAGGCACCCAGAAATCTGCTAATGTGCATGACAAGGACCTTCACCGTCTTGACAGTTGATGTTCCTATATGAACTCTTTTACCCAGGAATTAGGCACATCCATGCTTAAATCTTCTACAGAAGATTTACAGAACTATATTCTGAGCTCTCCTAAGTTTCTATTGTGAGGTTTGGACCATCCCCCAACAGGCACTGGGACTATTTTGTTCAAAAATTACCAAGATCACCACCTCTTCAGTGCCAGGGGAGTGAGTTCCCCCTCTTTCCTCGCTCTTCCAATTAATCTCCTTATTTCCAGGAGCACAGTACAAACAGCAAAGGATTAGGTGCTCTGGTCAGGTGGACTCTTTCACAGCTGGTACTGAAGTTCTGCCAGGCTGCAGAATTAAATAAATCAAGAAAAAAGTAAAGCAGTAACTCTGAAGCTCTGCAGCCTCCTGAACATGCACTCATAGCAGGGAGGTGCCAGCCCTGCTGCTTCCTGTTGTCTGGAGCACCATCTTGGCCCACATTTATTTTAAGCTTGTATTTACTTTCATTGTTAGTAGAAGAATACCTTATCCACATCTCACACCACCAGATTCACCAATTTTTTTAACACCTACTGTCCTGGTTTGACTTGATTGGATAGTTTTGTTGTATTGACATGTGAGTAAACCAATGAGGGCTGATACACCTTCATGAATGCACATTTTTAGGTGAGATTCTGGACAGCTTCCTCTTTTAGTTTGCAGTGAGGAAGAGGTAAGAGGCTTGGCCTGGCTTCTTTTCATGGCCAGGTTGGGCAGAGTTTCTTTCTCCCCTGCCCTCCCCCAGGACCCCTGGCCAGACAAAGAAGAGAGGAGAGGGAGAGAGCGAGCTAAGGCTGGCCAGTGCCCAGCAGCTGCTGACTTGAGCTCTACTGAGCCCTGGGAACAGCCATGGCCCACAGCTTGGTGGGGAGGGGTGGCCCAGCTCCAGCTCCCAGGCAGGGAGAAGGGAAGCTGATAAATCTGAGCTGCCTTTTTCAGCCCTGCAGCCCAGAGCTCGTGCAGAGAGTGAGTGACCCACAGCTAGAACTAAAACTGCAGCTCGCCTACTGCTCTGGCCTGGCTGCTGCCTTCTGTTAACCCTTTCAATGCAAAAGTGACCTCCAGGCCTCATTCTCCCCTGGATGAGGGACAAGGAAAGGACAGACATGTAAAGAGACCGCGTAAAGACATCATAGTCAGCCAAGGAGTAAAGTTTCTGATGGAAGGAGTATGGGAAGTCACTTTCAAGCTGAAAATCTCTTGTAAGCTATGGTGATTGATTGTAATATATTGAAATATTTCCTTTGAACCATAGAGAAGTATGGGGAGATGGGAAGTTCAAATGGTAAACTGGAGCAAAGGAATGCAGTGTTAAAGTGAGCCAGTGTTGAAATGTCTGTAATTCCATGAAAAGTTTCAACAGAGAGATGAAGTGATGAAGACTCTTTGCCCCTGAGAAAAGAAGAAGAGTATCTCTATTCCATGGAATGAAGATGATCTCAAAGATAGATAAAGAGAACCTTTGCTATAGAACAGTCTATTTTTAAAACTAAACCCCACATGTCGATGTGACCCAGAAGCACAGCTGTAAAAGAGACTGTGAATATTGGGAGGAGCTTCATGAATGCAGATTTTCCAGGCAGCAGTTACTCATGAAGATTAACACCAGAAGAGAACTGTTTTCTTGTAGGAGAATTTTCCATAGCAAACGAGGGGTGCTTCCTTCCCTAACTGAACTGAAAAAAAACCATTTTAGTGGTGGAAAACTGACTGAGATTTCTAAGTTTGTTTTCTGTACGTAGTCAGTCAGAAAGAAAGAATGAGTGGGGAGAGAGGAGAAGTGTTCTGAAGCCTTCATTCTAATTCTTGTGAATTTTTTTCCCCCACTAGTATTAATTAATAAAGTTTTATTACTTTTAAGCTTAAGCCTGCTTTGCTCTTGATTGAAAAATTTCAAATTGGCGAACCTAAACCATGACACCTACAGAGCAATTTTCCTCATTTTTGTTTCATTTCCAGCAACATTCAGGCCACTTTAATCCCATAGAAACTGGTCCTGCTCCTTGGTTTCCTCTGCACAACTATCTCCATTCCCTGGGATTGAAAGCTCTTGCTTCCTTTTGCCAAGAAGATTTCTTCAGGCTCATAACTGTCAGGAAACTTTTTCATTGATTAACACAATGAAGTTAAACTGAGAGCAATTAGTCTCAAGATCAGTAATTATATTTTGCTTTTAGACCCCTAGAAGGCTTCATGAGCTGCAAGCCTGACTGTTTCTCCCCACAGCCACACCAGCTGGTCTGGAGAATGATGTGTGCTTCATCTCACTCCTGTTTGTGATCCCGACAGCTGTAGCACAGGCTCATCTCAAATACACAATTTTTAACTGTGTTTCATAACTTGATGTGCATTTTTGGGGAGGTGGATGGAAGAGATGGCAAGAAGCAGCTATTATTTTGCCTGGCAGAGGGAAGGTGGAAAGCAGGCCAGCTGCAGGTAGTCAGGGTGGAAAGCTGCTGCTGTGCCATTTTAGAATTGGCAATTTGAAACCGGGAGAGACATTTTTTCTATTCTGCCAGCTGGAGGCACTTGGCAATGTAGTTCTGTTTTTAGAAACCAAACAAATCAATCTTTCTTACTTTTCCCTAGAGTTTTGGATTTTACCTTATGAGATTTGATCAAAAGCTTTTTATCACATCTGACTAACAAAAGACTTATTAAAAATGAAAGAGGACACAAGAAAAATAGGAGGAAGTACAAGTGTTCAGCAAATCAACTGCTTTGAACATATGAAAACCAAGTGGTTCTGAATTTATTTTCCATTCACAAAATAAAACATTTCATGCTGGCATACAGTTACCACTCCAGTTTAAGTCCCTGCAAAGAAGTGCAGGGGTTTGAGTTGTTTTATTAGTACTATACATAAAAACTCTGTGTCCCCTGTCTTTAGCAAGCTTTAATGTATGGTTTGAACTTGTGATATATAACTATTTGTTTAGCAATACAGCTGAATTTCAGCAATTTCTATTTTTAAAATATATTTTCATGTCTGTATTATTTTTTTCTGAGAATTATGCAGACAATGATTTTCTGATTGAAATGAATTGAACTAAAAGGCTTAAAGTTTAAACTTATCTTTTGTTTATCATTGGTGTTTATGAAAAAAACTTTCAAACATGAAGACCATTTGTACTGGTCTTTATTTCAGAAAAAAAATAGTGCTCTAACTCGTACTGCGTATTATATCTACTGAGGTGTGATTTCAAACCCTTTTTGTCACCTGTCCCATATTTGTAACTCAAGACACTGTAGCACCAAGTCAGTAAAGCACATGCAGAAATTTGAGCGTATGCTGAAAAGAAATTTACTTATTAGAATACACTCAAGCACATGTTTTTATACTAATGTCCTTTGTAGGTGTGATGTCCCAAAACATCTACTCTCAGGGCAATTAGGTCACGTAAGTTTACGGAACTTCACGGAAAGGAAATAATTACAAATTCAGTTTAACTTATTCTCCACATCTCTTCATGGGCTTTACAAGAATGCATCAAAGAAAGGTATTTGTAGGATCAAAACATTAATAAAACTACTTTGCAGATATTCAAATTCAAAAGCTGTTTAGATAACTGTGGTGCTGTCTCCAGACCTCAAAGACTATGAAAAAAGAATTGAATGATTCTGCATGATTTTTTCATTGAATTAAAAGTTTAATATTTCAAAAAAGAGCAATAACCAGCATCTGACCTTTGCAGTTGTACTGAAAACAGCAGCCACTTTGTATTACCAGCTATGGTGAAACAGAGGTGAAGAAGCACAGAAGCTAAGACACATTTTAAGAGAAGGTAAATCATATCCTTAACAGATGGGACTAAATTTCCCAATTCTTCTGACTCTGAGAGCTATTCTTCAAGAACATAATCAAAACTGAGATATAGAATCAAAGAATCACTTAGGTTGGATAAAACCTGCAAGTTTATCCAACCACAAGCCTAATACTGCCAAGTCCACCACTAAATCATGTTTCTGTGTGCCACATCTACAAGTCTTTTAAATATCTCCAGGAATGTTGGCAAAGCCTGGGCAGCCTGTTCCAATATCTGACAATTCTTTCCATGATGAAATTTTTTCTGATATCCAACCGAAAAAAATCCCTGTGAACACAGCAAATATATGAAGTACTTAATCTGATTAAGATTTGGGCAACTACTCTTTTATTTTTGCTCTTTTCCAATGGAAGCAAATTGGTGCTAATTTCCTTCTCCTGTATTCCTGCAGCCTTCAGATATGAAACAAGTGGAGGGAGAGGAGATTAAAAATCAAGTGTATATATAGTATCCTCCTTTCTGGATCTTCATGGACCCCAGCAGTGTGATGTGGAAGAAAAGTTTCTAGGCAATGAATCCTCTCCTGTAGTTTAAGTAATCAAGTCATCATTGTCAAAAAGAAAATCTCTTTTAAGTACAATTGTTAAAGATACAGAATTTAATTTCAGAGCAGAATGAAAGACATTCGTTTCACTAAAGGTCTTTTCCCTGAGCTTGTTTAAGAAACAACTTCATTGCAAAATGCTGCACTGAAGTGATCCAGATCACTTCAAACTTGAGTAAAATTTGGAAGATTGAGTGCTTTAAGATTTTAATAATAACATTGCCTTTTCAATGTTATCTAAGTTAAACCTTTGGATTAGACAGCTTCAGTTTGCCAAAAGAAATCATTCAAAACCTGTGTTCTACAGGAAATACCTGCATCTTGGGTTTTTGTTCAGACACAAGATAAAAATACTTTTCAGTATTTCAAACAATGAGCTAGTGGTAAAATGGTTTCTGCTTTATAAGAGGATGGGTGATAAATGCAGCAGCAATTGCATATCAAGTAAATGTGGTATGAAATGTGGTTTAGAGTTCCATTAAACAGATGGTAATGCTTCTCCTCGTAATAAGCAGAGAAGCTGTGATTTTGCAGCTTGAATTCAATGTCCAGGAATAAGATCCAGCAGGGCAAGAGGGAGTTGCAATACTGTGATCACAACTGCTCTGCCAAGTGACTGCATAGAACAAAATTTGTTTTCATCAGCTCTGGGAGGAGCCCTCCACCTTTACAGAGGACCACAAAGAGAAGTCACATAAGAGAGGAAAACAGAGCTTAGAAAAACAAAAGATTGATATAAATTATAAAAAAAGAAAAATCTCTGAGAGCTTAATCTCCTTTTCTAAATCACTTAGAACCAATGTTAGTAGCCAAGTTGCCAAAGCTCCAGCACTATGCTGAAGTACTGTCTGATTGCTGGGGGATCTCTTCACTTCAGAGGTGCAGAGCAATATGCATTTATCCAGTTAGTTCTGTCTGGGATGAGAGAGAAACATCTTCTGGGAGATTCTGTCAGAGTGATAAATAACAGAAATAATTTCTAAAACAAAGGAAATTACTGAAATTTATTGTGTTCCAGATAAAGCAAGTCACTGTTCACTATTTTATCTATGACTTCAGCTGCTGAACCAGGGCATGTTTTCATGATGTCAGTGCTCTGACTCTCAGTCCCTGTTGCATCTCCTGACTCAACAGCTCCAGAATTTTCTCAAGCACTCTTTAGGGCAGATTTAGGGCTTTAATGGTGGAAATAAATCACAATGAAAAAAGCATTTCGAGTTCTATTAGATCATGAATCCTGAAACAAATCAAATGGGTTGTATTTACAGGATAAGGCTTTATGTTTCTGAAAAAAGGCTTGTAGAATCTCCAAATCAGAGTTCCTCTATGATGCTTCAGGAAAGGAGGTACATATGGTTTGGGGCATAGGAGCAGAAAAAATAAGCTGACTAGTGAGGCAATATTACCAGTGTATATAAATATGAGCTGCTAAAATCTCAAAAGCAGGAAGAAAGTTGAAAAACCAGATAAGATTTACAAAGAGATAAGAATATGGTCGCAAGACATAAAACATGACTTCTAACGAAAGATTCAAAGAACTTGATCAAGCTAGTGTATCAAAAATATGCCAAGAGATGCCTTCCTCACTGCCTGCTCATCACCACCAGGATCAGAACATGAGTTCTCCAGCCCAGCAGATAAAAGTGTAACTACATCAAATAACTGGGAGCTGGAAAGATATTCTGATTCAAAAGTTGAAATAAAGCTCATTTTTTTAAGCTGAAAAAAATTTATGGCTAGAAAGAACATATCTAAGGTGCTCTGTTTCACTGGAAAATCTTAAACTTGGGCTAACAACTATCTAGAAAAGATGATCCAGCCAGTTCCAATCAGAGTTAGATGATCTTTGATGTGAAGAAGATCAAACTTATTGTAAATCAGCTATGGTGTCTTTTGAGCTAAGAAACTGGGGGGAAGGAGGGGGAAGATGGAGGGCAGAGTTAAATGCATGGAGAGCTGGCTAAGTCATCAAGAGCTCATACAAGTCCTATGAGGAGTGGCTGAGGCAGCTGGGGTTGTTTAACCTGGAAAAAAGGAGGCTCAGGGATGATTTATACTCTCTACAACCACCTGAAAGGAGGCTGTAGCCAGGCAGGGGTCACCCTCTTCCCAGGCAGCCTGTGATGGGAGAAGAGGACACAGTCCTAAAGCTGTGCCAGGAGTGGGTTAGGTTGAACTTTGGGAACAAGCTCTTCACTGAAAGGGCAATTAGACATTGGAATGGGCTGCCCAGAGAGGAGGTTGTCACTGTCCCTGGTGGTGTTAAAGGGAAGACTGGATGAACAGCGGATGGAGGTATTGTCCCATGGGAATATTATACTTACTGAACACAGATGGAGCCTAACTCATAGGCTTAGACCATCTATCCTGCTTTTAGTTGATTTTAAGTGAGATAAATGCTACTCTGTCTTCACAATACACCATATCTGTGGAATTTTTAGGTTGCACATTTTTTAGACCAATTTCTTTGAGACAAAGAGAGGGTTTTAATATATTAAAATAATATAGTAGAAGCATGAAGTATCTTTCATTCCAGAGATAATGTTCTGAGGCATTATCCAATTTAAACGGTACAAGGTTTTTACAGCTTCTTCTGCTATTAAGTTACCTGTCTTTGTACAGTGATTCTGGGATGTCTCATTAACTTCAGCAGAGCTGTGCAATGCAGTTAGGAGAAAAGTTCTGTGCAAATGTTTCATACTAACTTTCTTGAGCATGGTCTTACTTTCCTTGCAAAGAACTGACATGGTCTTCAATGGAAGTTTTCCTTGAGGAAAAAAAGAAAGCAGGATTTGGCCCTTAGCTATCCTGTGTATCTTAAAAGGAATTTACTCTTTTCCTTCAGTATTGTTAAAAAAGCCTGAGACACAGCACACATCTTCAATATATGCGGATCAATGTGGACTAACTAATCAGTTCCATAAATATGGGAAGCCAAAATAATTTTGTTTCTACTTTCAAATGAGTGAAGATAAGTTATAAATTAAATTGATCTGCTTGTTTGCAAATAGTGATGTTACTTAAGCTAATTTTGAGAGTTCAGGCAATGCCAAGATAGAGAGGAAGGAAATGTTTGTTGATCTGTATTCTTTGGAAAGTATATAAGTCTGCTTACCATCATAATGTGTCTTGCATTTTGACTGTGAAGAGGTGACCAAGTTTAATATCACTCAAAAAGTGTCATAGCCTGGCTTTTGACTACTTTTTAAATTTTTTCTTTTCTGAGATTGGGAAAATTTGTACCATAAAGTGATTGGTTTCAATCTAGACTGTTTGTCTAAATAAATAAGTCAGTGCTACGTTTTGACTCTTTTTGATTGCCTGTGTGAAAGGGACTCTTGGCTAAGGTCCATTTCCAAAGGGAGAGAAGACAACAAGGGTTAATGGGTACAGTATGGAAGCCAGTAATTATATGTATTTGGAAACAGCACTCTTGGCCACTGATTTGCTTTCTTTCTGTTCCTTCCTTCAGTGTTGCTGCAGTAGATTGTCAAAGCACAGTACTTTTGTTTTAAAAAGGAATAAAAGTACCTTCAAAGAATTGTTTGTGGCTTACCCATCTTGCCTGGCCTGACTTTGTACAACATATGTTTTGCACTGACTTCCTCAGTTATTGCAGATGGGTCAGTATACTCAGCCTTCACCCTCTTAAATTCATGGGAGTTCTATCTTATCTGTGACAGATTTCATGTTAACTCCACTGGAATCTAATTTTTGTCTTTCCATGGAGGCAGCTGAAGTGGAAACCATGTCATAGAATGAGCAAGGGCAGCCTAACACTGGAACCAAACAAAAGCCTGTATGTAGAAAATTTATTTAGGATGAGCATTTAAATATCTGCATGTATTGTTATATTTAGAGTTAACATTACTGTGCATTTGGAAGTGGTGGCAGCAAACCTGATGTTAAATAAAAAAATCCTTTGTTTCTACAATATCAATTCTCACTGTGTACCAAAGTAATTGATAGTTGTGTAGAGAGTCAACTATGAAGTCTAAATATTTATAAAATAGCATTTTGGTAGTGAGGCCGATGGCTCCATATCTAGCTTTTAAAGTCAGTATTGAACTAGAAGCAAGAGTGTAGCTACTTCATTGTGTGCAAATAACCGTATTCACACAGAGCACTTACTTTTTCAGTTTATAAATAATTTCCCCAGAGCTGACAAATAAAGTAATTAATTACTGAGGAATTTAGAATTTATTAGAAATTATAATTTTTTTCTAAGAATCTTAGAGCTCTTTTGTCAGCAAGTTATTTATTTCCTGTACAAGTCCATTGTTTATACAATATTGTCTTATTAAATTCCTAGACAACTGTATTCATTCTCACAAGATCCATTCGTTCCTGTAAGATCTTTTTTTATTTGAACTATCCTTCCTAATGGGAGTCATCTTTTTTTGGTTCTTTTTCAAAGATTTTTTTTATTTCTTTAATTTTAAATATGTAGTTCTTTTATAAGGGAAAAAAAAGGTTTGACATGGTTTCACTGCTACCAAAGGTAGTAAGCTCAGATCACCTTGGTACTTAGTGGATGCTTCTGTTTATCTCAGACTTAAACGAGAAAATAGCTTTTGTGTGCCTTTTTGTGCCAAGGTAGAGGGATTTTTATTTCTGAACTAAATATTAGCCTGGGAGGATTACTGGCAGGGAAATACTCATTTTAGAAGTTGTGAGCAATGGATCACTCTCATACTGATGCCTTAGGTTTTAGCTTTTATATATTTTAGATCCTGTTTAGTGCTGTTTTAGTGGGTAGTTTTAGGTTTCATATTAAGGCTAGTGAGTTCTCTTCACAGAGTAGAGAGAGAAAACAATTCCTTCTCTAGCTCGATACCAAGGACAACTTTCAAGCCCAAGTACGAAAACAGTGCTGAAGTGAGAAGAAAAAAACAGGAGGATGGAGCCTCATAACCTGAAGCTATGGTTGGACAATTGATTCCAATATGCTGATGGACCAGAACTTATAACAGTGTGAGACCTCGTGCTCTGTTGTCCATTTTGTGACCATTTTGGGGTATCTTGGGTGTGGTCTGGCTGGGGTCTTGTGTGTCCCAGGTATACCCTTTGAGGCCTTTTAATAAATATCTACTTTATCCTCTTGCCCTGTCCTGTCTGTTCCAGGTCAGCCTCCAGAAGGCAACTGCACGAATCAAAGTAAGTGCTGACATTGTGGACATGAGGGAGAACCTAGGTATGATTTCACTGCGACTGACCTACTTTTCTTAGGAGCCTACCTGGCCTATTTGCCAGGTGTCATTTCAGAGGCATCTTTAAATTATCTTCACATTTTGGATCTACATGTTCTGATATGAAATCATTCTCAGAGAGGATCTACTCTCATGTTTGATTTGTTCACCTTCTATTTACCATTACTGGGGCTTGTTTAGCCCTTTTTTGAAAGGTTAAAGAGCTCTCAGGTATTTTTTTCTATACGTATGACTCTACTACAAAGCCACTTCTCAGCCACATATTCAGTGAAGTGAAATACAGCCTTGCTGAGATCTCTGGAAATTCCAAGACCTTAAAAAAAGAAATTAAATCAGCTCTAACCATTTATCTGTGCAAAAGTAAAATCATTGTCATCTTTTTACATGTTTCATATGTTTTTCCCTAGATAGATATGTTAAGAATTATATTGGATTTTTGCAGCAATATCACAAGTGATTATTCTCATTCACACTGGGAGCACTTTATAACAATACTGGGTTTTGCTCCAGATAAACTCATGTGCTTAGGTGACATTGCAAAGCTGACACAGTTTTCTGTTCCTGAGATAACAGTTTTGCAACTAGCTCAACCGTGTTTTCATGTACTCCAGTGCTCTAGAAATCTCTGGCTTTAGGACACATTTTTGTCCTCACTCAGCCACATCTGTGTTCTTGGTTCTCACAAACCATGTTTTCAGTGTTTAAATCAGATTTCATTGGGCTGTGACAATTAATAAATTGGTCCACATTACACTGGAAGAGTGACTAGCTCTCTTTGCTGTTTGCTAATTCACTAATCCCTATGCCACTTGAAACCACTTGTGCAAATATTGTGGAGCTTCAAGAGGGTTAAAACTGATGGTAATCTCATCCCATCTAGTTTGAGTAATCCTGGACATGCTTTTAGCAGCAATGATGTTCCATGGGAATGCTATGGCAACATCAAAATGTTGGCTGTCTAGCAGGCTTACTGCATCCTGTGCATGATCCGTGAATAAACAGAGGAATTTAGTTCCCGGAGTGTCAGTCTGGCACATTTCACAAGCACTAGATTCACTTACCAAAAAAAAGTCAGCCAGTCATACAGAGAAAGTGCTATAGTGACTGAGTGATAAATCTCCTGCTGCTAATCCTTGTATATACTAACTCTAAGAAGCTAAAAATAGATCATACATGGCTTAATTCAGGCAGGAAATATGCTCTCCCTCAAATTGTCTATTATTTTTGTTCACAGATGCTTTTCTTTGTTCATACTATTTTTTTTTTATTATTTTTTTTTAGCCTGTGCATCTTCTTCCTAGGCTCTGGACATATGAGCATGCTTACTTTCACTTAGATGTGCTCTTCCTCTGAACCAAAGGTTGGAGATAAGGTCACTTGAAGTGAAGTACCAAGTTTGAGCTAAAAAGCCCAACAGGGATATTATTCCAGGGTTCAATGCATAGGAACATGTTCCTATTGTTTCTAGTCTGCTGCAAAAGAGAGCACAACACTGTGTTTGCACTTGGTTCTGTCATACAGCTCCTCAAAATGAATATAAGCTTTATGCCCATCTATTAGTCTCTTTCCCTATGTATCTTGAAAAAAGAAAATACAAAGACATTTATATTATTATGCAGCTTTTTTAGATGGCACCTAAAATCAACAAGATGGGAGTAAGGTAGACCTTACTCCATTAACTGTAAGACCTCAAGCTCTCTAGACACAGATCCCATGCTTGGAAAGGCTCACTAAGAAGAGATCAAAGAATCACAGAATGGTTTTGATCAGAATGGACCTTAAAGACTGTTTCCAACTCCCTTGCCATGGGTCAGGACATCCTCCACCAGACAAAGCCCCATCCAGCCTGATCTTGAACACTTCCAGGGATAGGACACCCACAGTTATTGTGGGCAACCTGTTCCAGTGCTTTAGCACCTGATGATGAAATATTTCTTCCTAATGTGTAACCTAAATCTTCTCTAAGTTTAGAACTGTTACCCCCCATTCTATTGCTACACTGCCTAAGCCCCTCCCCATCTTTCCTGTATGCCCCTATAAGTATCCTAAGGCTGCTGTAAGGTCTCTCAGACACTTCCAGATGTTTTTGTGAGACTTAAAATCTTGACTGAAACTGTCCATGGAAGTTTTTATACAAAATTATTTTCATGGTTTACCACCATTCCTATTAAAATATTTCTATATTCAATTCAGTTATTTTTCTTGTAGTTATTTGAGCTTGTATAAATTCAGGCCCAATGTCTGTTTTGTTTTCCACTTTTTCATTCCTAAAGATTCTCTTTGGTAGACATAGGTAGAGTTCCCTGAACTGTACACAGCTGAAGTGTGTTCAAAGCTGACAGCATCTGAACAGATTGCTGTCCCACCAAGGGGGAAAGCCTAGTGTTTTCTGAAAATTACTTCATAAAATATATCAGCTCTAAAATAGGATACAGTAAAAATTAAAAATAAAACAGCTGCTAGGAAATTTTTGGAAAGACATACACAACTAAAGGGAAAATACCCTCTTGCTCCTGTGTAAGTTGGATCAGTAGGCAGGGGCTACTCTTAAAAATGGAAAAGACACAGTTTGGGGAGGATGAATTGTATATCTCCAGAAAGAGGAAAAAGTAAGATGGCATTAACTGCTGTCTCTTCCAAACCATGAACTCTAGTTCTGAAACTAATATGAACTAGGATCAAAACCAACAAAAGGAGGAGATTATTCATGCAATAGTACCTGAATGACTCTCTTTGTCAAAGAAAATGAATGGAACTGCAGATGTGACATTACAGGGGTTCAGGAGAAAAGGGGACAAGTAAATTGTAGCTCAGTGATGAGACAATGATGAGACAACTGCATCCTCTGCTAAAGCCAGTGTTGCCATTATGGTGTTTGATTCCTTCCCCTCCTTTATAGAAGAGATGAACTTAAACTGGAAACAAATAAATTCTGTTTGAAGAAGACCTTATTTATTTACTTTTTCTTGGTGTTCTGGCCTTTAGTTAATATTTCTGGATAAAAGCTGACATATAAAACTAACCTTACAATTAACCTTAACAGAAACAATATCATGATCATGAATGCCAAATTTCTGCATTAGAACAAGCTGATCAAAGTGTCTTAAAGATTAATGAAGCTTAAGGAAATAAAGCTGCAGCTTTTAAAACTGATTTAAAAGAGTAACTTATATGTACAAGGGTGGTTTAAGTTCAAAACTTCCCAGCACAACATGCTCAAGAATTATTTTTGTTGAACAAAATAATGAAAACTCTTCTCTGCACATGTTTAAAGATTGTATTTTAATCACAGACTGAAACAGAATGATTTACAAAACTGATGGTTAGATTTAAAACCAACCACTACACCTTTCTGTGGGAATATTCCCCCCACACCCTAGCAGATTAGGGATTCAAGTGAAGAACAGAGCTGTTCAAGTTTGCCTTTGGGACTGAACAGTGATTTCCAGGATGATGACTGATGCTGCAAGAATTCACCTAAGATGCTTTTCAATGCATTTCATTTACCCAGCTGAAAGTGGCTTCTTTTAGGGAAGCCTGCTGGCTTCATCAGAAATCCCAACCATCTTGCAGCTTTCTGTCCAGAGCCTTCTCTGCAGTTCCTCATCATACGCCACGTCAGCCGATTTTGTCCTTTCCTCATTGTAGAGGTAGCAGCCACCAGCTCCTTCCACCTCGGGTGATACTGCTGCATAGATGGTTGTAGAGGCTCCTTCCTCTGGGGTCTGCAGAAACAAAAAACCCAAATTCAAGTGAGGCAGGTACAGCAGAAGACTCATATGACCACCATAGGACCTTATCAGTGACAAACATCTTCCCTAATTTCGCTTTACTATTCTGGTCCTTATGCAAAGCCGAAGCTTGTAATAATAAGAAAGCCACTTATTCAGTTGGCAGAGTCCATTTCTTCAACAGTGCTATTTTAAGACAGCTTAGAGCCAGAACAGATATATGGAAAACTCCCATCTATTTTTTCAAGGGTTAGTCAGATGGAGCATACAAAATAATTGATTTAGCTTTCACAGTTAGAGCTAATAAACCCAAAAGCAAGCACAAATATTAAAATCCTAGTTTAATTATTCATTTTGGAAGGATGAAAGGGTCTGTGCTCTGCCTTAAGAAGATGAAGGCTATGCTGTACATGCAATGTGTTCATTGTAACAACAATGTGACAATTGCAATGAGCAAAGGATCACGGAAACCATGACAGCAAATTAAGATTCTGCAGTTCAGTCCAAGCAGGTAGGTAAATGAGGGAATAACATTTTAGACACAGAATAGTTATCAGGGTTTTGTTCTGCCGTAAAGCAAAATGGTGAATGATCTATAATGTCTGATATATCATGAGTATTAAATGAAAATTAATAAATGAACGGCTTAGAGGAATAACTCCTTTCATCCTGAGTATATGCAAAAAATTTTACATTCGTCATTCAGAAGGATCATACAGCTACCACTGAAATTATTTCCATGGCATTTTTATTCTAATTAAAGGACATATTTAAAACACAACATTTGATATACTTTGCCTTTATCAATGATATAATTATGATCAATGCCTGCTAGGTACTAATATCTCATTTTGCTATCCTTGCAGGCATTATCTGAGGCATTAACAATACTGATGCTGCTCAGAGCTTTGTCTGCAGCACCTGACACGTTGTCTTTTCCTGAGGAACTCACTTGATAAATGAGACAGTAGTGAATAGGTTACTCAGTGCCTTATAAAAACTAATAAATCTAAGTAATTGGGAGCTTTTTGTTATGTTTGGGTTTTTTTAGAAAATGACTGTACTATGATATTCTGTCTAAAATAACTTAAAAATGCTCATTTACCTTGGTTTCATACTCTACTACTATTTTTAACCCTTCTTTATCCTGAGGAAGATAGTGCTATTCATATCCAACACATTATGTAAATAACATAAAGGGCCTGCACAATTCTTTGCTCACAGAGCAGTTAATATAATGAACAGCTATGAACAGTAGTATAAAATATCTTGATATTGTAAAGTAGCATGACAATGATGAATATGAGCATTCCTATTTTATATAACTCATTTTGGATGACAGAGAAAAACCGAGGTTTTTTTACATACTCTTGTGCTCTACTTAAAAAAAGTAGTGACACAGATAAACCATTACTTCATGTTATGGTTCTCTGGACTTTATGTTCCTGAGTTTAACAGTTCTCCAGCATAAATGTCAATATCATGACTCTCAAATCTTGATGACAACAGCTCAACATAAAATGCTTTAGAAAAAATGTCTGTGGGCAGAATTTGTGTGATTATGTTCTTACGAGCAGGGCTCTCTAGACTGCTCTGTACAGATATTGTTACAGCATCAGAAATACCACATTGCCTCTGCTAATTCAATGGTAATGTTCTCTTGGGACATGCAGCATTTTATCAAGATTTTTACTTCTGACGATATGCCAATTAAGCTCCCCACCAGATTAGATCTATACTGAGAGGGTGGTCAAACACTGGACCTGCCTTCCTAGAGAGGGGTTTGGTGTCCCAAAGCCTGTCAGTGGCATTTGAGCAGGCATTTGAGCAATGCATTCAAAAATAAGCTTTATCATTTGGTCAGTCATGAATTGGTCAGTGCTCTTGTAGGTCCCTTTCAACTGAAACAGTCTATTCTGTTCTCTTCTATCCAAAATAATATCAAATATTTCAAATAAAGGTTATGCACTAGTTGAAGGTGCTTACATGCCCAGACTGTGACTCATAAGCACAGTAACACTGACCATCCCTTAAAGTCAGTTTGTGTAACTTTTCACATGATTTACTTCACTCCTCCCATCCACCATATGTAATATGCTAAGTTGAAAGTTCTGTGCGAAATTCCTGTTTATCTTCTACCATCTGTTGCTAGAAGCAATTATCTAAACATACATGGAAAAACCCAATTATACTACACTAAGGAATTAGCCATCACTTGGAGTGTTCAAGGCCAGGTAGGATGAATCCCTGAGCAACCTGGTTCAGTGGAAGGTGTCACTTCCCATGGCAGGGTTTGGAACTAGAGTCTTAAAAGACTCTTCCATTAAGTATTATATTAAGAGTTACTAGTAGACAGGAAGTAATAATAAATATAATTCAAATCACAAGGGAGGATTCTCTATACATTGCCAGTGTAAAAAAGCCTTTAAAAAAAAAAAAAGTAAAAGAATCATATTCTTATATACAGAATCAATAACATCTTGTTCATTAATTAACTAGACTTGTTCCATGAGAAAGGGGATGCCTAAAAATTGCACTATAATTCTTCACTCTTCAGTTACCAAACTATTGGTGCTGATTTTTTTTTAATTGTAATTTTGTTTACAAACTCTTATATTATTAGTGTTCAAGGTACTGCAATTAATGGCTTTGCAATGTACAAGTAAAACTGATTTCTGCTTAACTTCTTCCTAATGAAATTCTGAACCTGTATTTCCCTTTGCTTATTATAGTATTGATCACAACTATTTTTCAATTAACTATATGTTTATCTTCAAAAGTAAATAAAGGTCTGATTGAAAGTACACATCTTTGCTCATTAGATGCACAAGTTGTGGAGAGAGAAGATAGTATGTGACCAGCTTATTTAAGCAAAATGTAGCCTACATACATAAAATGACATTATTTTGGCACTATCTATTCCCAAAGAATAAGTCTTTTTACAGAAGCTCTGATTTTTTTTTCTTAAATATTCATCAATTATAACTCATTGACAAAGAATAATTTTCCCTCAGTATGAAGCAGAATATTCTGTTCTAGGAAAACTGGGACAAGTGCTAAGAGGGTTTATATTTTAGTTTTGCCTTTTTAGGACTTGCTAGTTCATGCATTTTGATTATTGCAATTTTAAGGGACATATAATTCTGCCCGTACTAGGTGCTAATTCTTGCAAAATGCGTTAGCTGACAACAGTCAGTTCCTGCAGCCATGTCGCCATGAAATGTTACATCCTTTCCATTTGCCTAAAACAGGAGCAACAACTTAACTCTTTAGAAATAATGTATCTGCATCAGTTACGCATGATGGCTTCATGGTGCTTTCCATGATAATCCATGTGCTCTTCCACTTCACTTGAATTCACATTTCAAAGTCCTGGGTAGACAGTGTGTTATGTTCATCAGAAAACACAGAAACTGGATAGGAAAATAATTTATTAAGCTCCTATAATTCCTCCTCTGTAATCCCTTCATTTTCTCAGTACCACTTGCAGCAACTAGCAGCAAGCAGTGACAACTGTTCCTTGTGTCTTAAACACTGTGACAAAGAGCTTGGATGGACAGCATGCATGACTTCTGTTTGCACTGGCTAACAGAGTTGGCCACGTGATTGTAAGAGCAGCAGTGGTACAAGCCATGGTATCTGGGGACTCATGACTTTGGAACAGCTTCCTCTCATCCCCCTCAATCAGAAAATTGCAGAGGACTCTTCCATCTCAAGAGATTATGAGAGAGAAGGTTGGGCATAGAGGACAGAGAGAGAGGAGCTGGAAGAATCACCCATTGACATCACAGCTGAGTTTTGAGAGACATGAGCAAGGGGCCAGATAGAGCGGTGTGCACACAGGACTGCCTGGTAAGTTGGGAGATCATTTAATGCTGAGAAAAAAACATGCTAAAACACCTTTATCCCTATAATTTGTGCTGCAGAATACATCAAATATTGATGGAATAACCCTCATCAGCAACATTAAGTGGACTGCTACAGGAACTCTCACCAAAAGTAGGCTTATAACACTGGTCCTAACTCATGTACTATTCATTAAATCATGCACTTTTCAGTTAACTGATGAGTTAAATGAGCTTGCAGGTGATTTTTTTTTGGTTTGGTTTTCTTCTTGCCATAGGTGTTCATGGTGTTCATTCTGTGGCCTCGTTTTAAGCAAGTGAATTCCATCAGGCCGTTCCTGGAGTGGGTAACAAATTCCCTGGTTCCAGCTAGGAAAACACAGAAAGCACTGAACAGGCCATCTTCTGGGCATCAGTACTCAGGCACTTTTGCCTGTGTTCCTTTACCTTCCTCAATGATAAATATTCTGGTAATATTTTTTAAATGTTGTTATATGACTGACTTGCTTCCGTACTGAAAAATTCCATATATGCAGAGTTTTCTTCTTTTGCTGTCTTCCTTCGGGAAAGACAATGATCATCTGTGATACCTGAGCAGTATCATGCATATACACTGTAGGGATTAGCAACAACAAAGAGACCATGAAATTACTGTTACTTGGTACAGCAAAGTCTTTCATCTACTTGGTGGCAGCTAGTGGAGGGGTGACACCAGTCACCCTCAATGCACTGCTTAACTCTCAAGAACAAAGGCAAACACAAAACGTGCAATAGTTTGAAAAATATCAGAAACAGAGTAGCTGGAACACAGAGTAGTGTTCCCATGATTAAAGCAAACAAGCTTGTGAGAAGCAAATTATCTGTGTCGTAGGGTGCACTGATTACTATGATCTGTGAACCACTGAATCATTCCAAAGCCAGGTGTCTTGGGAAGACACCAGGTTACTTTCTGGTGCAAGAGTCCAAGGTGAAATAACAGCTGCTGTGGAGCCACAGCCTCCACATGAATGCAGGGGCTATGTGTGTTCAGTGTGCATTGTGTAACTTGCACTGTCTAGACCTCCTAATGTGATTGTTGCTTTGAAAATTCCAGACAAAAGGTAATCCATTGAAATACTGAGTATGAAAACAAAGGCTAGAAAAGAAACCATGACGCAGGTGTACGGACGTGTTTAGCCACCTTTGATCAATGGGGCTGCAGCAGCTGGCTTTATGTCCTAGTGAGACCTGTGGCCAGGACAGTCAGGTCCCTAGGAAGCCAAAGCTGCCAGAGAAGTGTGGCAGCACAGCTTTTCAGCAATCTCTGCCTTCAGTCAAAAGCCTTGGTTTCCATCTGTGTTCTCTCTTTCCTTCTATTCTTTCATATTTAGCTTGCTATTATGCTATTTCTATCCAATTTTTGCCTTGATAATAGACTAGAAAGAGATATTTTATTGAATATATTATATATTGAATATAGTTCTCCCTAGATACACAGTCAGTACCACCAAATTATTTTCTCTTCAATCTCCAACTCGTGGCAATGAGAATTCTTTAATAAATTCACTCCATAATAAAATTCTTTGGATTTTGTCTTTGAAAGAAATAGCAGAAACGACTCAGTTAAAGTGTGATGCCTTTCTCCTGACAATATCGTGGCCACAGAGAAATAATTACTTAATCAAATATATAAATATATAATAAAAGATAAAACTTCGATGAATTAGGAACACAAAGCAATTTTTACAATAAAAATGCATCAAAATTTGGAAGGAAAGGAACTTTTATAATCTGAATAATTCATGACTATTCAGGGAAAAAGAGAAGTTTTCCCTAAGCACAAAATACTGAAAGAACAGAAGCAGAGACAGCTGGAGAACAGACACAGAGAGTATCAAATCTCGAATCTCCTTTTATTTTGAAAGCAAATTTTCTGGAAAGACCTTAAAAAATGTTAAGGTACACAGGGATACTGGGAAGTCCCATCTTATCTTCACATGAGCCCCTGCATAGATAGCTGGGATTCTTGTAGATAAGGCAGACTAGGGAAGAAAGGAAGTGTCCTCCAAGGACTGTCAGGGTCAGCCTGTTGCTCAGAGAACCCAAGAAGCAGGCACAGGCCCAGGTCCAGACACCTCCTTTCCCATGAATCTTTTGATGGAGTTGACATCAGTGGAAGGATTTAATTGGTTTTGTGTCAGAGATATGCCTTCTGAGAAATCTGTTTTGCTGAAAAATGGCCAAGAAGCTCTGCTCTGAAGCCATGGGGTGAGTCTTGTTGCAGATTCAAAATATGAGAAAACTTTTACTGAGGAGGGCAGCTGCCATGACTCTGAACCCTCTTCTTCTAAAGCTGAACCCTCTTCTTTCATACTTCAGACTGAGGGGAAGAGTTAATTTTCTTCACAGTGGCTGGTGTGGGGCTGTGTTTTGGATTTGTGCTGAACACAGAGTTGATAATATAGATATTTCTGTTATTGCTGAGCAGGGCTTACAAAGAGCCAAGGCCTTTTCTGATTTTTAGTGCCATGCTGGCAAGGAACTTGGGGATGTGTGGCAGGTTGGGAAGAGTCATAGGTGGGACAGGTGATCACAAGTGTCCAAAGATGTATCCCAAACAATATGACATCATGTTCAGGATAAAAAGTGGGGGGGGAAAAGATGGGAGGATATTTGGAGTGGTAGCATCTTTCTTCCCAAGTCACCATCACGTGTGATGGGGCCCAGGTCTCCTGGAGATGGCTGTGTGCCCACGGGAAAAAGAGAATCAATTCTTTGTTTTCCTTTGCTTGTGTGCACAGCTTTTGCTTTCCTGATTAAATTGTCTTTATCTGTTTTATACCTCTTACCCCTTCTATTCTCTCACCAGTCTCATTGGTTAGGAGTGAGCAAGCTGCTGCATGGGGTTTGGTTGCTGGCTGTTCTTAAATCACAACAGGACACCACGGGTTATGTCAAATAACATGAAAAACTTGTGTTCTCAGGCAGCTGAATGAAGCTCCTCTTGGCTCTCCAGCTTTCTGGGCTACACTGAAGAAAACTCCATTGATTTCAAGGAGCAGCTCCAACAGTGAACTCATTTGTAGGTATAATAAATAATAATATACATAAATACTATAAATAATAATATATATAAACAACAACAAATTGTATTTGTGTCTTAATTTCAAACTGAATGTCTCTAGGTTAGAATTGCAATAAAATGGTGATGTGTGCAGGACTGTTTGTGCATCCATACTTTGCATTTTCTAAGATAATGAATAAAGCATTAAAAGAACAATGTTCACTTTAAAGCAATTTTGAAATAGAAACAAGAACCCAACTTTATATGACTGAATTTGAGCAGGGACTTGAAACTTTGGGTCAAAGTCATTAATCATGACTGAGTCCTTTATTCATTTTGTCAAGTGCATTGAGGAATATTACTTTGCCTGGAGGCTTATCCCTAAGCTTGCTGTGCAGCAGACAGCGATGTCTTCAAAGTCAGAACTGAGATATCACTGCAGCCACTGAAATCACATTACACTTGTTACCTCACTCAGCTCAGTAACAGTATGCAAAATTTGACAGATAGGAGCCTGCTGCCCCAGACATTGCATAAACATCCAACCAGAGACACTCACTTGCTGGAACATCCAGTCTCCAGGAAATAAGACAGGCAATAATAGGCAGAGAGAGCTGAGAAAGTACATGTACTTCACAAAATACTGGAGCCTCTTCTGGCAGCATAACACTCTGTCCAGTTAATGAGCTCTCTGGAAACCAGGTGATGTCCTGCAGCTACCTATTGCTGAGGATGTCTGAGTTAAATCACTGAGAATTGTCCTGGACATCCTCACATAATCTGGAATTTTCTGCAACACTTCTATTCAGAGACTCACAAGAGATTTACTGAAGCAAATGTGCAGGTTAGAAGAGATGAGGAAAGAATGAATCTCTGAAATTCTAATCCTGATGTCTCGTGCACTAGGCTGTAACTCCTGTGTTGTAAAGGAAAACACACCATTTATTTGTTTACTTCCAGCTTAAATTTTCAATGCATTATCTTGCACGAGTACACAGGTCAGCTTTAGTTTCTCGAATTCTTTCAAAGAAGAGTGATTTTGGCAATCAAAACAACAAAGCAATGCACACTGAAGTATTTGTGTTTGACGGGGTAGCTGCATTTTTAGCAGCCCCAGAGAATAGGAAACACAACAAGGCTCAAGGTGCTGAAGACCATGCTCCTGAGTGCACATATCTCTGAATAATTTATTACCTGCCTGCTCAGGCAAAGTAAAATATCTTTGCTGGCTTTTGGTGAAAATGTAAGACTTTGGAAATAATATATATGACTAATTCTGACTTGTAGCCCCCTTCCATCATCTCTACTTTTTTACTTATTCTTTAATATTTGACAAGTCATGTATCTTTTTTTCCCTTGTTAGAAAATAGAAACAGACACATCTCCCACTTCACAACTTTCTTATAATGACTGTTATTTATTTTTTAATTATTATAAGAATTCAGGATTAGCATGGAACTCCTAAATATTTAAAAGAAAACCACAATATAGAAAGCCTTTATAAAGTATGATGAGATCAAAAAGCAAAAAGACTGTACAGAACAGAGACAAAAAGAAATAATCCAAAATTACAAAAGCCAGCAGCTATTTCACAGCCTCTTCTGTTTTAAGTTGCTACAACCCCCATTTTGCCCTCCAACAGTAGCAGGACTATTTCCAGCTGTGGGCTCAGCCAGGTGGAGAAGGGCTGAGAGAGGGTGGCTGCCAGCCTTGGTTTCCTGCCCTTCCTGCTAGAAGCAATTCCTGAAAACAGACAGTGAAGGTGTGGAAGTGAAAAACCTTTCCTGGATCACCAGGTAAGGTCAGCAGAGAACACTTCTTCACCAGGAGTTATGCCTGCACCGCCAAAGATGAGGACCAGAACTAGTGAGATGCACAAAGTAACTAAAAATGACTACAGGGTGCTACATCTATGCAATAACAGCATGCAAGATGAAAATATGTCTGGGAAGAAGGGAGAGATGAAAGCAAAAGTACACTTTCTCCTAAACTTCTTAGCTCTACATTGCAGTGGCATGCTACAGGCTGAGCTGCAATATGTCCCGCTGATGGTCTGCTCCACACAAAGCTCCTTCATGGAAAAAGACCTTCACCTTACTGTTCTTATCCTTACCCTGGGTCTCAGCCTTTGTCTCCTTGCCCCTGAGCTGCTGGGAAGAAAGGAGTTTAAAGCAGCTCACTAAATATCATTGTTCCAGCTGACAATTAAGCCACTTACTCCCCTCCTATCCCCCAGTGGGATGGGGAAGAGAGTCAGAAAAAGATAAAATCCATGATTGCTCACTACAAACTGACTGGGGCCCCCTGAGCAGCAATCAATGCCTCCTGGCCAACTCTCCTCAGTTTATACGCTGAGCATGATGTTCTCTGATGTAGAATATCTCTTAGGCCAGTTTGGGTCAGCTGTCCTGGCCATGCTATAGCTTCTTGGGCATCTTCTCACTGGCAGGGCATGGCAAACTGAAAAGTCCTTGGCTTAGTGCAAGAACCACTTAGTGACAGCTACAACATCAGTGTGTTATTAACATTATTCTCATACAGAATCCAAAACTGTAGCAGCTGCCAAGAAAAATAATTCTACCTAAGACCAAACCAGAACAAGCACTTAGCACTGTCCACGTCCCAGCTGCTCTGAGTTTCTGGTTTTCATAGAGTTATTGTGCTTAAATTATAGTTTCACAATATTCCCCAGACTGAGAGGAGAAAGTCCAAACTGGAAAACAGATAAAAGTAGTGGGGAGGGAACAAATCTTATTCTGGAAGTTTGTTTCATATAACTCTAGTTTCTGGCAATTTCATCATTTAATCTTGAATGATAAATCAAAAAGACATAAACAAGTGGGTTAATTTATGTCTGTCCCAATAACATACCATAAAGATGGAAAACAAGCAGACCAGACTTATTTTCTATAGTTATTTTAGTGGAAGACTAGAATTAGGAGAGTGGCTCAGATTTTCTAATCACATAATTTTAACAGATAATTAGTTATTTCAAATAAGTAATCACATATTTTATGTCCTCAGTTTTGCCCAATAAGTTCAGGGCTTTTCTGTTTAAGTAATAAAACCCTTGAAAAATTACAGTTCTCTTCATTTTAATTAAACTCTCTTTTATCAGGAAGCAGCTTGTAAAAATAAATTTAAAAAAAGTCATCTTGTAAACAGAAATACCATCTCCCATTTTCTATGACAATGCTATCAGATTGCTAAAGTCACGAAATAACAGATAGATTCTGAAACCATACCATTATGGAGCTGTCTATATAGCTTATCCTTTGTTACCCAAGAGAATTTCTAAGTTTAAAGGCAAAGGCTACATTCAGTTGCAAATTGACATATCTGAATGCTTATTAACCCACCAGAATCAACTTGTTTTTAACAAAATAACTGAAAATGCAAATGTAAAGGATTACTGAATTTGATTATTCAAATCAAGTTTTTTGTTGTGTAGACTGAAAGTGAATTTAAGCTCTGTAACTTAAAACCTTTTGTTTAAATCAATCAACCCCAGGGCTCTTCACTATCTGCAAAGGAATCTATTGATGGCTTAAATTCAGAAGAGACCTAAAGAACATGTATAACTTTAGACAGGCAATGAGTGCCATTGATTTCAATGAGATTAGTCTCTAAAACTATGTCAGACAAGATTTGAGGCATCATATCTTTAACTGCAGAGCTTCTTAGACAGAGAGAAAACACGCAGACTCTCAGCCACACAAATGATTCCCAAAGTTTGAAATGGAAACAACAAACTTTCATCTTGAAAACAATTACTCAAGAGCTTAGGCTCATCACATTTAATCAGCTAAGTGGTCTGAAAGAAGGGCAGGCTGGTACTCATAATGCAGTGGGGGGTATAAGCCTATGGAGAGGTGATGTAGTATTCATATGCAGGGGCTCTAAAGGAAAAAAAAAAGCATCTGTTCTTGCCAGTGGAACAGAAAAAGGAAAGCATGAAATGCCATGTATGTAAAATTGTTAACTACTAATAAGTAGAAAGACCCAGATCTACAATCCATTGAAGTTGTAAAATTTAATACCTAAGCCTATTTGTAAGGGGTTTTTGTAAACCTTCATCAAGGCAGATGGAGTAAAACAGCATTGTAAAAAGCCAGGATTTGATTTGGTGACAGATGCCACGTTTTTGTTTCCTTTTCCAGATGACAGAAGTCACAGCAGAGGTGTCACATTGCTGTACAGGTGACACAGCATACCCTATTCCTGTGTGAATGACTACACTGACTGTCCCAGCTTTTGTTGAAGGAAGAATTGGTTCAAATTCCAAAAATGAGATCCATAGTGAATGATCAAATCTCATTAACTGAACCAGGACAATGAAAAACTGGAAAGGAGAAAACCATTTAATCCCTTTTACACCAAACATCTTTCCCAAGTAAGCTAATAAAAAAAAAAAAAAAGAAAAGAAAAGAAAAGAAAAGAAAAGAAAAGAAAAAACCCCAACAAAAGAAGGAGCTGTGAGGCATGAATGTTAAAAATCCCACCAATCTTCCTGAAAATTTTCTTACTCCTTTTATTTCCTCTTCAGGTAGCTCCTGTCTCTGCAGAGTTTCTGACTGGGGTTTTGATACTGGGCTAATTCGAGGCTTAGGTAGCCATGGACCAGAGGCTTGCTCTTGCAGAACTATTGATAGACAAAATAAAACCATGAGAATTAACCTTTTCTTTTCCTTAAGCTCCCAAGAAGAGTTCTGTTACTCTGGAATTCATAGGGCTTTTTGACATAAAGGTAAGAGCAGTTGTTTAGAATGGGAAAGGAATATTATGAGGTTTTGTGGTTTGATGAATACATTTTTCTGATTCACCTGGTGCTGAAATAATTAACTTTATTTAGGAAGCTCAGTATTGAACTATGCTCTTTGGTAGTGTCGTTTTGCTACACACATCCTTTGGCCCCAATAGTTCAATCAATGAGCTCCTCCTACCCCTGCTCACTCGCTCACTGGAGGTGGTACACGACAAGCAGCAAAGCTCAAGATGGTTAACCTTCTGCTTCCCAGGAAAAAATCCAGCTGAATTAATGCAGAACTGTGCTAAGGTTTAAGCAACTACTTTTAGCTTGTAAGAGCACAGGCTGAGGTCTGAGCAGAGCCCAAACAGCAGTGCTGGGCACTATCCCAGCCCTCTCCTCTGCCTCTGCTGCCCACACGGCTGCTTGCTTAAAATTCTGCTCTTCACCTGCAAGTCTGCACAGCTCTGCAACCGCCTATTGTTATTTAATGTGAACTTCACAGTGGAATTGAATTGTTCCAATCAAGATTAGGTTCTGTTTCTCTATGTGGTATGCAAAGCATGTCTTCAGACAAAACTTTCATCCATTTCTCCACCTGCCTTTTCATTGTGTGTCGCCCTTGTTTTTTCAAATTTTCTGATGCACTTTCTAACTTGATGTTTTTCATAGTTCATAGCTCTTTCTCACACACAGCTGTTATTATCAGAAGTATGTTTTTGATACGATGAGGGTGTTTACATATGTTCTCTTGGTGTGAAGAACAACTGATGGACAGTTGTCTTGACCAACGGGATGGGAGAGGCGTCAGCCTTCTTCTCCAATCCCTGGTCTGTATGGATATACTATAAATGTGAAACCAGATGTTTTAATAAATAGGTTTTAGCCTTCTCAAGAGAAAGTGTGGCCATGTGTTTCCTTGTGTGTCCCACAGCGACAATTGTGCCCCACAACAATCTCAGTGACAGTCCCAGTGCTTTTTCATTCTCTTTTCTGCATGGTTTCCTAAATGCCTTTTGCCAGGCCCTCACTGCAAGCTCATACTGTCTGCTACATTGGTGTGCCACTTGCCTCACTGGCTCAGATCCCTTTCTGCAGCCTGTGTGGAGGAGCAAGGGGCTCAGGGTAGGAGGGTTTCCCAGTGCAGCACCAACACTCACCCTCCTCAGATCACCCATCCATGTCACCAAGCCCCTTCAGAAACCAAAAAGGGGTAAAAAACAGACTTCAAAACAGGAGCTCTTGGGGTAGACAGTATTTACAATCTGTGGTGCAAACAAAGGAGTGAACCCAAGCCTTATTTTAGTAGAAAAAGGAGAGGAAAATACTAAGTGAAACCATGTAAATACATTGACCCAGCCAAATCTGACAATTCAGGAGAAGTGGTAGGTCCACAAGCAGTGCCAAACCCCTAGAGCAGGTCAGACAGCAAGGAAGGGAGTGATGTGACAGGTGTTACACTGCTGGACATGTGGGGCTGCAGTAAAGGATTGCAAGCGAGGCCAGCAGTCTCCGGCCACCATCAGCATCAGCCATAATCCCTACTGCTGCCTGGCCCTTGCCAGGACAAGGGACACTCTTGCAGCTGGGGACACAAGCTGATCAGCCCCCCTTACGCTGAGCTGATGTGGCTATAAGGCTGCACAGTCAAAAAGCAAGGGTTTCCAAGCAGCATAATTTTTATATAAAAATAACCTAAATGGCTGGGTTTTATCAATAGCTTAAATTCCTTGATGTTCAAAACATAACTGACCTTTGTTTTTAAATCTGTGTTCAATAAAAGATGATTCCAACTGATTGTGAACTTTGCAAAGTCTGTAACATGGTTCAGAGAAAAATACATTTAATTTCCCTAATAGCTGCTGACAGTGTGTGAAACAAATAGTTTTAATTATTTTCTCCTTGGTGAATTTCAGCTCTCATCATTTAATCAAAAAGTAGCACATTACCAACAATTGAGATTAAATGGAGAGATGTACAGTAGGGAAAATAGGAAATTACATTAGCACTAAACAGTGACAAATATGTCCTTCTTATTGCACTCTTGTCCTGATACAGCAGAACATTTACAATACCCTGATTAAAAAAACTGTTGAAAACCCACATGAGTCCTTTAGATTTTCCCCATTTATCCTGAGATTTATGACTACTGAAAATGCTGATGTGGTCTCTGCAATAAATATACATATATATATTTTAAAGACTCCTTTCACTTGTTGATGAACAATGTACAGATCTTACACACTGGTGTAAAATAAGTGTTACTCATTTTTTTACTGGCACTACTGATGCATGAAAATAACTACAGAGCTAATCAATAGGTAATGACTGTATTTCAGGAGTAATGCTCTGTTCGGAGGAAAAGAAATTACTGCAATTCACAAACAATTATTGACACCATGAAGCACATGAATCAATGCCCACTGGAGATCTGCAAGTTATTTAAAGTTTCTTCAGCAATATTTGTCCTTGTTCCTTAGTCCCAGTGTAATTTTTCCTGCCTGTTATACTGTGAATATATTAAAGGTTAGTGTGAATATATTGATGACAACTAGAATAAAATGTAAAAACTAGACTTCTGATGGATAAGTCCAACTATTAGCAGTGGCATGGCTATTATAGGAGCACCATAGCCGTGGGATTCAATGTCACAGAATGATCAAGACTTCACTTCTTAAAGATCCAGTATAAATCTGCTGGAATTCTATTATTTTAAGTCTTCCCCGTTGCTTTTTCTGCTCGCAATGGTTTACTGCTGAGAGCAACTGGGAGGACATGAGGTGGCCAGAGCTGGAGGTGGTGTGCCTCAGGGCTTCCTGAAGTGTACCAAGGAGACTGATTTATCACTGGGTCCAATGAATTCCTAATGGCCTAATTCTCTAAATATAGCTGTTTGCCTTGCTTTTATTGTTATCTCTGTGTACAGCAAGGGGAAAACCAAGAAACAGTCCAAGGTACAAATCTGAATTATCATTTGTTAATATAGGGGAGAGAACAACACATCTGTTCTTCACTTGCATAAACAAATATCCGAGATGTACAGGGCAGTGAAGAAGATGATTACCACTGGCTTTCACATTTTTCTTTTTGATTCACATGTGGCTTGAGACATGGCTGGTTTGCAGCCTGATATGGTACTCCTTTACTTGAGGTTTTAACTGCAAATCAATTCTGCTTAGCCCAGAACAAACATCTGGTCCTTGCTTAGAAAATGGATTAAAACATCATGCCTGCCATCAGAGCACAGCTACTTGAACATCTGACAACAGTTACCAGCAGCACCTGATAGGAGAGACAGATTTTCAAAAGAATAAATGCCCAGCTGTGACTAGAAACTTATTTGGGTGTCTTGCTACAGTTCTGCATAAGAAAACAGCAATCATTTTTAATTACTAACACAATAAATTGAGGAAAAGCAGTTTGGCTCTTGAAAAATCAGAGATATTCCTCTCCTAGTCTAAATTAACAATAATTAACAAATATTTTCAGATGTCCACAGCAGAAAAAAAGCATTCCAAACAACAAACATAACCACAAAGAGAAATCCAGAGAGAAAATACCACTAAGGTACCACACAGCATGTTTCTCTAAGGGAAAATAGATACCTGTGCCAAGTATGCTCTTTAACTCCTTCTCTGAAAATATAAACCAAAATATAAACCAAAGACCTCACCCAGGGTATTTTTTTTCTTTATTTAGGCAAGTATGAGAAATCATAAAATAAGATTGAAAATTGTCTCAGCATACACCTCATTTGCAAGTAGTAGACAGCTGGTGAATCTCATAAAGCTTACTTTTGTGTTGAAAAGAAAATAAAATCTAGCCAGTGCTCTGGCTAGAGCTCAATGTTGCTACATTAAATAAGTACAAAATACAACTATTTCAAAACTATAAATTATGAAGTAGGCTCAATGAAATAGAGATGAGAGCATAGCCCAGAAAATATTCAGATAATTGAAAAACAAACATTAAAATATATTTATGGGGTGATGAGCAGGAAAGGAGCTGCTCTTCCAAAGCTCTGAGCACACAGCCCTGCTGGCTCCTGGTTTTCCAGTTTAATTTAGAGAAAAGGTTAAAACCATCGATCTCATTGCACGAGTTGTCAGAAAAGCCAGCCCTATGTATTTCATCATTAAGAAGCCCCACTGAAAAGGTGTTTTAAACATTTCAGTGGAGGTTAACTAACCACTTGCCAGCTGCTCTGTAGCTCTGCCCTTTCTTCTAATTCGAAATTATATTAACTGGAGGACAATTGCAGATGTTCTCATCCTTAATCTACATTGACAATAACAAACAGGAGATCAAATTAAAAGGATCTTGCAATCTCACAAAATATTCAGTTCTTTTCATTTTGTTAGGGTTATTTATCTATCCTTCCTAAAAATTCTCAGGTACTGCATATGAGTAAGGTTAAGAGTGGAAGAATATTATTGAAAACTACTTAGTTTAACTATCTGTTTAACTTGTAAACCTACAGTAGGTTACATTTCTGGTTAGTATATGATTAAAATGGAAATTAAATTTTATTAATATAATTTTGTACATTAAAAAGTTCTATACTTGAAATTAAGTAATATTTTAACATGAAAATTATCTAATCTCCACAAATTTAAGCAAAGGGACTCCAAAACATGAGAGGTACTCCAGTCTCCCAAATTTTAGGTGTATCTATTTTTCTGTAATAAAGGCACTAAGTAACCACATTAATACTTGCAAAATTAATAATACCTACTGTTATCCAAAGTTTTACAGAAATACTAGTTGATAGTGAAAACATGTAAAAACAGGAAATGAAATTATGTGCACTTACTTAACAAAAATACCTTCCACCTACCACACATAAAAATAAAGAATTTCTTAAGCAAGAAAGAAGCTTACATGAAGAAACACTTGGTAGCACAAATGACCCAGCAATGTGGCATTTACCACAGAAACTATGGAGTGCTTAATAATTCCTTGAAGTGGAAAAAACACATGCATCTCAGTGACATGATTCATTGACAGATATTTCCATCATAAATATAACAGAAACCCTACAGGCCACTGACAGCAATGAAAGGTGAATGAGAGAATACTGAAATACAGCTAAATTGCAGGTGTCTCGAGACCTATGTTTCACTTCACCACACCATTTATTTCTTGACAGTTCAAATTTTTGGTAAAATCCAAAGGATCTATTTGGAAATCTAGACAGTCATTCATGTCAGGGGGCAAACTTTTACTCAGTCTTTTGGAGCACTGACACATTTTAGCTCTCATAACAGATCCATGATCAGTAGACTGCAGTGAGTCCATTGCTCTGAAAGACCCACCCAAGAAAGGTCAAGCACTAGTTTTGACCTCCCTATAATATCACATCATGGTTTAAATTAATAAGGTCACAAAATCAGGAAACAAACCAATAAAAGAAAAAAAAAACACTTTTTTAAAAATTTTATAACATGTAGTATAATTTATCCATAAGAAAAATACTGCACACAGTAAAGGAGAGCTGACATCACAAAAGAGGAATGCAATAGTTTTCCTTTTCTTACAAAAAATCCTGCATCAATCTCTGTTCTGGACATTTTAGAAATGGAAATCTTTGTCTTTCTAACTCCTGCTAGTCTGCTCTGGACACTCAGTTGGATTCAAGTCCTCAGCTGACTTCCAGCAGGGCTACAAGGCTCCCTACCATTAGTCATCTTGGAGGTACTTTAGGTGCAAACCAGGCATTTGGGAAGAGCTCAGATGATGGCCTTGAGCTGCCTGTGGAAATGGGGAGCTGTGTCTCTCATTCAAGGGTCACACTGTGGCCATGGTTGCCCAGCCTCTCTGCTGAGGGGCCTCTTGAGCATTGACCAAATTGTGAAAGGCACTGCTGTAACACAGGTCAGAGATCAACTACATGGCTCTGTCAGTTATCTCTACAGCTCCATTTGCAATTTATCTTGGCCGCTTTATTTTTTAAGAGCATACGCAAGTATTTTGACCTGGACTATAAAAGATGTCATTTTCACTGAAGGCTCTTCAGGTTGATCCATAGCTGCCATCTCCCCTTTTTCTCCTGCAACCAAAAGCAAGGACTAGACTGTTGAACAGTTCAACACAGCCCCTCAGCAAACTGGAAGAACTACTGTCAAGAAAGGCAAGGATGGAGGTGAGTGCAAGAAATGGCACCAAGGGTTTTTCTAAAGAAGAATTTTCTAGGTACTCAACAAGCTCAAACTCAAAATGGACGTTTATTGGAAAATCTTCACGTTTGTACTCTTATATTGGATTCCTTTTTTCTTTTCAGTATGGGAGCAAACCAGGTAAACCTGGGCAAAAAAAAAAAAAAGATTCTAAATACAAAAAGAATTCAGAAGCAACAATCCGTCTTGGGACACCTGTGATCTAATTTTGCAGATAATCTATCAGCTGATCTTCTTCTCCAAAACCTATTTAAACTCCATTATAAAAACAACACTCTTCTTATAGTTACCACACAGTGGAAGCCATTCCCAGAGTATGATTCTAAAGATTACAAACAAGTTTCTTCTTTTTTTCTTATTTCTTTCTCAGTTTCTCAAAGTAAATACATTTCCAGTCACTTCACTTTAATTCATTCTTGTCTTGAGTAAATTGTTTCCTTAAAAGCATTCTTAGTCTGTTTGATTACAGACTATTGCTAAATATTGTGATATAAATTGATAATAAAAAGAAGAAAAAAAATTGCCAAGGGCTTCTACAGAATCAAAGGGAAACCAGCTCACAAAAGGTGTGTTGTCTTTATGGTAAGAGTGACAGCACTGGATGGTACCTGCTCCCATCTACAAAGTCTAATGACTCTAATACTGCAAATTCTTTCTTTCCAACCAGGAGAGCGTGTGACAGATTGTATATCAAATGTACAAGAGCTGCTTCTGAGCACTGGAGGTACTTTATTATTCCCTTGGCTCCTCTGCGTAAACCATTGTGTAGTGACCTGGAGATGACAAATCCAGATACATGAGCACAAACACATTTCATATTTTATCACTTTTCCAAAAAGCTGCAAATAATGACACCAGCAATCTGCCTTTAACCTAGAACTATAACAAGTGGGTCAAAACTCTCATGGGAGAAGTTGTACAGCCAAGATATTGGGTTATAGATATATTTTGCAGTGAAAATAGTGTTCGAGTCTTGCTTTACAATGAGGAGAAAAAACCCCATCAAAATGAAAACTGAGCATTTGGTGTATATAAAATCATATTAACAGGGTAATTTAACCCTATGCAAAATGCCCTGCTTCCTATCTCCCAGATCTTCTTGAATGGATTTCAAGCAACATCAGCTGAACCTAGTAATATAAACATTTGAAGTACTTACTACCTCTGGAGATTTGCAGGCCCTCTAAAGCGATTAGGGTTGAGTGTATCTGTGCCAGCCTTAATCCACTTCCCGAGATAACAGGCATATAAAATAGGACATGTGTGCCACAAACTTAAACCAGGCAAGAAAAATAAAAGGCCAGCCCCAGATCAAGGAGAACCTCTAAGGAGCAGGATCAGACATGTCTTACACGCTTTACAAAGAACAGTACTCCACACAGACAATAGAAAATCAAATCAGATAATCCTTGGTAGAAGAATATGCAGTAAGAGTCAGATCTGGATGCTGTTATGCTCAGATCATATTTACTTCTTTAGCAGGTTGTGATCAGCTACACTTGTATAAAGCCACTGATGAAGTACCACAAACTTTAGGATGATGGAAGTCAACATTTCACGTGCAAAGGAAAATGGGGACCTAAGTTCTTGTTACTGGTTGTGATGGATGAGAGTTGTGATAACTGAACTCCTCTCTTAAAAATTACCAGGCCACACTTACAGCGTGGGTAGTCATAAAAATTGCCTTTGTAAATAGACAACGTATGGCCCTGACAGAAAATATACTGCCCCATAGTGTCCTTCCTACATAAATTTTAGAATCAAAAAACAGTTTGGGTTGGAAGGGATCTTAAAGATGACTTAGTTCCAACACAACTTGCAGGGGCTGGGACATCTTCTACTACCCCAGGTTGCTCAGAGTTCCATTCAGCCTGGCCTTGAACACTTCCAGGGATGAGGTATCCACAACTTCTCTGAGCAACCTGTTCCAGCATGTCATCACCCTCACAGGAAAGATTTTTTTTCTGAATATCTGATCTAAATGTACTCTTTCAGTTTGAAGCCATTTCCCCTTGTCCTGTCACTACATGTCCTTGTAAAAAAAAAAAAAAAAGACTCAAAGACTCTGTCTGTCTTTCTTGCAAGCTTGCTTCAGATACTGGAAGGCCACAGTTAGGTCACCACAAAGTTTTCTCTTTTCCAGACTGAACTATCCTAATTCTCTTTGCCTTTCCTTGTAGGAGACATGCTCCATCCATTTAATCTTCTTGGTGTCCCTCCTCTGAACTTGCTCCAACAGCTCAATGCACTTCCTGTGCTGGGGAGCCCAGGGCTGGATGCAGCACTCCAGGTGGGAGGCACCCAAATATACTCACAGTCTGTATAAGTTTATTTTCAACACTCTGAGCTCCAAAAACAACAAGACAGCTTTTCTCTTTCTACATTTTAAATCATCTTAGGATAGTATATGACAAGTGACAGACTGTGGAAGACTGAATTTTGCATCTTAAGCTTGGCAGACAACAATACTGAATAAGTCTCTTCCTGAGACACAGCCAGCCTCAGCATACTGCTGCTGGCTGCAGGGATGTGACACGGCTGGGCTGGGGCTCACAGTGCCTCCCACAGCAAAGCCCTGGGAAAACAGGCCTGCCAGGAACACAGCACCAACTCCAGCCCCTCCTGTTCATTCAAAAAGTAACAGATATACTAAATTGAGTAAAATATTGATAAGACAGTAAGTCAAGCTTGTAAGTTGGTGGTGGCTAGCTCCAAGACTTTGATGAGCAATTAAGAGACATGGGGAGCGACTCAGTTTTTCAGACCATGCCTGAGCCTAGGTCCAGCAGCAGCACCTCCTTCCTATTCCAGTGCAGAAAAGTAGGTTAGCATGTTGGGGCCAAATATATACCACTATAAATCCCATCTCTGATAAGCTGTCCAAGTTCATTCTTGTTTTATTGCACATTACTCCGGTTTCATCCAAATCCTCTTCTGCATACATTCTGTATTTCCTGCAGAGTACCTGGTCTGTGGCAATGTAACCCCTGTGGTTACCCCTCCTTTCCCCAGAACTGAGATGGCACCACACAGATGTAGTCATTTGCACTAAAGAGACTCACAGACACAATTTAAACAGAATGTTTAAATATGTAATAATGTACACAAACCACTAGCTCTTGAGAGATTGTATTAATAACGTGTTTGTGCCATGTTTATGATCAGGTTCCTTCTAGAAAAAAAATGGGGACTAGAAGCACTAAACCAAAGTCCCTTCTTGTGTTTACCTATTAAAATCCACCAAATCCCAAGTATTTAGCTCAGAACATAATGAGAACACAAATAACCATGTGAACTACATCTCATAGTATCTCAGTAGTCTTTCTAAAATTCAACATAGAAGTTGAATAATAATCATTATAGTTATTACTAAAGGCAGAGCTACTCATGTGACTTCTGAATTGAAAGTTTTCCTAACTCACAAATGGGGTGGCGGATGATCCTGTTAAGTTGAAAAAACATGTTTACTGTTTGCAGTTCATCCTCAAATAACAGATGGTGCTTGCTCCCCATGGTTCTCTCTTGTTACAAACATTATGCTGTTCTAAATACACACAGGGAATACACATAGCTACCCATGTAAATGCATGGCAGTATCTGCGTGATAAACTGCGGAGGCACACCATGAATTGTAAACACTTATGAGAAATACATTTCATAAGTAACTGGGATTTCCTCATCCAGGGCTGCTGTAGTGAGGGCATACAATAAACATATATGAGAAATACATTTCATAAGTAACTGGGATTTCCTCATCTGTAGCTGCCCACGAGCACATTTCCCACTTATATGGGAAATGGTCTAACACCTGAGAGCTGCCATTTGCAAAACCAACTCAATAGCAGATTACTTGTGCCCCAGATCTAAGAACAAACCTTTTCAGTTCCTATTCTCTCCTGTGCACATCCAAAATCCTACCATCTTCAGTTCATTTAAAAAAAAACAAACTTAGAAAATTAACATTGTGAACTTTTGGAATTGATTAATCTTCACCATTGATTAATCTTAATACCTTTATACAGCACAGACATGTTCAGCTGAGCTAGTCACCAGAGGACCCCTTTGTCATTCACAGGGATAAATTGTGGCACTTGAAGGATTTAATTCTAGCTGTCCAACTGTAGATATTTATCTTAGGATAAGACAGGTCCTGTAGTAGCAGTGACCATGAGGAAACCACACCTCTGATGCTGGCCTTCACATTGCAGACATTTACGAACCTGGAGACCTATCAGAGGTGACTTCCAGGCATAAATCCTTTAGACCTCAAGAAAAGGAGATGGTTTCAGCTTCTTGGTAGAACCTGTCAACCTTTGAAAACTCAGGAAAACCATCAAAAATTGTGTCTCTCTTGTTCATGGAAGAATTTCCTTACTTCACACTGAAAGATTTTTCAGTGTCCTTCAATTACTGGGAACTTAAAGACTCTCATATTCAGAGAGGGGGAAAGGAGGGCCAGTATCTCCAAATTCTCATAAAATTATAGTTCACTGTAGTGAGTATGGTCTTTAAGTGATAGGGCTCTGCAATACAAATTCTTTTGTTAGGGACACATAACACACAAATAGCAAAGCAATGAGGAATTTAGATAGACCATATACATATATATGATTATACAAATATATGGATATAAAATATACCTGAATATGCACTCCCACAACCTACTCCTCTGCATCTTTCTATTTTAATTCTAAACTGCTGCTCACCCATAAGCTCATTTGGAGGATTTTCCAAGGTAAGCCAGTGGTCTTTCTCCCTAACTCTGTTTTACAACTCATTCACATGGAAGACAGAAACTGCATCCAGCTCCTGTTCCTACCCTTGAATGGGTCATTTCACTGGGGCTGGAGTTGTTTCCTCTCTCTTTAGCTCTTTTTCTGAGATATATACTGATGAGAAAGATTAGTGGTTGCTCTGTATCCTGCTGCCAAAGAGTTTAAGTTTCCAAGTAGTATTGTACTACCTGACCAGAAGAAAACAGAATTTTAAGCACATAGTGATTGACTTAAGTACTTCTCTGATGCATGAGGAAGAATTACAATAGTGTGATGATATAACCTGTAATTAAAAAGATTGTCCTAATGGTCTAGTGGAAACTTCAATATTTTCTAATTTCCCAATCTTTCAGCCTTTTTTTGGGACCTTTACATTAGAGATGTCAAGGAGATCTTTTAAACTGAGACAAATCAGTACAGAGTCTTATTTGTCTTTGATCCACAGAAAAACTATCGTCCTTTTTTGTGTTTTCTCCATTTTCAACAAGTCTGACTGATTACCACACAAAGGTATTAATCAAATTCTTAAGAAAGTACTGCAAGAAATTGATTGGTGAAAAATGTCTTTCCTAACTAACTCTGTGGTTTCTGAATATGAAACCAGTTACAGATTACAGGATGATAGGTGCTGATGTGCTAATACTGGTTAGGCTCATATATTTTCACAATTTCTTAACTGTTTACTTACTCTCACCACAGCACAGCAATGGAGGGACTATTTTTCTCACTCTTTTGGATACAAATTTAAATGCTTTCACATAAAAAGAAATAATCTTCCTGAGCTCTCAGGTTAAATTGGCAATCCTCTAACACACCAGAGTTAAGGATAAACCTTTTCTTATACAGTAAGACACACAACTCCTGGCATTTCAGTTGCTTACTAGTCCAAAACAATTTCACACAGAGCAAGCATGCGCTTTCACACAGTGCAACAGCGTAGCTTTAATCTGTTTTCCTTTAGACAATTTCCTGAGCTAAAAAGGATGAATCTTGCACGCAACAATTTTGAAAGATGGAAGACAATCTTCTCATTTCACATGATCAGAAAGAAAAAAAAAAAAAAAGAAGAAGGGATGCTTCTTTTAACTAAACAACCAAAACTGCAGGACAGGATAGGAGATGGATTTCTGTTCACACTGCTTCATTTTTTGGTTGCTCCGTGGCTGTGTTTCAGCCTGTTCCAACTGGCACCCCTCAAGAGGAAGCTTGGGTGTGGTTTGGGGATAAATCACATCAGCAGCTGCTCCAAATAAGTTATAAACAAGAACTTCAGCACCCTTGACTCCCTGTGATGCACTCTGACATAATCCCATCCATTTTGTGCTGTCCTGTACAGCAACCATACACTCCTCTGTACTCTGTGCCATAAGCTGAGGCAAGCAACACAAATCCTTCATTTTCCTGCCATCAAAACCCTCTGTCACAACTCTCAATGTTCCTCTTAAAGTAAATATTTTAACCACTTAGACCTTAGAAAACATGCAGACAGTGATATCCTGGTATGCACGGGAGACACAGGTTCAGTGGAGACCAGGGTTCAATGCTAATTATGTGTGCACTGAGGACCAGCCTACCTCAGAAGGGTCTGATCTGGCTTCAAACAAACACACACAGGGCTCTGTGCTCAGCAGTCACAGCAAATAAAGCAGCCAAGCTCCAACAACATGCCTCATAACACACAGGACCTGGATACTTAAGCAATTCCAGGGGTTCACATGCAAGAAGAAGCCCCAGATCACAAGGATTTGGGAGCTTAATAGATTATTCACTGGCCTTCTCAGGCCAGTCCCACCATCTTTTCCCCTAGAATCATTCTATGGCTGTACAAATAATAAATTACTTAACAGATGGAAAAAAGACACCTATGGCTCTGAAAGCTTAAAACTCTGTACCCGTCTTTGCAAAAATGGTATCTGCTGAAAGACCAGTGTTACTGGATTCAAGTAGACTTTTTTCTTCTCTACATTTTTGACCAGAAAAATCTTTTGTAAAAATCAACTGCAAATTATACGTTTCTGCAAGTTTTCATTTTGTGAGAAAGGCCCAGATTAGTTTTATATGAGGACTACATACTGTCAGGCACAGAAGATGTCAATGCTGATGAATTGCTGCTTTCAGCTGTGGGATTTAATTACTCTCATTCTCTACAGCTGGTGTTATTGTCTGGTGATGTGTTTGTCTTCTGACACCTGGGGGGTAGGATGAAATAAATTTACTATATTCACAGTGCCAAAGGGACAGTTTGAATAAGAAATGCTGCAATAAGACCTGCGTGACTATGTCCTCTGGCATGAATGATGAATCCATATCCTTTAAATCTTGTTTTCTAGATGTGCTTACAGACTGGAAGTATTTTTTAAAAAATGTTACAGAATTACACTAATGTTAAGCCTATTTTGACAAGGTGAAGGAAACTAATTAGTTTATATTGGCTGATGTCTATCTAGCCCGTGTTCCTGAATCTTTTCCTTTCATTTTTACAGGCTGCAAGGTCACTAATCCTACTCATTTTCAGTTTGTCAGTCAATAATCACTTATGTGGCACCATGTCTTTGGAAATGACAGCAGAGACAGGATCTGATGCAAAGCCTTCCTTGCACAATGCCTTCCAAAACACCAATCTGAGCCTGCTGAAAGGACCAAATACTCTTTATCTGGTAATGACATGTTCACCAAGCTTGTCATAAACATGGTTTATGTTTATAAACTGCTATCTGTCAAATGTCTCTACTTTGATGCCATAATGAAGTCATATGAAGCAGAACAGTCCCTGTTATTGGACATTAATGAGAGTCAACTTTTTAGTTTTGCTCTATGGCATTTTAATTGTATCACAAGCAGAGACCATCTGGCTTAAGAATGAATATTCAGTATCTGCTGCAGATGCAGAAATACTTTGGAGAGAAATGGTAATTCCTGGTTTCCAGCTTGCATGGTACCCAACACTAAAGCTGGTGTGTTGCACACTTAGCTAAATTGCAATTTGATGCTCAATGAATGACTTTTTAGGTTATTTCTATCTCATCAATTAGTTACTGTTTTATAGTTTGGACTTTATCTCTTCAAAAAGAAGACTAATTTATGTTAAAAATTACTGAGGGATAACATATTTCACTGCATTCTGCAGAGGATTGTGTCAGATCATCAGGCTTTATTTACCAAGAAGTCATAGGGATAGAAATAATATTTTTTTTGATGAATAAACATAATTTGTCTCTTGTGTGACAGGTGCAGTCCATGTTTATGAAAAATACAGAGAAAACATTTGCAAAGTGCAAATTTAGAGTACCACAGCAGACAATTACTTTTCTGACAAAGAATCAAGCTGAAAAAGAATGAAACCATCACTTCTAAAGGGCAGGCATCAATTTTACAAATTTTATGACTGCAACCAGAACCTTCAGCTTGGCCTATCTTATTTCTACAGGAATGCCTCTCACTGCAACTTGCAGGGGGAAAAAACACCAAACTGATTTGGCCAAGATTTTTCTGAGCCATGTATAAAGTCTAGAAGATAATGTTTTGCAGTTTTAAGAAAATAAAGCTGTTAATACTTTGAGTAAATTATGCATAGGTACCGTGCCCTATTTACAAGACTGTACATCTATTTGTTTAAGTACCTAAATGTCTTGAGGCAGCTCCAAGGTGGATGTTGAGCCGACAGCCTTGTTTGCTGCACTGAGCTGCCTCAAACCCGAGCAGCCCAGAGAAGGTGGGGGCCAGGCTGCAATCCCTGAGAGGTATTTGACTTGAACATAACTGGAACCAGTGCTGGCAGAAATGCATTCAAAAGTAGGAGGGGGCTCTGTCACTTTACTCTGGAATTAAATCAAACAAGACATTGACTCTCTCCTGAGGGAATGCCATGTGATGCATTTCCTCCCTGAAGCTCTCTGGGCTGTGCTGGCTCTCAAGAGTGCCATGTTGCAGTGAGTGAAGCAATTTCCAGCACACGTTTAGAACCCACTCTGGAATACTTCAGGGTGACAATAGTTAGTTAGAGTAAATATGATTAGAGAGCTATCACATCATTTTCATTGCATTACTGCCATAATCCTAGAAGGAAGATTCATATAAGTGTTTGGGAACAAAATTCCAGGGGAGAAAAAATCCATACTACCAACTATCAGCTAATGTTACCAACTGAATATTCTTATACTTGCTGTCTTACTTTTCTTGGGGGAAATTTACCCTAATGCATGTGAGCAACACAAGACTCCCAGAGGCTTGATTGTTGAATACTGCAGCCCTCAGTAGAGCACTATTAAAATTGCCAGGCAAGCTTTCAATGTGAGCTTGCTGTGGAGCTAAACATCTCCCTGTGATGCCAAACAGGGCGTGCCTCTGGGACAAAGCGCTCCCAAGCACAAAAAAAACATCCTAATAAGCAAAGAGTAGAAGTTGGAGCTGTAGGTCAGAGGCCTAAGGGAGGATGGGAGGAGAGAAAGTAAGAATTTCCCTCTCCTCTAGCTTTTGTGAAAAACACTTTGAGTGTTAGACAAAAATGTAAAAATCTCAGCCTCAAAAACTGAAGCATTCAGATATCCAAACCTGAGGTTATTCTGACTCAGAAAGCAATTGATACATTTGCTTTTCAGGCAGTACAGGCATCACTCTTCCATACAGATCAGTATGACTGTCTGACACCTATTTCAAGGCAGAATTTCTTTTGAGCAGTATCTCATCCAAGGAAGAAGGAAGTGATCAGGAACTATCAGTGGCAGGACTGTTAGGGTTGTAAGAATGAGAATCTCTCTTGTGATAAATCATTTTAAGTGTTCAATGACATCCAAGTCAGTGTCTAAACATCACCAGTATAATACAAAAATGTCTCCTGGGCACATAAATAAAACTGAGTGGAATTGAGTGCTATAAACGAGAGACTTGAAACTTATTCTCAGATATAAGAATTTGGTCAGAATTTTGCTTCTCCAGAGAAAATTCTACGCACAACCTAAAAATCTACATGAAACATTTATATTAGCAAGGTGAAGTAAGTCCGATGAAAAAACACTGCCACCTGAGACTGATATTTAAAATGACAATCACAAGAGGCAAAACAAGTTTAATGTACGTGGTTTGGCAAAGGTGCAGTCTGCTTCTTTAAGAATGCATTACAGATTATGAGCATTCTTATTACAATTTTATTGCAATACTCATGGTGCACTCAGAAGATATTATTTTATTTTTAAATATGGGTTTATTTGTTTGTATCTCATTTTACAGTCACTCTTCCAGCCTCCAGTTCATTTCTAAAATGAAAGCAACTGATATTTCCATATCAAAGTTTAAAATTAATTTCCTTTGTGGGACATGGTTCTTGATGTAAAATACTTCATTTTAATTAGGACGTTTAATTTTCTCTAATGGAATCAGGTTCCACCTACTTAATCCAAAACTACTTTCTAAAAGAGCAATAAGCAGTATATTTTCTCAGCACAAGCCCTTCAAAGACCTGTGTGCATGAGGAGATTGCACCTACACAGCTAAACTGATTTCAGCTTAATCTACTTACACCCCTACAAAACATAACCCATAAATTAATCTGCCCCACTTCTGGATCAGTTTTATTAAACAACTTTTTGTTTCCTAGTGCAGACCTGGATTGGATAATAAAAAAATCACGTACGATTGCAAATATGTTTTAAAATTCATTAAAAATTGTCCCACCTCCTTGAGCACAAGTGTCTGGACCCCACGTCCTGGAGCACAGCCACCTCCCACTGCCACTTTTGTACACTTATTTTCTTCTTCCCTTTGCCCTCCTCTCTGTAACTGGTTGCATGCATGTAAACCATGCCAGATCATGCCTGCTCCTCTTTTAGAGAACGTACAAGTCCTTTCTGAGGAACATTTTGCATATTCTGGCTCCGTGTTGGGATGATGTCCTGCCCCCATGCACGCACAGAAGCACGTGGATAGATCGGGGCAGAGATAACCAGTGCCTAGGCACAGACTGTGAAAGGCATTCCCTTTCCCAACTGCGACAGCTTGCTCTTTCCATTTAAAATAAATGTTTGTTTGCTGGAAAGCCTGCCTTTATTGATTTTGTACATCTCATCAGCACAGAGAAATGCAACAAATACCATTCACTATGTTAAACTCTAAAACACCTTCAGCTCCAGGCTGACTGCAGCTTTCACAAGGCAGGGACAGAGAAACAAAATTATTTTAAAAATTGAATACCTTGAAAAATAGCCAGGCTGTCATCCATTTGACCACTTTCACAACCCAAAAGACATGCTTGTAGAGCTCAGTATTCACTACTCCAGGGTCTACTACATTAGCAGTCACATGGCTTCCATTTGCAGTCAGAAGATGCTGTAGTCGATAGGTAAATAACACAAGGGCAAGTTTGCTCTGGGCGTAGGCTCCATGGGGTGAATACGAACATCTGTAAACAGGAGAGAAAAAGAGAGGGAGATGCATGTAAAAATAACCAGAAGGAAAGCAGAATTGCACAAACATCGTGTCCCACATTTTGCAATATCCAGATATATTCTGAGTTGTCAGAAGAAACAGCTTATCGCTGGCAGGCGTGTTGTTTACTGAAGTTCTGGTGTTTATTCCATCAGAGTCCAAGCCTTATTTATAGCAGGAAAAAATATGAAAATAAAATTACACAATACCTGCCAGAATCTCTCTGTCAAACTCTTTAAATTGGAAATGCTGAGGCATCAATCTCTGGGCTATTATCATCTAGAGGCCCTCAAACTTCTCTCCTCTCTTTTGCTCTGCTCTTTCAAAACATATACACCCTATTCCCACCTATTAAATCCATGACTGATCATACTACTACTCATTGTTATTATTATTTTTACTGTATCAGTACCTAGTTGAAGGCTCCTGTGTTGGGAACAGTACACATGAGTAAGGCACTCATTGCCGCTGCCCTGGTCACATACCAGATTGTGGATAGCTAAGAGATGGATAAAAAGATGGGGCAAAAAGAGCAGCTACAAGAGTAACCACAGTTTACACAGTTTACAGGCCCTATACAGCCTTTAAAGCTGGCAGGGTCTGTGCCAAAGAGGTATGATAAAGGCACACAAATTCCAGGAGTTACAGCAATACATTATCTGTTGAGACTCCTGTGCATCTCGCTCATCTGGATGTCAAAAGTGCCTTTCTTTCAAGTCAAGCTTTCTAGGAACTGCTGAGTTGGGTTTCATTGCATGCAGGCAGCAGTACTTTTTTTTTTGTCTCTCTTTTATTTTAATAAGCAGGCTAGTTTCAGGCAAATTAGCAGGTATATCACTTAAAACGCTCTTCCTGGCTGGGGCCTCAGCACCACTTCCACAAATTCCTGTGCCATAACAATTTACTCCTGTAATTACTCTAGTCTCTCATCTAACCTTTTTTGTGCTTAGCAGAAACAAAGGTAAGTGGGGGCATTACAGACAGCTCATAGGCAAAGCAGGCAGGAGCCTAAAGCAACAGGTTCCTGAGAACAGTGAAACTGCTCCAGTCCCCATCCATTTTGCCTCTGCTAGAGCCTGGAGAAGTGATGGTGCATGCTGCTGGGACTCAGAGGTTAGAGTCTATGCAGCAGCAGAACCTTAACTTGCTGGTGAAAGGTGATAGAGGGGACCCACCCAGGAACAGAACTCTCTTTCCTAGTTCCTTCCTTTCTCCTAGATGTCCTCTCTCTGTGGTGGCTACAGCTCCTGCTCCATCCCCTATACCTTCATCCTAAGTGCAAGAAATGCCCAGACTAGGGATGCTCTTACTCTGCTGGAAAGCCTGCCTGTGATTTCTGTGGCTGTTACTACGTGCGAGTTTCTTATTTTGAATGAATAGTAAACATGTGAGTTCATTTTTTTAATCTCATTCTTATTGAATATCTTATTTATAATATCCTGTGCACTTCATCACAGAAAGCCCTGGATGTTAAGAATCAGGCTGACTCTCTACAGAGGTATAAGGCTACTGAAGCAATTTAACTGCCCATGTTATCTGAAAGGACTCAGAAATTTGGAGACACCACAATAAATAATACAGCTTAGCCACAGGAAATAAAAGACAGGAACCTCCATGTCATCTCTTCTTTTTTTTATTTTTTTTAACCTACCTTTTTTCTTGTACAAGCAAATCACAAGCAATCTACAAAAGCACAATATAAATTGATAACCAAAAAGGGCACCTGATCATACGTGGCCCTTGCACCAACCAACGGCCTCAGCTGTACCGTTCTGGATAACATACCTTCATTATCATAAAGATATCACCTGCACCTTTGGGCAAAATAGCTATTTAAAGAGTAGAGAACAATCACTGCATGAATATAAAAGTGACTTGGCATTAGTCAGGAAATTGCAGTTACATTTTAAATTCAGTAACGTCCATGCTCTGATCTGAGACGCTCAAAATGTCACCTTATGCTTCATGCATATTCCTACCCCTTTAACTTGACGGACCAGATCCTCAGCTGCTACAAGCTTCTCCTGTGCACAGCCGTGCGGGGCAGAGCTCACACTCCCCATGGGAAGCAGCATTCATCCCCAGCCGCCTGCGGCAGCCAGCTGGCAGCTCACCCTGGCACTCCTCCACCAGCGCCACCGTTCCCCAAGAACGCAAGCTGGGGCACGGGACAAGCCTCCCCAGCTGAACTAGAGCCATCTTGTCTGGCAAGCAGCTCACAGGGAAGCAGAGCTGGGGACTACTCTGACTTGTTCTGCCTTTGACTAGTCTGGCCTTCAGTAACCTTCAGATGCCAGGCAGGAGGATGCTGAATGCTCCCCCTTGACTCCCCATTCCCACATTTTGTGTGAGTGCTGTTTTGACTTGTGGCAATGAAGCATGAACTACAAGGGCTGGATCCTCCAAAAGGCTTTTATTTTGCATAGATATGTATGTCAGAGAAACATGAGTGCTGAGAAGATATAAAAGCTACCCAATCAATGAGGAAGCCTCTTATATCACAGTGCAGAGATGCAAATGATCTGCAAGGCAGCCAGGAATCAGACTTCAACAACGTAATATAGATATGAAGAGTATAAAATTGGATACACAGAGCAAAAACTTCTGGCAGAGCCCCTGCAATGATTAGCTTCTCTCTTACCAATTTCTGAGTGTGTGTTTTTTGCTTTCCAGGAACCTGACATCAATGGACTACATAAGACAGAGGAATAACATGACACAGAACTGATAAGGATTTCTGTCTAACGACTGTTTTGTTTGTCTGACCCATTTTATTAGAATCATGCTGTTTAAATGCCACATTGTAAAAATAGATCAACACTGGTTGATTTCATTGCATCCAGTGTTGACTTTATGCATCAGAAAAAGAGGATCACACAGGAACCTGTACTTATATCACAAATCTATCTCCTATGCACACATATGTAGAATCACAGAAGAGTTTGGGCTGAAAGTTTAAAGATCACCTAGTCCCACAATCCTACCACAAGGAGAGACATTTTTCCACTTGATAAGATTTCTCAAAGTCCCATCCAACCTGGCTTTGAGAGGACGTGGCATCTACACTATCTCTGGACAACCAATTCCTTTGCCTAACCATCCCCATCAAAAAAATTTCTTTCTTTTGTCCACTCTAAATCTACTCTCTTTTGGTTTAAAACCATAAAATGTATTCCTCTTACACATGGAATTACCTGGTTTTAAAGCCTATGCATCTAAATCCAGCCTCTCTGGGTACTTTATGCTCTGTATGCACATTTTTCACAACGAATAAAAGAGCAATTGCATACTAAGTAAAATAATATTGATATTATGCATTTCCACATTTCTTGAAGGTTCTAAAATCTTTCAGAAATCAAAGTGCATACAAGAGGCAAGTCGTGCAAGGAGAACACAGCTTACTAGCAAACTGTGCTAGCAGAGCAGGCACGTGAGGTGCCTGTGAGGCTTGGACCTTTGCTGCTTTGAGGACAGAAGGTATTGATGCTTCACAGCCAGGCAAGCAGACTCCTTAGAAGAGAAACTCTGCCTCCTAACTAGGCAACCAGCCAGGCTCCCAGCTCCCTGTGATATATATGGGTGCTGGTCAGTCAAAAAGAGAGCTGAGGAGGCAATGGAGTTCAGTGCCCAGGGATACATCCTAATACATACTGCCCACCCAGCTTGGGCGGCGCCAGACAGCACGTGCTGGGATATGGCAAACCTGTACACACTCAACAGCCAGGAAAAGGGGAGCAAGGACTTGGTAGGAAGAAGTTCAGTGAGAAAGCACAGCATGCCTGGCATCAGTAGCTTGGAGAAGTTCATGATCACTCCCTTGTTGGAGTGAGGCTCACTGTGGACCACTTTTCCTACCACAGAAAACAGTGGCATCCCCCAGGGGATGCCCCTCTGTAGCATTTTGCTGAGTCAGTGCTAATAAAACAGGGCAATGCACAATTCACTAAATGAAAATTACAGGAGGAATTAAGGCAGGCCTAATGTAATTCGCTGATTTGAAATCTGTCCAAGAGAGCAACAATACACAAGACCTTCTCTTTCCTTTGAAAATATTGTTTTATGGATTGTATACTGATGAATAAAGGATCAGGATAAAGCAGATTCTGCATTTTATGTCAAGTTAATTTTTAGCAGAAATTCTTATTTGTTACTTAAGATTTTTTGCAATATAAACTACAGGTTTGACTCACTATTACAAAAATTAGGGAGGAGTAAATAAAGGGACTGTTTTGAATTTTTGCAAGAGAAAAAATGTGGGTATTCCATTCTGGACTGAGTGCCTTAAGGTTTGCTGAATTTTTTTTCCCCTTCTTTATTTTTTTTCTTTTTTTTCTCTTTTCCACCAGAAGCTGATTAGCTGATTTTACCACTTATCTCCATGGTGCTGTCTCTTGCAGCAGTCTCCCTATGGAATGTATTTTCAAAAAGTAACGAGAAGCCAAGTTTCCAACTGAAGCCTGCAGTGGCTAATTAGGTGTTTAAATATGGACTCAGCTGCTATCCCAGTTTGAAAACTGGATTCATGTTTAGCACAGTCCTTGGCAGTTCTACTTGTTTCTCCACAGGTTGGCTTTGGCTGGTCTGTTTTCTATGGTGGTCTCCCACTTATGTCCAATGACCCCGTATTTAGTAAAGAGCATTAAGTGAGGTTATGGTACCCATAACAGGGTACCATGAAGAACAGTAGAACTGCTGCTCAGCACAGATCACTTCCTTCACCTTCCTGTGCACAGGGCTCTCTTGCTGCTCTCAGCTTCTTCACTCTCATTGAGGGCTCCTTTCACATTGTACGTACAAGAACCAGACATCACAGACATCACAGACATCACGGACTCACTGACAGCCCCCTGTACCCCACCACATCCTGCTTCAGGACCTGTGGCCATCCTGACTGGCACACAGATCAGTTTAACCCAGCCAGTGCTACCACTGAAGTTTTCCTGATGTGAACCTTTCACAATTGTCTTGCATGTCACCCTCCTTTCACCCGTCACCGTGCACCCCAATTTCCAGTGTGTTAATTTTCCTGGAGGGCAGAGTGCACCAAGATCAAACTGCAGAAAACCCAGATGCTATGTGCTCCATTAAAAGACAAGTGATGCAAAATGTGGTTGACATGCTGGGCTTTTTAATGAAAGGCCACACAAAATTTCAATATATGCCTTAGGATGAATCAGGGAATTAAGCAAAACATAGGCTTGCTGTATTAAAATGACTAAAGCTTCCTAATGATTTATGTATTAATCTTGCAATACATCATCACCATTGCTTAGTCAAGACTATAAAAGTCTATTATTAAACACTCATGAAGCTTTCACAGTCTTAAATTTTCTTTCTGCAGGGAATGTAGCAAAAGACTTTTCAATTTTTGATAGATTTTGCAGCTTATTTTGAAGCAGCTAGAGAAATATATTGGAAAATAAACATGTTTTTACTGGATACCGTAAGCAGTTTCTTTCTCTTCTCTTCTCTTATGATAAAGCTTGAGTCAAATATTTTTTATTAGATTAAAGCAGGTTTCCTGGCAGTACTACATATATTTATACTGTGAACATATTTTCTCAGTCTCATTAATTGTAATTTTCTCTCAATAAAAAACAACCAATCAATCAATCAAAAAAAACAAAAAAAACCAAAAAAAACCCCAAAAAAAACCCCCAAAACACACCAAAGCAAAAAAAAAAACCCAAACAGAACTACAGACAAGGAAAAAAGACTGATCTGGAGAAATGAAAATAAATATATTACCACTGACAACCAGTACTTTACCAATTGAAAGAAGAACATACATTAGTCAAACAAAACTCAAATCTAATGTATTTTTTGTGATGATATTGCAGTTATGTTTGGTACAGCAGCTGTCCTTTTACCAACTACTACTACAGCCTATTGCACAGTCACTCATCTCACGTACATGACTGGGCATTTTGTGTGTTCCTGAGCAACTTCTCATGCACTTCTTCACATACATTTCTTTAGTATATGTGATGTGTAACCTTCAAAAATAGATGGTGACAATATACATATAATGGTCAAGGTGGCTGAAGCATAAACCTTGAGTGAATAAGGAATGCAGCTCCTGAAGAGCCCTCATGACCCTGTGATGAACTTGTTTGAAAGGAAGGCTACCAGACCAATACATTAAATTAGTGGTTCTGCACAAGGTAAAAAGTAAATCCTTCATGTCCTAATTTGTGGCATGAGGGTTACTTAAGCAGTCATAGGCCAGTGGCAGAGAAACCCATCTTGCCCTTCATTGCTCTTCCTGCAGTGAGCTCTTCAGTTCCACATGCTACTCACACACAGCTCTAGACAAATCCAGGCTTTGTCTGGCATATTTCAACTGTAGCAAAATAACATTTTTCTTCCTAAAATTAGAGTATAAAAGTCTAGAGCTGGGAAATGCTCTCTGTCTCTAAATGTTGGTAATGATCTCAGTAGCTGGTATCTCAATAGATCACTGACTCCTGCCTCGTGCTTAACCCACAATGCAGTAGGAGCCACAAGCTGGAAGCTGGGTGGTATTTTGGTTTTTGTTTCTTTTTTAAAACCATGCTTCCCAGCTTCCAGCACTTCACTGTATATATACATAGCATTCAGTGACTAACCCCTTCTAAAAGCCTTTAGGAAATGCAGAGGAACAAAACTGAACTTACTATCTCTTGAGGATTACATTTAGTAAAGAAACATAAAATGTTTTTATCTTAAAATAATTTATGAAAGGCAAAATAAGCCAGGGGTTTTAATCCTGGACATTACTGTCATCCAGATGGAATTAGAGCATCATTGACATTTGGGTGATCCCTACTCCTAATGGCAGGAGATGAGATGGGGAAAGCTATTCTGCTCTACTGAGAGTTGCTGTGTGCAGCTCATTTGCTGTGTGCTCAGCATAACTCCCAAATGTATATAACATGGAATCAAAGGCTGGTCTTCTCAAAGTCTCACCAGAATCACTTTAAAGAAGTAATTTTTTTTGTTTGTTTACAGTTGGTGTTAGTTTCAAATGTTTTGGATTATTTTAAATATCAATGTCAAATTCAAGTTATAATTACTGTAATCTCATTCTCCCAGGAAATATATATGTTTATTTAGAATTATATAAATTGCCACTTTTCTACAAATTTTCATTTTTCATCCCTTTTCATCAAATTTTCTAATTTGATGCAGTGTTAAGTATGTGCTAACAGTTGAAGTGGTATTTGAGCATAATAGTATCCCTTCATTCAATTAAAAATCTCCATTATACTAATGAATGAACAAGTATATAAAAGGAAGCAAGGGTTTGCATTGCTTTACCCAAGAAAGAGATCATGGCTTCAAGACCTACATTCTGCACCCTCATGACCCTTTTGAGGGATGGGGAAACAACATGGACACGTATATTTTCATATTATCTCTCGGATAATCTGGATCTCAGGTTACTGAAGATTGTCACACATCTTGTAAGATTATCAAAAGGATTACAAATGGGAGGAGGTACTCTCCACCCACTTGCAGAAAGCTTCCTACCTCTCCTGCAATAGAGCTTTTAAGTTGAAGGAAGGGGGATTTCTTTGCACCAGAATGCACATAGGACCACAAAAGCCCCACCAATAACTTGAATAATCCAAAATATTCTTAAGTAGCATCTTGAAACTGGTGTAGACTTTTGCAGATTGACAGCAAGTTCTGAACTTTTCATTCTGGGACTCAAAGGGAGCTGTAGGGTCTGAGAAAGCACAATGAGATGCTGCCATTTCAAATCCAGCACAGTGCACAACTGTGGTTGGCAGATTTACAGTAGATTATATTGGTGTATATGCGAAGGTAATTTAAGGTTTAATTGTGGTGGGCTCAACCCACTGCACAGCCTTGGATTTAAGGAGGGGCTGAGTGTGTTCTGCAAGAGCAAATATTCACCATGCTGAAGGGAAATGAGCCTTCAAAATCCTTTTTGCTTTGAGATATCTATAACTACTGTGCAGAAAATGCTATGCCATCAATCTTTGTTTACAGAAATAATAAAAGATTATCAAGTTTAGCACAATATACTTTTGAAAATCAGTTTCTACTTGCAGAAACAATTTAACAGCTTCTGTTTTTTAGAAGTTTTCTTATATAGTGAGAATATGAACATCACAACTTTAATCTGAGTGATAATAGTGACTAACTCCCAGTATATGAGTAAAGACAAGGAACAAACTCATAAAAAAGGCAGCTATTTGTTAAAAGCCATCACATGAAGCGTTCTCCTCAGTTGGAAGACCTTCCTAGGTTAAAGAAGAAATTCAGCTGAATGACAACAGGAACCAGAGGAATTAAAATGTAGAAGTTTTCTGCATCCATGAAATGACTCACAGTCCAGACACAGGTTGAAAGGCTTTTGTTCTTGTGAGGCTGGAGATCAACAGCATCACTCATCCACTGTCAGAAATCAAGCGGGATTTAAATAAGATTTAAATATGAAAGGGACCTATGAAGAGGGAGGATCTTACCTGAGGAACATAAAAATGCTGACTTCAGCAAAACACAAAAACCTACAAGAAAGGAATAAGATGCAAAGCAGTCCACAGCCAGCCTTGAAAAGTGGGTATTTCTAAGTACTATAAAGGCCAGTTTCAGCAATGACTTTCTGTACAATTTGGCCTCAGAGTTGAGTTTTGGGATTCACTTTATGAATTTCCCAACACAGTATCACCCTGAAATATTGTGAACAGGGATCTGTAATGGAAAATCAAGCATTTCATAGAAGGGGCATGGCGTGGCCTGGGACCAGAATGCTTAAGACCTCTTACACTTGCAGACGTGCCAGAACCTAGTGAAATCTGGCAGGTTTAGCTTTCCAGGAAATGACAAGAAGTTTCATGTCCTGAAAAACCAACACAGTCACAGAGCTGCCCTGCCCCATCCCTCACTGATAAAATAATGTAAAGAAACTGCTGGCTTAGCAGATTAATTGATTGATTGATTTTTTGTTCCAATTCAGGTACCGAACATGTTCACCACTCCTTTAACATCACTGTTAAAAGCTCTTAATCTTCCCCTAAAGCTACTTTGAGCCACTCTGTCTCTCTTGGGAATCTGAGATTTTGCTGTGGACAGCCCCTCTCCATCTCCCATGGAGAAAGAAAGGCTGGGCTACCAAAGCACCCAACACACAATGTGAACAGAAGAAATGAAGTAGCAAAGCTACAACTGCATCAGACATTCTGGCAGTATTAAAACCCCTAGAAGCTAAAACATTTTATGTTTACAGAGAAAAGAATTGTTTTCATGACACATTTATTATCAAGAACTTGATTTAATCAACAATTTTTCTTTACAGGTATAAGTTTCAACTGCTTGGTCTGCTTTTGAACAGATTAAATTTTCCTTCTCTGAACAAAGGATGAGGAATAAAGGATTAAGAGTTAACAAATCACAAAGGCAGAAATCTGCCTTCAGCTCCCTGCACAATACCTTGTAATCCTTAAAGCATGTGGCAAGACATGGAATATAAGGCTATGAAGAAACAGGAGCAACAGCAAGGCTGAACCTGGAGGGGGTTTCTGAAAGGTGAGCTAATAGTTTTGACCATTTCTCTTAACACACTATTGTAGGGATTTATAGGCAGCCCAAAGGACAACTCCACTGATAAGATACTGGTAGGATGGTGGTAGTTAAGGCAATCGAAAGAAATGCTTTAAACATTTGAATAATCAACCAGGACCTGAACTCCAAAGCTTTTAAGGTTCATTCAGCCTTAAAAAGTCTTTTTTCTGATATAAAGATGTTAAACTAATCTTCCCTTCTCAAGGGCATCAAGCCCTCTCTCCACTCCCAGTTCTCCAAGTCCCTTTTGCCCTCCCTACCACATGAATGAAATACATTAACTTTCAAATTACCATAGAAACTTCTTGCCCCTCTGCAAATCAGCACATCTATGGGAAGCAATTTCCTGAATGCCATAGCTGGCTTCTCCCACCCAACCCATGGTGCAAGGAGAGGCTGGGCAGCAGGAGCACCATATCTCACACACTTTCCAGCATGCGGCGATTTTGAACTAGTTCAGAAACACCATGTTCTATTAAACCAAAAACCATTGTTAAGAATCCTTTGTCAAGAACATTAATTCTTTTAAACAAAAAGGAATTTAACATTGTGACAACAAAGTAGCTACACCTAGCATCCCCAAACACATCTAAGTCTGTCGTTACCTTTGTGGTATCAGTGTTACACTGATAATGTTATCGTTCTTCAGAAGTCAATCAACCCTAAAATCATTTTGATTAGACAGAACGAAAATACATTGATAAATGTAAAAGGAAACCTTTCTGAAGCTGGCATCCTGACATATATTTCTTTGTTATTGGTTTCAGAAACAGACAAGAATGGATAAAACCCTTGATGCATTTGAGCTAGAACTCTGTCTTTTGAGTTGATGAATTGGTCGGCTGATACAGTAGTTATTTATTTCTTTTAATTAACTTATAGAATTTGAGATCTGTTCCTTTCCCAGTACACTCATTTTCCAGGCCAGTCAATTTTTGCAATTAATGCTAATCACTGCAAACACAAGGGATCGTTTTGCAAAACAGCAAATCCCTTTGCATTTATACAGAAACTATTTGGCAAAGAAGGACTTATCTGTGTGCAGTAAGCAGTTAAATACTTATCATCTAACTCTATACGGGAAAACTTGATAACCTGCTACAGGAAGGACATGTGTAAATGAATACAGCACTGTACTGCAGTTGGCATTTGGTCCTGTCAAGGCAACATGATTTATCTTGCTAATAGAACCAGAATAAGCAATAGAAGACATCGTGGAGAAGCTGCTTAAACAGCAGAACTCAAACAAAGCCATATATTCCATGAGTTAAATAAAACCTATGATAATATGTATCTATCTAATAATCTAGAACAATCTTTTAATACAATTTCTGTATTTTTCACAGCATTTTGTTGAACAACAGTCCAGTGACACAGCTCTTTATATGTTATTATGAAAGCCTTCGATACTGACTAAATTAGATTTATAACAAAGAGGAAATAATGAAAATCTTTCCTACTTCCTTTAACAAATTTTCTTTTATTATAGAAAAAAATAGAAAAATACCCAACAGCACTATGCTACTACGCCACATCATCTTCATGTTTCTTTTTGCTTGAATTTAAGATGTTAAACTTTTAGTTCTTCCAGTCAGAGAGAATTAAGAAACTTTAAGTGACAGATCAATCATGAAAAGGCACTGAAGGAACTAATTGAGTATTTATAAAATAGAAGCCTTTCCTTGGAAAAAAATGTTGACTCATCAAAACATTCTAAGTAATAAAAAAAAAATCTATTTTACACAAATGTCCAGCTTAAAAAAAAAAAAGTGAAAAAAGAAAAAGTAATTTGAAACTGATGGAGATGCTTGAAAAGGATGGTTCAGAAATTAAAGGCTGGGAGTTTCAGTTTTATTGTCATACTTCAAAGTCTGAATATCAATGCATTCATAGAGATAGTTACAAATAAATTAAAAAAAAATTTAGAACACTGAAATCAAATGTTTTGGTTTCAAAAATGGATAAATATTTTCTGAAAGTAATTCAACATCTTTTAGTTGCTGCTCCTGGTAAATATTTTTCAAAATTTCAGTAATGCTGAACTTTCTGCCCAAACTTAATTCAACTGTGTAAATCAACAAACATCACATACATTGAAGAAGATAGACACCCCTCATCCAAGAACAGGAGGCCTCCAGACACTTTGCTAGACAGATTTTCCCAATCAGTACCTAACACTACCAGTTACAGTTCCTTATGGACTGCCCAACAGTGGAGATGAACTGGAGCTGCCTGGTCTTTCCAGAATCTTCCCAGGTCTAGGGCAGAGCTGTTTATCCTATTTTGCACCAGCTAGGACACACATGTGGCAGCTGGGAATTTTGCAATTCTTTTCATTTAATTTCTATTGTCTCTGACATGATTCATGCACTAGGGCTACAGAGAAAAACACAGAAATTATATCTAATATATTATATTCATCTTGGAGAGTTTCAAAAAAATTCAGCTCCTTCTGCAGCTGGAGAGCAGAGGAAAGGGAGCAGAAAAGTGTGACTAACCGTTCTTGAATATACAGGAGATGTGAACCAGAAAAGGAGCTGTGTTACTGTGGCTGGGGAGTTCATAGATCTGTGATTCACAGCATTACAGGGCCCATTTGGTATGCAAAAAGAGAGGATGATGAAAGGAATAGTTAGTCATGGAGAAAAAGCTAGACAGAACACACAAAGATGCTAACCCCTGGGAAAGGAGCATATTCAAGTATGATCCACAGCCTGGGAAAGAGAATACAGTCTTTTTTTCCTTTAGTTTCCTAAAAATATCTTCTTACTTTGGTAGGTAGAGCACTCAAAGGAGTGTCCTACACCTCAGCCTTGAAAGAGCACCATGAACTCCAGTGCACTGCTCAAGCCTATCTCAACCCAAGTGGATGGTAGATTATTCTTCAAGCTTTTGCTAAAACCAGCCAGCTGTATTCTCTCATGACCATACTTTTTGTTCTCCTCTCAGTTTAGAAAGTATTATTTAAGACAGGCAAAAGAGGAAAGAAGGCCATGCTAGCTGTACTGCTGTGGCACACAGTGTACTCCCCTCTGCATGCAATTGCTGAAATCACCACTGCGGAAATGCTTGCAGATGGGTTGTGTTTCTCTTAAACTTTCACCTCCATGAAAACAGTTGTGTTCAAAGCAGGGATGAACGAGAATGATTTGCCTTAGGGATCCCCTTGTCGACTCATGTGATTGCTGTTGAAAATGGTCTGGATCTAAAAGACCACAAAGGTGTTTGATGTTCTTCACATATATCCTTCAGCAAAAGAACTGGGAGAACAGTCAGTGCTATTGTGAGTGTGCGTTTGCATTTTCAATAACACACATGAAACAAGCTGTGCCCTGCCTGTTTGGAACAAGCTCTATCCTGCCTTGATGTACCCATACCACGTCTTTTATTCCACTGGTGTGTGTGTGTGTGTATGTGTGTACATGTGTGAACAGGAGGGGCAGGAAGGGGGAGAAATGGCATTCAAAAGGAAGAGATAGGAGAGGGGCTAGGGGGAAAAGATAAGAGGAAGATAAATTGAGAGGAGGAAATAAACTGATGGATAGAAATAAAAGCCTCAAAAAAAAGAAAAAAGAAAAAATATGAGATAGGGAGGGAAAAGGCAGTTCAAACAAAAAAAGCTCAACAGGCACAAATGAAGAAGCAGGCAAGCATGAAGAAATAGAAAACAAAGGCAGGAAAATAATGTAAAATGCAAAAAGACAAAATTAAATAAACCATTCCACTGAAAAGAGCTAACCAGAATAACATGAGATAAATCAGGTTGGTAAGATAGCAGGAAACAAACCAAAGAGGAAACATGGAGGGCAATAACACAAGCTTCACATAACACTGTTCAATGGACAGGCCATCCAACAATTATTTGTTATGCAGTTGCCCCGTGGTCACTGATATGGATGATATTTGGTTTCAGATCAGATATCTCAGCAGCAAGTACAAGAAATGAGGAAAAATGACCACAAATGTGACTGCCAATTCAGAGTCCTATGGGTGGGAGGATTCCACAGAAAAGTCTGTGGTAAAGCAGAGAACTGAACCTCAGTTTACTGTCTCCTTTATGTCAAGACAATTCTGCCTTTCCTTCTCTGCCATGCTTGATGGATGAATCCCTGCTCCAGTACCATCACTCTCCTCTAGTCAGGACACTAGCCCAACTAGCATCTAGGAATAATGGGACAGGAGTGTGGTAAGCAATTCAATCTGCTGCCAGCAATAATTTCCCCAGCACAGAGTACAGTCCCCCTTTCTCCAATAATGAGTCCACATGGTTTTGCTGCTTCCCTGCTAGGTTAGGACTACCAGCCAACCTGGGAACATACACCCAAGCTGTAAAATGAATTATGGCCAACTGGTGAAACTCAAAAAAAAAAAAAGAGTAGAAAATTTTTAGAATTATTTCCCATTCACACAAGCACCAAAAATGAGACATGGCATCACTGGGAAATCGTTTACCATGGGTGTCTTTACCACATCCATTAAAGCTCTTGAATGTTGCTCTGAATCACAAGGCTTCTCCAGGGCCCTGTGGAGTAGGCAATGCCTGGTATGATACTCCTCAGCAGTGCTCCTGCTAAACCCTCTGCTCAGTCTGTAGGGACATGCTCAAACACACAAGTGATCTCACTGGTTTTTGCAGCACTCCTTATGCTGAGATCAAACTATTTACCTGAGTGGGGGTTTATTGGCAGTTAGGCTAAAAAAAAAAATGCCCAGGAGCATCTTTTTACAGCTGAACCAAGGAAAGGTTTGGACCTGAATTTACAGCCCACTCTGGGTTTCTCCAGTGTGTATATGTGGAGGCACCCCTATTGCCCCTGAGTGATTCAGAGCATCTGTGTGGGAATGAGCAGGCAAAATCTGTCAGAGTCTGTCGTTCTTTATGGCCCTTCTTACATCAATAAAGTTGAAATGTAGAGGACACAAAAGCTTCAGGTAAATCTCACTGGTATACTATTATTTTTTACGTCAGACTGATCACATTCTTGCTCAACCATAACTTTCCAAACTAAAACATTCCTGGTTCTTTAAAAATATGAGTTAATAATGATAAATAATGAAAAAAGATAGGGATGATCCTAAATTAAAGAGACACAGTGCAAGACCTTGCTATAATCAAGGAAACTTCTGTTATCTAGAGACATGGAACAGTCACATTTAATTCTGCATTCTGCACTTTAGCCCAGTGAAATACTAATCCCCTTAGCTCCTGTGCAGGGTGCCATCCAGCACATGCCCATCAGAAACAATGAATACATACATCAAGTGAAGAGTAAGGGTAATTTCCTGTGGTTGTTTTACAAGCAAGAGATTAAATTGTGACTATCCTGCAGAGGTTTAAACAATGGCTTGTAATAAAATTGATGCCATAATATGTAATCAGAAGTTTGATGTGCCTAATGCAGCATTCATATGTAAAATGTCTGCAGTGGTAACAGCCCAGCCTTCTAATTTCAGTCTTTGTTTGGAAATGAAACCTTGGGCCAGGTACTTTCTGAAGTCCCTGTCAAAGAATGGAGACAGATTTTCATGGAAATGACACAGAAGTAAGACTGGCTCCACGCAGATAGGCAGAAACTCTCTGGAAGGCATGCTCTGCTTGCCCCTATTAGCAAGCACGTAATTGCCACACGTGACAGCATGGGGAAATTTTGAAATTAATCTCAGTTATCCTGCCCGTTCCTCCGCTAACTAAACCACTCCATGCGGTTCCTGTATGATACCAGAGACATTTACCGCACCATTTGATGTCTTCCTGATGTTAAAAATACCCACAGACATTCATCCACGGTTTCCTACATGAAAGCAGGAGGTCAGAAGTCATCCATGCATTTAAGACCATCTCACTAGATTACAAACCCGGGGTGGCCACAATCTGGATCTCAATAAACTCTTGGGAAGCACGGGGGGTGACAGACATGGGCCAGGGTCTGAACCGCTGGGCTGATGTGTGACAGGGCAAGGGCCATGGGGATCGGACAGGGACAGGCAGGATTACACAGCTGGGACCGAGGGTGGGTGGGGGAAGTTGGAGCAGGGCCACGAGGAGAGCCATGGGCAGAGACCGGGATGCCAGGAGCAGAGGGGGACAAGGGAGACAGAGGGAGCTGCGGGCCGGCGGGCAGAGCTGCCGGGTGGGAAGGAGTGTCCGAGAGCTGGCATAGCAGCGGTGAGGCAGCTGGGCAGGAAGGGCAATCTGCTCCCCCAGAGCCCAGGCAGCATCCCTGCTCGGCGGGCAGGCAGCGAGCAGCCGCAGGCGGCGGTCGGAGCTCAGCTGAGGGCAGCGGCGGGGCCGCTGTGCACGCATCCTCTTGGGGATGATGGCTGTTAGCATCCTCCCGAGCCATTTCACAACATCCCGGCCATGGACTGTCTCCCCCATCAGGGAGCAGAGAGTCCAGGACCTGCATGCACCACGAGCATCGCCGCAGTATAAGCATCAGAAAGCAAAGTGAGGTCTTCAAAATCCAGAATAAAAGACGCCATTCAGATTTTATAAATTATTTGTACCTTTTGGTCGAGGCTGTAAGCCTTGATCGAATATTTCAATGTATTAAGCAAGTGCATGAGAAGCACCATAAATTGTATTTAAAAGAAGAAAAAAAGGCAGCAAAACCACACCTCATTCTGTAGTCGGTAACAATTCTCTTGTAGTTTAATCTGCACAGGATTACTACAGATCAGTGAATACCAAAAAGGGATGGTACCTGCTTTGTAAGTCGTTTAGGTGCAATTTGCCTACATAATGGGTGGCTGATGAGACAGTGATGATCCTAGCGTTGTGACTGTGCGTTCCTGATTGCTTCAGCGTATCCAAGAGGAGGTTAGTCAACAAGAAGTGTCCCAAGTAGTTCAAGCCGAAGTGCTCCTCAAACCCATCCTCTGTCTTCCTTTCAGGGACCAGCATCACCCCAGCTGGAGGAAAAAACAGAGGTAAATCCTGTTGATTTATTTCAGAGGAGCAGCAAGTTAGAAGGAGTATGGATTTCCTGCTGCAGAGGGTAAACACAGCATTTAGAGCAGGGAGTGACTGGTGGTGGCATGTAAAGTCAACACTGATTGACTCCTGACAACAGAAATGTCTAAAACCCCACTTTTTCTTTATCCATAAAACGTGCTGTTTGACTGTCTCTCTCCCTCCCTGCAGGACTACAAATTCATTTGAGAAAAGCATTTCCAAGGGATGGGGGCTAAGCGATCCCAACAACATTCTCTCCATCAAAGCTCTGAGCAGTGGAGACATGACCAGGCTAAGCAGCAGACCTGCTCTCCCAGACAGCTTTCTTCTGGGTCCTGGCTGGAGTTTAAAGCTCTGGTGAGTCTACATCTGCAATCTGCAACTTCTGTCTCACTGGTGTGGGTGAGAACAGATGTAGTAAATTTACCCAATATATCTTAATTACCATGCTTACAAGCAGCTGCATATTGAAATTAGGTTTTCAATCCTTATTTTGGCAATATTTTTGCATAAATTTCCACAAACCACAATTTTCAAACTCAGTGTCTAAAATAAGTATCCACATCTCCAACATGCAATGTTGATTTCAGCATCTTGCAGAGAATTCTGAGCTCATGCATAAATTATATCATATATTGAGGCACTGTGAGGGATAGCTCACTGCTCAATTATAGCACAGATTTGAATGCTATAAATTAATCTTATTTTATTAAAATTTAATTATTGTACAACTAAGTGGACATGACCTTTGTCATTTAAACGAAGATGGACATAACTCAGGGAGAATCCTGTTATAGGTTGCTTCTCTCTAACACCCATAAATATGATGCAGCAGAAAGGCCATATCTGCACACAAGACATGAAAGAGTGTCAGCTTAGTCCTCATGCTACTTCATGTGCCCACTAAAAAGCCTTTAACATCCCATTTCCTGATGTCAGCCTGAGCTGATGATCGCACATTAAATAACCATTTTAAATTGCACACGCTGTGCATCTACACCGCTGCTTTGGGGGTTCCTGCCTCCTGACAGTCCTGCTTTGTGGCTGCCTCTTGGGCCAAAGGACAGATAATTTTGGGATCTTTTTTAGTACAACAAACACCCATAGGGATTCACCTGTAGTTTCCTACTGTTTAATGGAGCAACTAGAGAAGCAGTGGGAGGAGAAGAAACTCAAGAAGACCATAGAGAAAACAAAAGGTTTGGGTGGTACATGCAAATGGAGAACTTAAGACTGAACATGAGTGATGCTGACTGATGGTACAGTGAAAGAAACACAACACAAATTACATTAGGAGGCTCCACAAAAGCTCTGATTAGCACCTCCCTATGCCATTTACTGCTGTAAACTGTGTATAATCACATCTGTAACAATAGCTGGGACTGAGAACTGGCGTGAAGGTTATCGACAGATGCAAATGGGAGACAAACTCAGCTGTGACTTTTTCTTGTTTTCTGGGAAGAAGGGAAGGATGGCAATGGCTCGGGCATGGAACAAACCCCAGGCTTCCAGACCAAGTCTCAGCCTGCTACAGTGCAAGTTCTGGCACAGACAGAACTCAGCATGAGCTGGTGGAGGGCAGATGGAAACATTGCTGCATCTCTGAGCATCAGGGCTGGTACAAGGAAATTATTTGCATATCTCTGAGGTCATCCTGCCCTGCAAAGCTCTGACACATGGAAAATGTGAAAGCAAGAACTTTGCCAGAGTTCTGTTTGCAGCAACACTGCTAAAATACAAGGCCAAGAAAGGCAGCCAATATAAAAGAGCCCCGTCACAGCAAGGCTGATCTGCATACCAAATGCTGCTTCTGCATCTGCTGGGATTGCTGCAAGGCTTGATATAGGACCCCTCCAAGCACGGACACACTTCTGTTGGTTGAGTCAGATGGAGAGATGGAGAAATTTGGCCTGAGAGAAGTGTGTTAGACAGCTGCTACAGCTGTTCAGCTTTGCATCATGACCAGCAGGCAAACACAGGGAGACTGCCATGGCTCACATTAGCCCCGAGGATGCCTGTGCCACAGCAACTTCACCCTCGACCTCCAGAGAGGCACAGGATTTCAAGAACACACAGAGGCTTTGCCCTCCACCCCAATTAGTCTCCACCATCTGTGCTGTGCATCCTGCAAGCAAAAAAACAGATCTGAGCTCAGGTCAGGAGACAGAAAAAAATTTTCATTTACTCCATGCACAACAGTAAAGATATACACTCCCCAATATTCTTTTGCTCATTCTTCAAGAGCATCTCCTAAATAGAAATTCTGCCTGCATCTGATACTACTACAATTCCCTTTTTGTCTTCAAGAGCTGCTCAAAATTATATTAAGCCAAAACATCTTTGAAAGACTTTTATTGTTTTTGTAAAAGCTCTCATCTTTCAGGTAGCTGATGTAAAGACTGTCAAGAAAATCTTGCCCTGTAGTCTGAGGGCAGTTCCTCTTATTTTAGAAAAAACCATTTTTAATTCACTAAAACCGAGCACACAAAGGAATACCCAAAAGGCAACTGAACCAGTCTCCTTCCTTAACAAAAGGGAAAACCCTGTAAGTGTAGCAGCAAACTCTCTTCTTTAAATTATTCACTACCTAACATTCAGTAGATACTAAAAGTGGCAAGCTATTGATTTTCTCTTGTCCAGAAACATCACCAGCTTTACTTAAAAGTACCAAATGCTAACTCAAAATGAAAGCTAGTTCTACTTTTAATTCTTTGAATTAATCCAATACTATTTGAAACATTAACAAATGCCTTATCTTTTCATTGTAAGCTAAGAATGATTGTGTTTTTTCTTCCAGCATGGAATCCAAACAACTCAGTATCTTTCTGACTTTAATTATCAATAGTCAGCCTTATAATTTTTTCAGAGCGTATGTGAAATTTGAAGTGGCAGCACACAAACTATTAATGCCAAACACCTCAGTTATGATATAACCTTTTTATATGTTTTTCCCATGATTTAGCTGGATTGTCTCCAGAAGATTCCATTTAAAAATATCACTGATAACATCATGGCATAAGAAAATTAATTAATAAGTAAACGGAACATGAGCTTCTACTTTGTAATTGATTAGCTGTGCTGAAATATTCTGGCAAAAGATTGATAGTATGGGAACAAAAAACTGACTAAACAAAACATGGATGTGTGATTTTGCAGAGGTAGAAATAAATTAGAATAAGGAAAATACTTTTCAGCAAAACTATACTGAAAAACTGTTCTTATGGATATAGTAATATGTTCCCGTGTGATGCAGTTCTGCATTTATTGTAATATGTTCAAATTATACACATTTAAATTAGCTTTAATGAATAATAAAAATTATATTTTTTAATTCTATGACTAGGCAATAACTGTATTTTTCTCTCAGAGAATTAATACATTTAAAGAGAGTTGTCTTTGTAAGCAGGAATTTATAATGATTTTCTATAAAAGTTTGTAATTAAACTCTTGGTTTCTGATCCATCTTATGTAATTTAAAGAACAAAATGGATCTGACACTGCAAGCAGCACAACAAAAATTTTATGATAGTTGTAAATATTATAGGCCAGACATACCCCATTTTTATTGAATTATACAGGAGAATTTACACTATGCCTGCTCGTACTGTAGATGATGACAAATACTGCTCTAACTCCCATACCTCCCACTGCAAAGATGTCCTTCATCTCCATTATAAAATCTGTTTTAAGAGCTGTAAAAATACGAGTATTTCACTCATCTGGATTTATTTACAGTGAGCTACTTGGAGGTTTTTAAGGTCAGTTCTCTCAAACTCACTACAATAGAAAAATTTTAAATCTCTTTTTCACATACAGAACAAAATGTCTGCCTTCCCAGCCAGGCTCACAGAAGAGGGTTTGGAGACAGATCCCCCTTGCACAAATTCTTTTATCTCCAGACAGTCAAAGGCTGGGCAGATAAAGCAATAGGTCAGCCACAAACACACATAACACATTCACAACAGGAGGTGAACCTTTATAATCACATTCACCCAATTCTTACTATTTACAAGGAAGAGATACATACTGTACTAAAAATGTTCCCAAGGGGAAAAATTAAGAGACAGTTACTTCCAGTGAAAGCACAAAGCCCTTCCTCCATGCAGGCTTTGCACTGCCTTTAGTCACATTTCCAGCCCCATGAGAGCAGCTACGCAGGGCAGTCCACCCTACTTCACAGAATGTCAAAACTGCTCTGTTCTGCACAGCCATGCAAAAAAACACCTCTGGGAGTATCTGCATGTAAAATAGCACAGCCCACTTCTCACCTAAACAGAAGAACCATACAGAAGCATGCCCTGGCTAGGCTGCCTATACCAGATTGCTTGTTCCACCTTGTTCAGTTGGGCTATGCAATCCCAGAGCACACCTGCCCTGTAACCTCTCCTGGCTAGTGAGCAACGAGAACATGCCATGCCTTATTGCAGGAATTGCCCCAGAAGTGCTTGCTGGAGGCACAGCTGTGCCCACATGCCTGCTTCTTATAAGTACTGCTTCTTTCTGCCTCGTCTGGGCTGAAGAGCCCAGAATTTACAGCAGTGCTGTAAAAGCTGTGACACAGCTGCTTACTAAGTTACATTCTTAACCCAGAGTCCAGTGCTACGGGTAAGCCACATGCCTATTGGTATCTCAGGGAATTGTTCTGAGTCTCTACAGGACCATACACAGAAGGCAGGTTAACAGTGTATGAGAACTGCAAAGGTAAAGATCCTAACAGTTTAGAAGAAAAACACAAAAACATGGATGAAACTTGGTGCAAATTTCCAATGCTATTATCTTACTCTCTGCCTCCTCTTGTATTTCCTTTTGGAGATTTTTATATGTGTGTCTGTAATTTTCCAAAGTCAAATGGGAGGAAAATGAAGCAAAGCAAGAACTTTTACCCCATAGCATAACAATGACATCTGGATGACATATAGATACCACACCAATGTATTTCACCCTTGGGAAGATGCAAAGATACCTGTTTGTCTGGCATCAGTGCTGGAACAATGTCCTGTGCATGGATCTTTCCTGGAAGGTACTGACCACTGTGAAAACATGTTTGACAAAGGACGGGGACTGTGCCTGGGGTTGTGGAGAAGAGCCATCTCCAGAGGATTAGGTATCTCCTGCTTCATCCCAGGACAACTTCACCACAGGAAGCCTCTGCTCTAGCCCTGAACAAGTTCCCATGAGCTCTCACCTCCTGCTCCCTTCTCCCAAGGTGCTCTGCACCACCCATTGCCTTTTCTGATTACCTTTCCTGATAGATTCCCCAGCTCCCTGTGCCAAGTAAAATGCATGGCCATGATGAACCAACAACAGTATTCTGCTTCCCAGGCTCCCCTCCTCCCTTACCCCCACCATCCAGCAATCCCATGCTGATCTTATCAAGGAACTGCATGTGTTCAGGAAGGAGGGGAAATGTTCAGCCCCAAACATTCATATCAGCTCCATTTACCTCTCTGCTTCCCTGCAAAAGGTAAGTTCCTTCTCCTACTTCTCTTACCCAGCCACTGTAGCTCCTTTGTGTCTCAATCCCACATCACTCTGCACCCTGCAGGCACCTGCCTGTCACACCTGGCTCAGCCTCCCCTCACTCCTGAGGCTTGTTTCCTGCAGGAGCCATGATCCGTGGCTCTGAGGCTCCTCTCAGCTTCTCCATCCCCGCTTCAATATCAACCAGCTGTGACTAAGTTAAAAGTTTCTTTGTACAAGTCATATCGAAGTGGGTGATCAAGTAGAAGAGAGGTTCCAATCCCTTCTCCACCAGGAATGATAATTCTCATCTCTTCTAAATATCAGTAAACTTGCAAGTAAGAGATCAGTCAAGAGTGCCCTCATGGAGAAAAGATTCAATCACATAGTATCCAACAGAGACTCCAGTCCTCAAGGTTAAGGACTTGACTCTTATGAATTATATGGTGTCTAAGCATTTCCAACCTCTCACTGAGGCATCTCCTACAGTTCAGACATACCTAATGACTCTCTTCATCCTCACTACCCACCCCAGCTCTACCTCAGTACTTGCTCTCTTATTAATTTTCTGATATTTAACGAGGAAATATACTATGTTCATAGTTTAATTCTCTATAAAACTATTTTAATCAGAAAATTCAAATGTTTTGCAATTAAGTTACCCGTTATCCTAATGGTTCCCAACTAACTGTCCTGTTCCTCCCACCCATCAACTATAACAGCCTATTTTTCATGGGACAGAAGCTTGTCACAGACATCATGGAAGACTGGCCACCAGCCTGGACAGTGGAGAGACTGGAGTGAGACTCAGTGCTTATCTCCACTAAGCTCAGAGGCAGCCAGGAGGAGCAGATGGGATGGATGCTGGTGCCCATCTCAGCACTGGTGCATTTGCCTGCACACAGCACCTCCCACCACGGCTCAGGGTTGTGATTTGGGCAGGAAAACCTGCTCAGGGTCTTGGGACATGCTTGGTATAGGCAAAATATTCAGTGAGGAACACGTAAAAGGTTGGCTTACAAAGTGCAGTGCTTGTCAGGCTTCTGCCATGACTCATCAGGGGAGTATTCCATAAGTAGCAAAAGATGCAGTCAGCACTGACACAAAGGCAAGATCTTGTCTGCATTCAATTCCACACTGTGTGATAACACCACAGCCTTTATGAAGAATCTTGCCATCATTTTTGACATTAAAAAAACCCTCCTAAGATGTTTGACTTATCATTACTGGAAACAGATGAACTGTTTTATCTGGCACTACAAAATAAAATAAAGCAAAAAAAAGTCAGCCTAAGGCAAATACTTGGCATGGAAAGTCTTAGCCCAAACACTAAAAGTTTGGCTAAGCAGTAAGGAACTGAAAACTGAGTAATGTCTACTTCTGGTGCTCCCAAACCCACCTATAATGTTTACACAGGAGAAGTGAACTGTATTAGCTGTGCCAAAGAAGATAAAGCAATGTGTGTTTCCTTAGTTTCTCAGTAGGTTAAAGAAAAGAAAAGGAAAAAATGCAGACAATCCACATTTGAGGATGGTGAGAACAACCAAATCTTAGCCAAAGCAGCTGTAGTACCTCCATAAGAACAGATTAATGTCACACTGCTACACATGAGAACAGCACAAGCTAGTTCCTTGGAAATTATGTCAGTTAAAAGAAAAGGTAAATGCACCCCATGACCAAGGTTTTGATTTTACACTAAAATAAATCAGAGCATTCCTAATTAGGTCTGGTTCAAAAAAACCCTTTGCTTCCTAAAAATATGCTCAGTAACTGTTTGGTTTTTTGAGTTGGTGCAATGGTGAGTTAGCTCACTCACGATTAGAAAATAAGAAAGTCAGTCACAGCTTTCTACTTCAATAGGATATTCTCTCAGAAATATAATATTTCAGTTTACAGTTTGTACAAAAAATATTTTTACCTAAAAGCTATGAAAGGATTAAGTGAAAATAAAACATGGCTCACTCTTGCCTTTCAGAAAAGCCAATGGCAAATGTTCAACACGCTTAAGTAGAACTGGTTGGGTTTCTTAATCCGTCAATAGCTGAATTTTGTATCTGTCTTCCACTGATAAAACGTTCACATTCAAGACATAAAAGCAAATGGGTCAAAAACCTGCAGCATGTGGAGCCTGAGATATTTCCCCTTTCATGAAGTGTTTGATATTACAGACAGAGAAAAAGCTTTGGAAATAATCAGAAAGACAAAGATAATATCAAACAAAAGTGAGGATTTTCATGAATGAAACCCTTACTCTTTGAAAGCCAGAAGAGTCTAAAGTTACTCCTCTAACTTATTAGTTCTTCCAATAAAAAATAAACCTTTTGTAGGAAACTTGACCTCTTCTTATAAGATACATATAAATCTGGCAGACAAAAGTGCTCTCCAGTTATAATAAAATCTCTAGCTGGCGACTGCTGCTAAAAGTCCATACCCCAGACATATGTGGGCATTGCACAACCCTCACCTGCTCTGAAAGAGCCAGGCTAGATACTGTCAGCAGAGCCATGGTGCTCTGCCATGTGCCCGGGCAAGTTACCTGCAATACCCAAGGCACCTAATGCTTTTGAAGAGCAGTGTGTGAGCAGCCAGACTCCCCACTGTCAGCTCTCTTAAAAGATGATCTCTTCTGAAAAATCTGAGAAGATGGCACCGGTCATGCACTGAACTTCATAAAAAAATGTGTCTCTGGGAGTTCCTTCTTATTTTAGAACATGTTAATACTATACTGCATGTTAAGGTCCTCTTGAATCTTCCAGACTTTCCCAACTTACAAGGAGGATTCGTTGTCAGCCAATCTCTCCACCACCCCAAATTAACTTTTCCAGGTAAAACAATCTCCCAAAGGCCCAGCTCTTCCATAATATCTAGTACTTATCATCCATTACATACAGATGAAGGCTGTTTCCTCTTCTGCTCACTCCCTTCTCTCTTCATATCCCTATCCCTCTATACCTTTTCCATCACAGCTTTGTTTGGATATTGCTCTAATTTGTCTTCAAGGAAGAATAAAGATTTAATGTGGAGTTGTAAGCAAGACACTGGAAGAACCCCAGCGAGATATCATATCCTGATATCATATCCTCCAGCTTTCCTGTGTGGCTGGAGGAGAAGCATTAATTTCAATGAAATCCAAGTTTTGGTGTAACAACAACCCTCCTCACTAACCGTACCTCAAGGACTTCTCCAGTGAATTTCCACATCTCTGAGGTTTCTTTCCTTTTCATCAGAACAGTCAGTGTAGCCTGAAGCTGTTACAGGCAAGGGAGCTGGCTCTTACCTAATCCAGTGGGACAGGACCTTTCCATAGATCCCACTGTGATAATTTCAAACAATTTAACTGTTAGTAAATTCAACTTACAAATATGACCGGTGAGTAGGTAAGTGTGTATAGAATTGTTTTCATTTGATATGTGCCCTTGTTCCCAGCCCTCAAATTTCACTCTCCTTCTGATCTGATCCTGCAAATACTCAAATGCAAGAATAATTTAATGTATCATCAACCATGACAGTATCCAGGAGACTATTCAAAGGACTCTTGGCAAAGGATTATTGCTGGCCTGCATATGGATTGTGTGTAGCTAACAAAAGGAAATATATATATTTCACATACTCAGCTACTGATGCAGCTTTTAATATGCTCTAGGAACTAAAGACGTAAGCTTATACAGACTTATTCATTCTATCAAGACACTGATAATTTCTCAGATGATCCACCAAAGTACCAAATATGATCAGCTGAATTAACTAGCAGTTCAGGAATATTGATTTTAAATTGGTTTAGACAGGTTTTAACCTGAAATATACTAACTCTAATCTGTCTGCAATATGCTAATAATAGCCTGAAATCTCAAAGTTGGCATTTCATTGTTAATGTGCTAGACAGTAAATGTTTGGCATCCAGAGGTATTCCGGTGTCTCTAAATATCTTGTGATTTTTGTGTTGGCACTATTGGTTTTAAGATCAGTAAGTACTGTAACAACATACAAGAAAAAACATTAATTACAATATGCTGAGAAACAGTTCTAGCACACAGAGAAAATTACTGCCTTCAAGGTTAGAAAAAAACATCTCTGGCATGAAACAGTGACTACTGGTCATGGAATTTTACAAAGTGTTTTAGTGTCTGTCCCTTTTTCAACCACAAAAAGACAGCAGACTTTCTAATGCATTTTAACAGCAATGCCATTTTTAGGAATGTATTAAATAATTAACACTATTGTGCATGCTGTAATTTACTAAATGCTTTTCTGCTGTACAAAGACACAGTTCTTCCCAAAACAAAACTAAAAATTAGCACCCAATTGCTAATTAGCAGACTAGAAGACACATTCTTCTGACCCTCTATCAGACTAAGCTTTCTTCACTGCTTGTGCTGCATCCCTCTTTCTGTGCCTCACTGTTCAACCATTTAGCTTACTTCTTGTTTTCTACAGAAAATGAATTTGTTTTCTATGTCATAGCATTTTTCTCTTTTTAGCACTAGTACATCATATTTTAAAAAAAGTTTATATAATACTCCATTTGCATTTTTAATATGTTTTGTTTATTTTAAAAGCCAAGAGCTGAGCATGCACATTACTGATGCAGAAAGCAAAGCAATGGAAAAACAGTCCTATATTTGTCAGCTGAAATAATGCATGCATTCAACCAAATTTTTACCTTTCAAATTAGAAATTAGAAAGTTAAATGTATGTGCTAAAATAAGCTATAACAATAAGAGGAGGTGACCAGTGCACTAATCCCCATGGAGTTGGATACCTAAACCTTCATATGGTTACTGGCGGGCCTGGATGTTTAGCTCTAGGGGAATACTTTGAAATTCAGGATTTTAGTATTAATTTAATTTCCAAATAAATCCTTTAATTAGGTAAGGGATAGAGAGCAAATGATGAAGAGACATTTTTTTGAAAAAAAATCTCCAATGACCTTAAAAATTGCTGAATTTTGTAAAAATCTTAGGTCAGACAGGTAGTATTGATTAGTTATTTAGTACAGTAATTCACACTAAATTCCTTGTATTTAGTAATATTTCAATATTCATTTCATAGCTTGCATTATAGTAAAATGTTGGAACTTTTATTAAGTCATCTTCAAATGTTTGGCTTTTTACAAGGTTTGCACAGGTTCTCAATGAATCATATACCTTCACATACCTACAGGATACATATCCATGGAGATAATATGTGGAAAGTTCACTAACATATGAACACGATTATACCAATCAATTGAAAAGATTTAGATTTAAACAGCTAAATAATACTAGTGTGTAGTGCAAAAATTTCAGTGTAACAGTTCTTGCATTTTTAAAATAAAGTAACAGAAGAGTACAGCCTTGATAATAAAATGCTTGGTCCTATGAAGACAGAAACAAAAAATTTTACTAGCTTGCTGATCATTTGATTCAGGGTGACTAATAGAAAGTCTGATTTTCAAAACCTATGGGAAAGGAAGTGGAACAGGCAACTGTGATGAGGCTTTTGAGAGAGTAGAGCTTCCAACTCTGCAGTCCATGATGGACGGAATCACACTCTTTAGTGCATTGAAACAAAATAAAACAAAAATGAAAAAATAGAGAATAAAGGAGGAAAGAAGAAGGGGAGGGGAAAAAGAAAAGCCAACCAGATAGCCTGAATGTCAGCACTTGTCTTGACTGTGCTCAATAGTGGTGGTTTTTGCTTCAACCCATTTCTCCTCTATCAGGTATGTTCATTTCCCTCTTAGGTAGCAAGGGAACATTTGTACTTTCACTATGAAACAAAAGTTACTAGTGAAAGTGGCTCTTCATTAGTAACAAAACTAAATGCTACAGATTATTTACAAAAGCAAATAAAAAGGACCAGGAAAAAAAAAAAAACAGTGGGAAAGGACATTCAAAAGTGGAGTCATTGCCCGGCAATGGCCTGAGACTAACCTAATTCTATGGGATACTTTACCTGTGCTTTGAATGTGATTCTATTAAGGCAAAAAAATTACTTAGACCATTCATTTCATTGTAGATACTAAAAGGATTTTCTCAAACAACAGATTTCTCTTGCCAACCGTATTTAGTAAAAAAGCATAAGTGAAATCAAAAGGCTTTCTTGCAAGTTACAAATACATAGACTGAAGCAGGCAAATTTTAGTCTCAAGCTCCTTTCTTAAAAGAAGATTTAGGCTCCCACTCCTTGGTCTTGTAACATATTAGGAACATTAGGAGAACCATTTCCATACAACTTTGTTTCTTGGATAAGAAGACACATTTAATTTTCATCCAACCCAATTCGCAGCAGCTAGGGCAGAAAAAAATCCTATGTTCCAGAAGGCTTCCCAGTTGTTTCAGCCTCATCATTTTTTCCCCCAACTGTCCTCCAAGCCCCTGCTGACAATGCTGGCTTTGCTTATGCTGAAAACTAGTGCAGGGTAGAGGATGCCTGATAGGTGAATAGAATTAAGAACCCCTTTTCCCACAAAATGCTGTTTTTACAAATAGTGTTGTTCCATCTGTGTAACAGTTTTTATTCTGAATGTTTAAATCTGGGAAGACTTTTTATCTAGGCTCAAATATCCACTAATTAACTATAATTATCACTAGGCTTAAAATCCAATTCTAATTATTGCATGATTAAAATAATAATGGTAAGTTTTTGTGACTAATCAAAGAAAAATGAACCCTTAACTGAACGTTTCACAAATGTTTCATGCCAATCAGCAAATAAAAAACACTTGAATTTTTATTGCAGTATTTACTTGTGTTACTGAGAGCTCTTTAAGGCATCAATGAATATAACAAACCCATTTATTTACAGCATGTTTGCTGTCACTAGGATTGAAGTGTGCACAGGAAAACAGAAAATGTTCTCTAGGATGTCTTAATAAAAACATATGTAAATAGTTGGGAAAACAATAACAGCAGCATATAGCAGCAGCAAACTTCTAAAAGAAGTCTAAATTGTTGCTGGCAGGTTTTTCTCCTAGTTAAATAGACGAGTGAAAACTTCCATTTAGAACAGTGCATGCAGAGCATGCATGGTTTCTGGAAGAAGATTATTGTACACGCTGGCTTCCAAAAATATGGTGGCTATATTACAAAACCAGATACAAGTATGTGAATAACAAAATCTAAAATTCCTAAGAAAAACAAGATTCATTTGATAATTGTATGAATGCAAGATAAATATTGTCCTTTTAATTTGTGCTCTGACCACTGAGGATGTGGTCAGAGCACAAATTAAAGTTTTATGAACAGCTTTCCAGTGGCTCCTGGATCTATGCAGTGACTTCTCTGAGGCAGCTGGATAATTTGCCAGATTATATTTGAGGTGGATTAAACCCCCCAACCCAGCTCATCAGCCACCCACAGTAAACAAATGTTTATACAGGGAAAAAAAACAAGGGGAAAGAAAGCAAATAAAGGTGAAAAGACAGATTTTCTACTGGCAAAAAATACAGCTTCTCTTTCCTTTCTTATTTTTTGTAAAGATGCTCAGATCCTTGTATAATTGCATTCTTTTTAGTGCTGGGAGTTAAAAATTCACAGCAAAGGAACCAGACTTGCAATAACAACATGAGCGGGTGGGGCATTGAACTGTTCAGACTGCTCACCTGACAATCTCTCAAAAAAATGCAGTTTAACTCTAGAAAAACCTGGAAGTTAATGCAACCTTATGGCAACCTGCTGTATGGTTCAGATAATCTATTTGAAATGTGAAGTGGAAGACGAGACCTCCATTTGTCACATCTTCCCCTGTAGATATGTGAAGAAAAAATCAGAACTCACCATTATTCACCAGGACATGGAGTGGACAATTCTTTGCTCTAAACTGCTGCACAAATTGCCGTATAGACTTCATGGAAGCCAAATCACAATATAAAAACTCCACTAGGAGAGAAGAAGAGATAAAAAACAAAGAAAATTAAGTCAATTACTATGATATAAGAACATACATACATGAACAAAGACTCCTGTGATAATGTCACTAGTAAAATAAAAATCTTAAAAAGAAAACAGACTTTTCAAACTCCTGGGTAAAGCTGGTCTCAGGTTCTTTCTTTCTCCTTCCTCCCTTCATTTATATTTTTAAACTATTGATTCTTCACAGAGTGAATATAGGGTAAGTGACTGTTAGGTGATGAAGAAGGGCATCAAACAAAGCAAATATGCACCAGCCTACTGCTCTTACTACTGCTACCACTTAGGAAGAGGAGCTACAGCTCTGAGATGATCAGGACATGGCAGCTGGAAATCAAATGGGGAGAGAGGTACATCAGGCCCTTCAAGGTTTCCCTGTGTTTCTGATGCAAGTACACTGACCTTTGTTTTTTTCCTAGGTTGTCTGCTGAGTACTTGTAGTTGGAATAGTTTGTAAAACAAAGCTTTATTGCCAGTAGAGGAGAGATGAGCAGCAGCACACCCTGAACACAGCTACTCCACTGCTCACTAAGAGCAAATAGAGCATCATAAGTAATTCTGTGGTTCCTGTGGGCATCCAGGGACGTTTGGTGTCCAAGCCACCTGGGAGCCACAACCAGCCACAAAAATACCATTTAAATGTGGGTAAGAGTTGTGCTGACCCTTGGCTTTGGCAATGGCTGTGTGATTTGAGAGTGAGATTTCATACCTCACATGAATATTGTGGGTGGCATGCTGCCTACGTTGCTGATGTCAGTCAAAGGGCAGGGTGGCAGGGGGCTGGCAGTCTGACTGCGCCAATGAGATTGCTCAAGGGGCACAGTTGTCAGTATCTCAAAATATATTCGATACCAGCACATCTTTATTTCCAAGAAAACACATATCAAACAAGCGTCCTTTCGTCCAAAGCATTACTCAGCCATTGACCTGCACTAGAATGCTACAAAACTCATTAGTCAAAATAAAAAATATTACATGAATTCCCCAGCAGCTTTAAACCTATCAGGTCTTAAAATTCTCCTGCTGCAGCTGTTCAGCTTTCAACCCCAGGCACTTACAGCACTGTCTCATTGATTGCCTTGCCTTGCATGAAGCTATGACCAGAGTTATGAAGTGAAAAGAAGCAGTGCCCCCTCCCAACAGCAGTAGCTGTCCCCACAAAAACAATCCAAATTCTTTAGAAACTCTGCAAGGGGGAAAAAGAAAGAAAATTATGACCATGTCCAATAGTTTTAGCCCTTAAAAAAGTATATATTGCAGGCCAGGCTTTTGGTTTGTTTCAGCATTAGCTACATTTTAAGGAAGAAAACGTGATGCTCTACCACAGATATTAGTCTCCTTATTTCCTACTTGTTGCTGTGAAAACCCAAATAAGCCAACTGTCGTCAATTCCACCCTGCTAAGACACTAGGGCTCTGAGGTGGACTGGCTTGAACCTCCTCCATAAAGTGAATTTTCCAAGGAAGAGCAAAAGGTGTTTCAAATTGAGAAAGTCAAACAATACTGAGCAACCTTCCGTGACTAGGTCCATCAGAGAGAAAGGCAAAGGCTGTTCAAAGCACCTCCCCTTGTTCATTGTGTCTTTGCAGGGTGAGCCCTTGCTGTCCTGTTTCGTTTCCTGAGCTACCAGATTTCCCAAGCTGTGGCAATTCTGCAGAGATGCTCAGTCTCCATGATGGTTTTGGCCACCACATCAAAGGACTGGGGTTTCACAGAGGTGTTGTCCCCCCTCCTTGCTGCCCTCCCTCCTCCTGGCCCCAGGGCTGCTGCCCTGTGCTCCACAGGAAGGAACAGCCATCCCCTTCCTTGCACATGGGTTCCTCTACCTCTGCTTATGAAAGAATCTGCTTTTGAAAGATGGGGAAAGGAAAGAGATACAAAAATGCCTTTCTGATAGAAGGATTAAGCTGTTGGATAAACAGGCTTCAGTGCAGGCTGTAATATGAGACCTTTCCTCTTACTCTCTTCCCTGGTCCATCAGGGATGTTCATCCTGTCCCTACCAAGGCACTGAGCTATAATGCCTCTTTATCCCATGTCAGTACAATAAGAGATTAGGAAGGCCTGCAGGCACAACAGCAAGATAAATAAAAAAAAGTATTCACAACTGTTATTTAATTCCTTTCCAGAACAGTTTCTTCAGTTTCCTTAGTGTGAGGCTTTAATGTTCCTTATATATTTGGAACCTAGACAGTATTAGTCCTCTGAAATTGTCTTAATGAACATATATAAATTATTCAGTGGCCTTTTCCATTAAAAACAAACAAACAAACAAAAAAAATAAACCAAAAAAGAATGCTTAGATTCCAGTCATAAGATAGTGTAAATACATTTTTTCAAAGTGGCTCTAAAGTAATACAACACTATCTCATTAATAGAAGTGAACAATTTCTTGATCTCTCTGCAGACCTTTAGGCACTCAGCAATTTTCTTTAATTTCATTGAAGCCTTGCACCTGGAGATGGTAAGGAAATGCAGAAGTTATTAACTTCTGTCAATGAAGAGAGTTGCTCAGGCCATTTCTCCTGTGGCCTAGCTGCTGTATAAAACCACATGAATGGCACTGTAATTGCTCAGATATCCAAAACCTGGTCTTAATAAATTATTAATAATTCGTGCAACAATGAGTGGAGTGAAGACCTAGATGAAGCTTTATGCTGACTCTGCTGTTGTTCTACTTCATTAGGCAGCTCATCAAGGAAAGAGATTAGGGAAAGCATGATCCACTTCTTAGGAGGCAGTCACATTGCCAATGGAGGAGTCACTTTCAGTACAAAAATATTATCTTGGTGCAGGAGGCATTAAGCCTTCATTAGCTGTGGTATTTTGTAGCACAGTGCAGGCTCCAACCACTTCTTCATCACCAGTTTGGACTCTGACAACATTATTGACTCTATTGCAACTACATAGGCAAGAAAAGCAGACCTCCACTAAGGACATCCACTAAGATAAATTTTAATCACTTCCCTTATCTGACCTTGCATTGCCAACAAGAATGGTGGTTAGATAATGAGTGCCAACAGAATGCTTTTTAGCCTGACCAACGCAATCTCATCCTCCCTGAAAATTAACTTTTTCTTGCAGTTGTCTGATCTCCCCTCCCTTAATTCTGCAGTTCTGCACAGCAAATGCTGTCCTTCATTATGACTGTACAGTGCCCAGACTAATGGCACACTGGGCCAAGGTTATCATTACTAAACTCATTTACTTGCTTACTCGGGAAGCATGTCATCATACTCAGTATTTGTGAAGCACTTGCCATCTAAAGATCGGAACAAGCTTCAGAAAGGAAAGCAAACAAACAAATCAACCCCCAAGCTTTTCTTTCTGCTCACAGGGCAGAAACACACGTGGCCAGAGTCCCTGTTGGTGCTTATTCGTGCGTGGCAGCTCTTTGCCAGGGAGGCGGGATCCCTGGCGCAGCACCGCGCTGACCAGGGCGCCGTTCCCCTCCAGAAACTCTGCCAGAATGTGCCTCCAAGATATGTGCTGACTCAGAGGCAGGGCCTGGAGCAGAAACCAAGCTTCTTCTTCATCCCATGGTGATTTTTTAAATCAGTGTACTGAATGATTACAAATTTAGAAGCTAAGAACAATGGTAAGTTTTGAGAATATTTTGAAGCAAGCACAAATATACTGAGAACAAATTTTTTTTAGATTTTTTTTAGTTAATAAAGACCAGTGTTTAATAAGGTAAGCAAATGATCAAACTGGATTGTGAACTAGGAATGTAACTTGAATTACTTCAGGGAAACAAGAATAGCAATGTTTTTCATATAGGGTAGGTATGAGAAAAAAGAAGATGTGCATTAACAGCAAGAAAACTGAAACATGTCAAAATTCTTTTCTTTTACCACAATAGTGGCCTTTCTGCTTTAGAGTTTAAAAATCTAATAGTTATTTTCATTTTCTGTATGCTGTTCAGTACAGAAATGGAGACTAGAAGCTACACACAGAATAAGTTACATGTAGAGTATCTGCAGCTAATGCTACTGGAATATTCAGATTTCTAACTCTACTCCATTTTGTCTCTCCTTTTCCTGTACTACTTGCTTTCAGGTATTTCTGTAGTGACAGACAAGCCCGTATTTCTTTCTTCTACTGAATATGTCCCATGTTCTTATCTAAATAATTTTTCTTTCCAATAAAAGCAAGTACATTCATAATTGTCAGACAGTGGCTAAGATTTTCAGTCTTAAAAATATTTTTCTATTCTTTTATTGTAATATGATGACTCAGTTGTCAGAGAGTTATTAGCTAATGAAATACAGAAGGAACAAAATTTCCCAAAAGCCAGGCAGATTTACTTACGCTATTAACCACATATGAATAGATATGTATATGATGGTGCTACAATTGCTGCTTTCCCTAATTGTTTTCTTCCAAACGTGCATCTGCCTGGTGCAGCAACTTTCCAGCCACAGGGAAGTCAGCACAATGTTTTCGGGCTGCACCTCCCAAGGGCCACACAGACCCCACAAAGCCACGTTGGCTGCCACGTGTGACACGTGCACACTGTGTAGTACCTGCTCCTGCATTTTACACCCTCCTCTTGCTTGGTCATGGTAACCAAAATGAGAGAGCCTGAATGACTGGCATCTAGCAGCTCCTGGAGAGCTTTCTGACACCCTGAGCCCCACAAAATCCAGGAGGAGGCCCAGAGTTAGGAGAGCCTGACACAGCCCCTGAGTGCCCACACCCCCTGAGCTTCCCCTTCAGGGTCAGCTTTGCCATTTCTGTCCACCTGCTTCTTCACACTATTGCCACACCTTGATTCACATCCCAAGTTCCCCTCCTTTGCTTTCCACACCAGCACAGCTGGCTGTGACTGAACACTTCCTCTGTGTCTGTATCACAGGGCATAAAAAACATGAAGTGGGAATTTCAGTCTGGTACAGAAGGAAAATTCAGAATCAAAAAAGCAAAAAAAGAATGGACAGATATTTCAGTGAACAATCAGGGACTGTAACTTCTGAGATCATCTGAACACAGGAAAATGCGATGTTTTGATTCCCTCAAGGAGTACACCACTTAGGCTTGGTTTAGATCAGATTAAGATGAGATAAGGCCACCCACAAACTACCACTTCATATGCATTCAGCTCTAACTCACCATGTTGAAAGTTTTATGGACAGCTACAGCTCTACTACAGCAGAAACCATAAAACAAAGTCTACTTGCTTTTAGTACTTATGCCACAGCAGTTTTCTATTATGCTTTCAATGCCTCCGTGTTAAAAACAAATGCAGGGGATATATTCTAAGGAAAGCTGCAAGTCTGCCCAGAACTGCAGGGAGCTGAGAACTACACAGAGGATTGCTCTGCCTGTTCCTGCTTGCCACCCATCTATCCAGTATATGAAGATAGCAGAAGAAAGACTTACTTCTTCAGCAAAGAGCAAGGAATGCTTCCCAGACAAGATAACAAAAAATGGTGTTCAGTAGTCAGGTATCTAAAAACCATCTCAGAGGTACATCTCATTCTAGTTTCTGGATCTCCACAAGGGGGTTATGCTTTGGTGTCCACACATCAGCAAGAAGAAATTATGTCCTGCACATAAAAAGCTGAGCATGATTCTGAGTGCCAAGGAGATGTTTATCAGAAAGGGCTCTTGACGAGTAAAAACCCTACCATCTTCTAGATACTGCACTGCAGAGCTAGGGAAGCTCTGTCAGCAAGGTGGCAGGTGAAAATGAAGTGGATCAAACCTCAGGAAAGAAAGAGCATGAGCTGTGAGAAGAAGACATAAAGCAGTACTCACTGGACTCCACTTGCCTTTTTTCATTACACTGTCCTTGCTGAGAGTGGAAAATGCAAAAGTGGTTCAACACTACTAACACAAACGTGGCTTATCATTCTGCCAGCTGGGTATGTGCAGCAACACACAAAGTCCCCATCTACAAGACCTAACTCCCGTTAACAGAAGTTTCCTACATTGTCTACATCTCACACAAGAGCTGGGATGCAAATCCTGCTCAGATGACAGAACACTGCATGCTATTCAGAACCATAAAATGCTTACTTTAAAAGGACTTCTCAGTAAACAAAACCAAAGAAAATCCTTCAGGTAAACAAGGCACATACCAACCAACTGCATATGGAGCACAACGACAAGCAGTCAACAAAAATGCAGCAAGGACATCTCCTGATTATGCCATGATTCTGCCTTCATGCACTTGATGACCTCTAGCATTACATAATCTCCTCCATACTGCATTAGCAGCCAAGATTCATAGGGGTAAAAATTTAAATTGATTAACACACAGAAAATCCTTGTATGTGCAATCCTACTCATGACAAGGGCCAATGCTTAATTCCAGTTGTGGTTATGGTGACAATTTGCAGAATTTTGTCTCCTAGTCTTTCAAATTATTATAAACATGTGACCTAGGACCAGTGCCTGCTGGGCATTTTATAAGTTCTCCCCAGTATTATTCTCTATCTTTTATTAGCCTGAATAATTTTGTGGCCCTTTATCAGACCACTGATCTTTCACAGACTATTAACAGAAATAATAAAGCATGGGTAACTCTAGAGCAGATTTACTGTTCAAGCTGACACTTGTGATATACCACTGAAGAAGAAGACAAATGGAAGACATCCCTCTGGCAAAGTGAGTGCAGTGGCACAGATCAAAATAGTGAGCATATTTAAAGATACACTGTTTGAGTACTTTTTATATTAAAAGATACATTCACAATTTAAGGCAGCCTAATTTGTCTACAGCCTTTCAGTAGGCAAGGAAGAGAACCTAAATCCATCTGCTTCTTCTCTGAGTCATCCATTCCAGCACCTCTAACTTTAAAGGCAGTATAAAGAGATGAACTTCCTGTGCCTAATGTCAGCTTTTGTAAACAGCCTCTGCGTGTCATCCTCTGGCCAGTTCAGGGTAAAAAGAGCTCTGCATCAGTGTTACAACATTAAGAGAAATCACATTAGATAAATATTAGAAATTCATGCTTTTTTTGCTTCTTCATGAAAATTTGAACTTTTTCTGCTCAAAGAGCTACTATAAAATAAAGACACTTTGTGTTGCCATTTCTTAATCATAGAGATTTACCCCATTGTACTAAGAGAAATAGGGGGAAACATTTTCAGCTGAGAGCTGTTTTCTTTCTCAGAGGTGGAAGAGTAAATTAAAAAAAAAAAAATTACTGTCAGAAACTGACCAGTGTGCTTTAGCTACTTCCAGCTTCCACAAGAGAAGTGTGTGGCCTAGTACAGCGACACTTTAACTTGTTACATTCAAGAAATACCCCAGTAGCTCTTGTGTACTGGTTAATCAAAATGGACAAAATTTAAGGAAAAGAACAATGTCCAGTTCCATCACTACCAGCAGCTCCCATTACTGCTAAAATGTCAGCTCATCACCTTGAACAGCTTCACTAAGCACATTGCCAATGTACTGAGACCTAACAGCAGGACAGAGGAGAGGGAGTCCATCTAAAGCAACACTAATGCCCAGGTGTGACTCTGCTGGTTGCAACACTAGGTGGGATGCAATTTAGATATGTTACCATTTTAGTACAGTTCATACAGGCATGGCATGCTCTGGGTTTTCCAAACATGCAAGCAGTGCCTTGCTGTATGTTACCTGACATTTTCTGTTCAGTGAGACCAGAGCATGAAAAGAAATAAGCTGCCATCAGCTTGTCAGAAAAGTAACCTTGGGAGGTGATGGCTGCAGTGGTATCTACAACCAGCTCTCAGAGTGAGAAAGGTTATCTCAGCTTCCCATGGGTAAAATTTCCTCCAGATTATCCACTGGGGAGGCTAAGCTTTTTACGAATAGCAAATGCACAATAATAGATACATATAAAATATGTATCATATATATAAAATTTCCTCACGTGCTTCTTCCTCATGAGTTCAGGTGCTCATCACCCGGGTTTCTGATTGTAGAAAGACAAAGTCCTCTGACACCCTCCCCTGTTGCTATGGGAAGACTTTGTTTTCACCCCTTTGAAGAACTGTTTTAAGAACTCCTTCTGTCACCTTTTTGAGTATCTATGGGTGTGCCTTCACATAAATTGAAAGGAAATATGACTTTGGTTCTTCATAAGACCATTTAGAGCTCTGTGAAGAAATGGTGGGAAAATGCCATGGCTACATAAATTTCAGTCTGAGCCAGATATTCAAAAGAAAAAAAAAGAAAAAAGTTGCAGTGAAAGTGCTTCTCATATCTGTTTCTGAGGGCTGAGGAAGGTAGTCTTTCTCCTGTTAACAGCTGAGCATGCTTTCCTCCCTCCAGAAGGATCAAAACCAAAAGAACAAACCCAGGTAAGATCCCTCTGCTTTATGGGGACAGAAGAGCTCACAGTGAGCTTTTGAAGATACATGATTTATGGACAGAAGAAAGATATTTTAGAATACCTTCTTTACTATTATTACCCTTGTTGCAGGGGGATTGGACTGAACAATCATTAAGAGTCCCTTCCAACCCAAACTATTCTATGGTTCTGTATATATACTTTTAGACTTGGTGAACAGATTTTTATATTAAATTTCTTTACTGCATTTTGTGAGTTGTAGATATATTTTTTTTTCTTCACAGGTGGCATTTAGTCCTTGGAATGGCTTAACTCTACACTGTGACTTATATCTTATCTAAAACCTAAAAATATATGGCACATATGCGGAGCTATTGACACTCTGTGTTGGGACTGAAACTCAAGTGAAGAGCTTTTTGGATACAACACAGAGTCAAGCTGTTAATGAAGATGAAAGTCAGCAAGGTTTATACAAGATGACAAAAGGAGATTGTACTTCAGAGCAAGCTAGGAGCATGATTCTTCCTAGAGATTATGCTGAGTCCTCAACTGATTTAAACTGGTGTAGTTTTGGAGCTGTCATTTGTTTCCAGTTTCTCAGCTCTGGATTTGTACATTCCCAATGCATCTTGGGTTGCATAGCTTCAAAGCTAAAATATTAAATCATTTGTATGATTTGATGATCAAGGACATACAGAAGCATATGAAAGAGAGATGGCAAAAAAAGAGAGACTTTTTGCTGGTAGTCTTCTTCAGAATATTTTATTAGATGAGTATCCTGACTAAAACAAGCACCAGCACTCATCTTCAGCAGTGCTCATCTGTCTCAACTTGCAGAATATTTTTCTATATGAACAGCTTTCTTTTCACAATAAATTTAAATTTATGTATTTATTTATTTATTTATTCAAAACCTTTTCTCCAAGCTAGCCAAACCCTATAAATTCAATTCAGTTTCAAATTAGGTACCTTGCTCATATCTGTACACCCCTAATTCTTGCTTCCCTCAGCCTCCCTAATTTATTTAACTTTTAATGCCAAAGAATCCCTCACATTCCCAATGCATACATTTTGGAGGGAGAATCAACATAAGCTTCAATCAAATGATTTTCAGAAGATGAGAGGTTTGTTAAAACAGGGCCTTAATTACAGACACTCAGAGAGCTATAATGTTTGTAGAATGCCTTTTTTTTTCAGTTGCTACAATAACAAACCTCCAGTAAATTTGCTTTTAGACTGAAATGCCAAAGTGTTGATGATACCCCCGTTCCCACAGTAGCTCAGGACTCGGCCACATTGTTGTGCAGGTCTGGATTCTGTCATGGATATAATTGCCAAGAGATGTGAACTAACTTGTAACCTTCATTCTTGTAAATTTTACCTGCCATTCTAGATTTAAGTATCAAATGTTTCAGTCAAAATTCAGAACACGACCAGCATGTCCTAGTCTTTCATGCAGGAGTTTCTTTCCATAAGCCAATATCCAGTATATACACTTGGAGATCTGAAAAAAATCCCTTCTAGTAGGGCGTTTGTAAGTCTGTCTAGATATTTCATAGATAATATCAAACTTTTATTCCTAGCCAGACTTTAATATCAGAGAATCATTATGTGATGACAAAGCAGATCTCCCATTGGCTACATTTCCTGAAAAAGACATACGTTTTCTGAGAATATTTGCTTACCTTTTCAAAACCACAAAAATAAAAATCTCTGGTGTGAAGAAGCATGTTTGTAATAAGCTTTGGTATTACCGCAAAAACACCTCAGCAAATATTCTGCTTCACACCCTCTGAGGTACCGCAGAGAGGCTGATAATGTCTCTGTTTTGTAGTACTTCAAGGATAGAGACTTTGCAGAGTCAAAGAAAATAAAAAAGAAATTAATAATATTTCCAAGCTCCAGGCAAGAACAACTTGGAGTTGTCCAGAATACTAAATCTTTTGCTTTAGATGTGAGAACTATCCATAAAACATACTTCGACAAAGACTACTCTCCTTTTCCCTGGAGTTCTTCTGCTTTTCCCTCTCATGTCAGTCCTAGTGCTCATGAGGCAAGCTTGAGGGGCTCTCAGATCCAGCTTCAATCCATGTTTTTTTTCTTCTTTTTCTCTTTATTTGGAGACACTCCTTGCATGGATAATCAAGTCACTGCTCCCCTGTGGCAGCAGAGGCAGCAAAGCTGGCAGAGGGAGGCAACGAGCAGGTAGCAGGGGTGGAGGAGCTGCAAGAGGCCAGGGCTACCCCTTCAGATTGAGGGTCAGGTTAATCACAGCTCACTTGGTTACCCAGTGGTGTTGCTGCTCTCCCCTCACAAACTTTCCTCTCTTCATTCCACTCATGCAGGTTTGCTGGTGCCACTGCTTCCCCTGGTCCATGCCAACCTATACCTGGGATGTTACCTGGGTTATGGCAAGGGAATATCAATAACCTTGCACAGCAATGCCATCATCCTTTCCTAGTCCTCCAAGCATCAAGACACATAGGCTTACTTTTTCCTTTTCTTCAGATCTGTCTGACTGATGAGGCTGCTTCTCTTTCATGCTTAAGCAAGCTTAGGTCTGTAGAGGGCTTCTAAGATATGATTCATCTGACCTGTTTCATGAATCTAGTTTAAGATGAGATGAATCATGTCTTACAACTATTTATTCCCCTCCACAGACTGCAAAAGGAGCTTGGGGACACTGACTCAGATTAAAACTTCTGCTTTATGAACCTAAAAAGTTAGGTGATTTGAATCCTGGTGTTCAATTTCAACTACTAATGAACAAACAGAAAAGAGGTGAAAAAATCAGAGAACAGGGAATGTGTGCAGATGACTCAGTGTTATTCACCATACTCAAGATTTGGAAAAAAAAAAAAAAGAGAGTGAGAACTTCCAGAAGAATCTTGCCAAAGGCTCACAGATAGTTGTAACACAAAGAAAATTCATGCTGGAAAAAGATAAGAAGTCTTGCAGGGAGTGTTTAAATTCTTCCCTTATTGTGAATGCCTCTGAAATAACTGTGACTTCTCAACAGAAAATTTGAGATACTGTTGCACACTCTAATTCACAAACACATCCCAAGAGTCAAAGATGGTAAAGATAATTGTAGGGCCTGATTTTGGTGAAATTGTCTATGTACATGCATGTATCTGAGACTGAGCTTAAGCAAACTGCAAGATATCATAATTTTTACAATAATGACACTATAGCTATGCATCCCAGGTGAGAACTGGCAGCTTGCTGCTACTCTATAAATCACACATTTCTCACAGCTACTAATCTGTTGCAGAGATCTTTCAGGCTAGCAAAGTGACAGGAAAAAGAACTGCACAAGAATACAATGCTAAGAATAGAACCAGTCTCTTGATTGCTGCTTCACAGGCTGCCCTGTACACTAGATTCCATCTCCTTTCTCTTTTTACATCTATACATATAGGCATTTCTTACTATTTTTATGAATATATTCATATAAAAAAGGCTTTAGCTTTTTTCTTTGAGATGGATTCAACTTTAGGAAACTTTAGATCTCTCCCCTCACCCTATCCTGTTTTGTTGCTTTGCTATTCTTCTTATCACACCTCCCTTGCTCCAGAAGTTTTAACATGATCACTCTAATGTGGTGTTCCTAGTCAGTAATGGGGCTTTAAAGCAATTATCTTTCATAGCATTTCATTGCTAATGCTGACCTGCAATTTCAGGCAATGTCAACCAGAGACGCTGAGCAAGGAGACATAGGGTTCTTCTCCTCCATCTCAATATTCAGTGCTTCTAGTATTTTCATTCTTCTTGAAAGCAAACTGACTTTTGGATATCTGTATAATTCTTGCCTTTAGGAATATGCATCTTGTATATCATTCAGTATTGACTCATGCTGATAGGTATTTTCATTATACATTTTGTGAAAATTCTTCCTTTTGTTAGAAAAGAATAACTCTGGGAAAGCTATGTACATCTGGAAAAGGTATACTAATTTCAGAGCTATTTAGGAAAGAAAGAGATACTTTTAATTGCTCATAACCCTTTTTTTCAAGAAAAACAAAGAAAACTATCTTTTTTAAAGGTACGTCTTGGGAGAGGTACCAGGTGAACAAAAAGAGGATTTTTAAGTCTTTCTCCTACTCAAAAATCCAGCTTGTGCATGACAGTCTTTTTCCACTGTCCTTTACACCGGCTTTAGGGAAAGAACTTCCCGTGCAGGTAAATCTTTGCATCCCCTTTCAGTGTCTGGACTTAATGCAGATACTTTATTGGCTAAACTAACTTTTAAAGGATATTGGTGAGATAGTTCAGATCTGAATTTCTCGCCTGCTGAAGGGACACAAGGTATGGATCAACGTGTCAGTTTTGCTACAGTGGAGGCAGCCAAGCTTGCTGAATTGGTGAAAAGGAGATGTTCAGCACAGTTAAATGCATAACAAGTGCATGAACCTATTTCTATGCACACCTGCTCTCTCCTTAGCATGGAGGAGACCAGCATCAGAATGGTCTGTTCTTTAAAAAGGCAAAAGTCACAGCACTGTTTTGGTGCACACCCTTCAGGGAAAAGCCTTTAAGAGAGATGAAGGAGAAAACAGATTCTCATTAGTCTGCTCATTCCAAAGTATAACTCAATACAGTTAAAATGGATTTTTCCCCATTCTTTAACCTAAGAAAAATAAACACAAGAAAACAAACCTCTTTTAAATTTTGCATCCTCTGCAGGGAATTAATAATGTATGAAATTATTCTTCCTATGCTTTCTGATGTATTATTGGCATTTACTTGATGAAAAAACTAGAAATTCTCCTCACCATAGACTACTATTTCTAATTCAGTGAAAACTCTGATCCTGACACTATGAAGAAAGGAATTAGAGATCTGCACCTGGCAGGATACTGGATCTGAGAATATTAAGGTTTTGGATTTCTGCATATTGATAAGCTAGCACTTTTGAAGACAAACATTGGGAAAAAAAATCAGATAATAACTTCTATTTATTTGAGTGTGAGTTTCTAGCAGACAACCTTTAACAGCAGGTCTGGATCTGAATGGTCCCGTTTGAATACATTTTGAATTGCTGCAGAGCTCCAGATTAATAGTGCTGCAAGATCAAAAGTCTGTGATGCAAAATTTTAGTGTTGCAAGTTGTAACATATAAAACCCACACTGTCTGCTTTTAGCAGATTCTCACCCACCAAGGTGCCTCCATAAGCCTATGTTTATGGTTGAGCTCTACATCTGTAAAAGGCTGAATTTGGCCTCCGATGCCATGGGAGCCATCCTGGTGCTAGGAAGGGTGGTGGGTCTCCTTCCTGCACTCCCTCTCCTATCCAGGTAAGGGCAGCACAGATGAGTTGATGCCCACCTGGGAAAACATGTCAGCTCTGCCTGGGAAAAAATGGGGAGTGGAGCTGCTGTGAGACTTGGAGCAACCACCCTGCCCTGGCATCACTTTCGCTTCCTCTGGTTACTTCATAGGATGGACACAGATTCCCTCAGCTGTTATTTTGGGGGGCCAAAGTAAATTTGGTGAGCCATGTATAAAGCTCTGGAGCAGCACATTTCTAATAGGTAGGTAGAGTGCTAATTTAATGGTAAATTATATATTTGGGTTAGCAGCTTGGCTGCTTTGTTGTTTGGTTCTTTCAGACAACTTGGATGGTGGCCATCAGCTCTCTGTGATTTATCTCTATTTAATTTTTCCACTTTTTCAGACCTTTGGCTGTTGGTAATTCAATTCCTGGCAACGGCAGACCTTCACTCTCTATTATAAGTTACACCCCAAGGCAGACATACTGCCATCTGCACTGAATGGTGGTGGTAGCTAGTGTATGCAGAGAGGCGAGTGTGTCCAGATGCCACTTGGGCTCTGAAACAGCTCTAATATACAAATGACTGTTTGGATTAGAAATATTATCTAAATCTAAATATGAGCCCCTAAAAAACATTGGGGTACTCTCCCAAGGGATCACTCCACTTTCTACTCCACTTTTGCATTTTTCTTGTCCTAACAGCTTTCACGGATGAGGAAAACTAAGTATTTTCCTTTGCTCATCCTCTAAAATCATCAAAGGAGGAACTAATCTCCATCCAGTCATCCTTCATACACACTCACTTCACTTCTCACATCTTCCCTTATCCTCCCCTCCCAACCTCCATGTTCTCCAGAAAAAAATCTTTTTTTGAGAGATTTGTGGTTACAGCAAATCATCAGCTGCTGCTTTCCTGAGAAATATATCTTATTCCCAGCTACTGGCAGCAGCTCTCCACAGGTGGCAGGCTCAGAGTAGTGCCACAAGGTGCTGCTGCACTTATGAGCAGGTAGACATCATCCCCTGTCCAGCAACCCTAAAAATGATACTAGTCTTGGCTTGAATTAAAGTGGGATGACTCTATTATAGGCATAAATTACCTCAAAATGCTTCTAAAGAGCTCAAAAAGACATCACCTACTGTGAGGTGGGAAGACAATTTAGGAATGTCAGATCAGGACCAGTACAGCCCATCTTCCTGACCTCCTGCATGACACAGGGCCTGATCCCACACTCGCTCACTCACTCCTGAGCCACATCTATAATTTCTCAATGAGCTATGGCACAGCTTGATGAGCTACTAGCAAGAAACAAGGATGCTTCTACTTCTCCATGAGCTGGTTACCCTGGGATGTAGAAAGCCTACGTGATCATGGCTTCCTTCTTCCCTTCCTCTGATGAGAATGAGGGACTACGGTGGTTATCCTGTATGATAACCAAGGGGATGGAGAGCTGCTCATGGCACCACTGGAAAATTCCTTTGTTTCTTTTTAAATCTCCTTGGATAAATATTTAAATGTACAAACTGCAGGTTTATTGGCATCTCCTAAGCAGAGATCCACCTGATATTATGCAGGCAGTATTTCAGCTGTCTCCACCCAAAGGCTTCAGTATCTGTCTGATAATGTATCTTTAAACTTTCTGGACTTCACAGTGAGAATGTGAACATTTCATTTGCTCCTTGTTGATAAGCACAGCTATCTATAACACACGTGCAAACAGCCTGTGTGGGAGACAGCCCACCATAGTCAGCCTTCATTTCTGCTTTAGGGCTACCTTCCCAAAGACAATAGGTGAAGTGCAAAGATGTCAGGCTCTCTAACACCCATCCTCTGATAAACTGTCCTGAAAGTCATGACAAAAAAGTCATGTGTATTTCCTATATTAAAAAAAACTCCATTATTGTTCTCTAAAGACATCTTTGCCATTGCCTCAATGAAGTTAATGAAAAAGAAAGGGAAGCCCGAGCCAAATAGAACAGAGAACAATTTAAAGACATTTGGGGAACGTGGAATTAAATTCTGCTGGAGGGCAATATTCACTTTCCACATAATTTTGTTTTTGTGGAATAAAAGACTTGTTACAGCTTGGCAATGCTTTTTAAGAGATTTAAATTTCTAGCAGAAAAAACCCCTTTAAGATGCTTGACTTATATTGTTCCAAATTATTACATTCTTTAGCTCTAGTCAAGATGATTTTGATATTTTAATATCTATTTTATTAACATAAGCAGAAGTTGCATTGTATGTGCGTAAGATGTGACTCAAATAAATTATTTTATACTACTTTAATGTAGGACTGTTTTCAAAGATATATCAAAAAACCTGTGAAAGCAATTTGTACTTCAGCAAAGATTTTCAGAAAATGAAGAAATCAAGAATAACATTTTACTCAATATCATTCTACTTACAGAAGCAGAAGGTAAACCATCAATATTGTCCAAACTTATCACTTTCATATTTTAAGAAGACTTTCAAACATTCACAAAGTGAAGCACAGACTGCAGAGCCTTAAAAGCCACAGGTCTAGAAAAGCCACAGGTCTAGAAAAGCCACTAGTCATGAAAAATCTAAGTATTCAGGTGAGCCAGCAAAGCTCAATAATGTGCAATGTGGTTTATACACTTGAAACATCCCAAGATTAGAAGAACCATAGAAAAAGGTGAGATTGTTTTGTACAAATAGCAAGTATCCTGTAGGCCCTTGCTGCAGTTACAATTTATTGGGATCCCTTTGAAGCCAAAGGATGAGCTGTCCTGTGCGAGAACATCAAAGCAGTCAAATAATGACACACTGGTGTGGCAAATGCCATGGCTATCCCTTATCTGCTCACAGCTCTGCATTTCTGCAGGGCAGTGTGGGGAGCAAACCGATGTGCACAGGGATGGCCCCACAGATACGGAAACTCGTCTGTGACGATAACAAACGGTGCAATTATCACATCCACAACAAAGCACGGAACTGAAAAATTACTATTTCAGCGTTCATATCACATTACCCAATCTACCTGAAAAGAATGCAGTGGGAAAAACCTGTTATGAATTTTGAAAAAGCGTTAAAAAAATCATCAGACCGTGCAAAAGACATCTCTCTCACCTATGAGCCGTTTCCTGGCCACTTATCACATTTATTCCAGTAGTTTGTGTCTGCTATCTGTTAAAATGTAGCATTAGCTGGGGAAGGTATTCAGTGCTATCTGAATGTTCGAGAGCTCCTTGAATCCAAGATTTCAAACGGCTTTGTAAGCAAAAGTGACAGTGTTTATCAGGAAGGGTAAAATACAGGAAAATAATTATATACACTTGTAGTTAATTATTTCACTATTGAAATGCAAAAATTGATCTGTGAAAAATAATTATTAAAAACTCTTAAGAGTGAAAATACAATGGCAATTTTCTAAATTAATTTAACAGTTGACTTACTTTAATTAGTGATAAATTGTTTATTGCAAGTTTCTTTAATCACTTTCTATTTACACGTGGGAGCCTCAATCTTGGTTGAGTTATAGAAATCACTGTAATAATAAACAATGAAAGATATTATCTGATCCTTATGGGTTTGTGTTCATTTGTGGAAGAGACAGCAAAAGGATTGAAAGTCTTGTTTTTATTTTACTTTATTAAGTTATGTGCAAACTACCTATTTGAATTTAAGGTTAGAGAGTGTGGAATGAGCAGACCTTTTCAAATGGGCATATCCACATGTCCTATGTAATATTCCATAAAAACTCATCAACTTCTACTTGAAATACTTCTTTTCTTGCAGTATTATGGGAAGCCTAAGTCATAATTTCACTTATCCAATTGATGGGAAAATAACTTCTAACCTTCTAACCTTCACGGCTAGTTTACACCTCATTGGTTTTGTAAATTGCCTTTTACTATGAATGTGCTTCTACCGGTTTCATTATTTGTCCTAGTGACATATCCATGAACAGTAAGAGCATCTTCTCTCACATTTAATTATTTTCGGACAAAACCAGCCAAGTTCACTCAGTCCTTTTTTTGTTAAAGCAGACTGTTTACCTCAGAAAGCCTTCTCCATTTCAGTTTGAGTTCATTTTACTGACCTTGAAGACCAGGACAGTACTTTGTATTTTAGATGGAATGCAATGTAAGTTGAATATTTCCTAATTTCCTTTGGGTATACACCAACCAAATACATCTGAGGATCATCTGTCTTCTCCACAGGTATATGAAAGCCAAACCACTACAGACGTAGCTTCTCTTTGTCACTTTTGGTCATGCTAGTAACACTGAACACACAGATGTCCTCCTTTTCCTCAGCTATTTTTAACAGATGAGCTTTGAATTTATAGCTAAAGTCTTACTTTGTGTTACAGCTCAAGGAAGACTTTTGATACCAGACAGACAAAAAAGTCATCTCAATACTAATATTTTGCAGCTTATTAGCACAGCACACTTCTGCTGAAATTCATTGCACCACACAGAGCTTCATTTGAGATGATTAAAATTTAATATAAAGATGTTCAACTAAGCTATGCTGGAAAATCTGCCATTAAAATTCATTTAAGTTTCATCACACCAATCCATGGAAAAATCAACTATGACAGGCTCTGGAAAGTTCACATTTAAATAATGCTCTTTATAGCCGTATAGAGCACACAGAAAAAGTCAGCACCAAATATCACAGCACCTTTTTAACACCATACCCCTTCTTTTCTCAATCTTTGGGGGTGTATGGGAAGCAAAATGGGAGAGTAGAAGAAAGGACAGTGCTTTGAGGCAAAGGTTTCTGATCTCACTGAATGGAGAAACACCAGATAAGACATGTCAACAGTGCAAACAAAAATGTAGACCATTTCCACAACGTATAATAAGCTAAAGTAATGTGAATAATAAAACCGCAACAGTTACTTTGGCTTGAATTTTTGTTGGAAGGAGATAAATTAAACAACATAGTTTTGAACAACTTTTTTTCTCAAATATGCCTGCTGATCATGAGGAACTGTTAGAAAAGATAATCATAAAGATGGTTGGAGTTTGGGGTAGTTTTTTTTCTCTGGACTTGCGGCAATAGAGATTTCTTTATTTGGGGATGTTTTTGGTTTTGTTGTTATTGTTGTTGTTTTAGGTTTTGGTTAGGTGTTTCGGGGTTTTTCTTCTACTTTTTTAATGGTAATAATTTATTTTAAAACTTGTTTCCAGTTTTATCAGCAGTACTTAGCTCTTGGAGGGCTGTCTCTCTTTTTTTGACTTGCATTCTAATCAGAGGAATCAAAATGTTCCAAATACACTGTCTGAGTCACAACCAGCAGATCTGCAGCTACTCTGGCCTGACTGAGCTCCTGGCAAGCAAACTCCAGTTCTGGGACTACATAGCCATAAGAAAAAACTTTACTTTCCTGACTGCAAAGTTCTTTAATATTTTTGATTATTCCTTCACTCCTGTTTGACAAGCCATATTAACACAAACTATATTGATTTTTTACATATTTTTTGTGCTGCCTTTTTCATTATTGTACATTGTCCTACCAACATGTATGTCCTATCATAATTTCCATTAATGCATCATATCTCTTTTGATTTATGACTTCTTTTTCTAGTGTCAAATCATATCCCTCTTTACCTCATTCTTTGTTATAACAGGAGAGGGAATTGGTGATTCAGAGCTTCTTTTCATTATTCCTTCCTGCTTTGCACCTGCCACAGAAAGGATTGTTTTTTCCCAGTGTACAGATAGCTCTTGCACTTGTGCTCTGTGCAAGCTGTGGTGGGTAATTGAAATCCATCTGCTCGTGAGCAATCGCTACAGCCAAACCAAGAACTCACCATCTTGTGTCCTGCTTCCTGCAGCTCCCTGTGGGGTCAGATGTCCCTCTTTTGGCCCAAGTGTCTGTCCTGTTATCCAAACATACACCTCGCTGTGCATTCCTTCTCGGGGGAGCCCAGAGCAATCAGAGGAACTTTAAAGAGATCATCCTCGTATCATCAGACCTGTGACTGGGGTCAGGATGGACCAGCTTGCTCTAACCCCACCCCCTCAAACCGTGTGAACCCAACCCTGACCCCTCACAGGATCCACCATACACCAGTGCTGTCGCTTGTGAACATATTCTTACTCTGGCCCCATGCTTATGGACTAGAAAATGCATGGCATGTTTAGGCACATGAATGGCAAGTAGGTTGCATGTGATCTTTGTTTTCTATTTTTTCCTTAATGAAGTTCCATTATGTTGGAAAGAATTTTAATTAAATGCATTCAGGAAACAAGTAGAAATTGTTTTAAAATTAGATTTAATTATACACTAACTGTGAATCCTGTATGCAATGACCTGATATAATACTTAACATGTTTATCATTAGAAGTCTAATGATAAAAACAACCAAAAAATGCTTTTGGTCCCTCTAACAGTTGGATAAAAGCATAATTTAATTGGCTTATTAATGGGTAGAAAGTCAGAGGGATCCAGGAATGTGACTATCTGCCTAGAGGATTAGAATAATAAATATGACAAGAAAACAAAAGTGTTTATATTTCCCCTTTCTCAGGTGATAATTTTTAGCAGTTATATAGAATATGAGTACTAAGAAAGTAAATTAGTTCCCCATTGTTACATTTGTCAGAGGTATCTCAAAGAGTGGTAGCTGCAGATGTTTTGTGGTGTTCCTGTTTGCTGTAAAAGCCTGTGTCCAGATATAATAATGGCCCATGAGAGACTGCATTTTTTGTGCATTTTACTTCTACCATGATGCTGAAAAATGAAACTGATTTACCTGCTTATCTATTCCAGCTTTTGTTCTTTTGCTAAGAATCCACTGACCCATGTAACTATTTTCTTATTCACCTCATAACAGTCTTCTCAGAGAGTTTGTGATTAATTTATATTCCAGAACCAGAAACCCCTCTTTCAGAAAGGAAAGATATTTTGATCTAAGACTAAACAAGATGAAAAATTCATCTCTTCTAAAAATTTTTGTTTCATTTATTTTGTTTTATCAGCCTTGTTATTAAACTCAATTTCTCATTTGACCTTATCTGCCTTTAACTAGGGGACCTACATCCAGTGATACCTTCCCTGTTCAAATTTTTCAGTCTAACTCAGGAGACCACACATTACACAATCACTGCTATAACCATCCAAAAGGATGTATTACGACGAGCTGTTTTTCAGCTCTCCCTAACATATTCTTAGTTGCTTTTGTTGTGCCTTTTATTTTTCCCACTGCTGCTAAGAGCCCTTTAGTTTTAATACCTTTTGCATTCTTTCTCTTAAAATTTATGACAACGGACTATGCTATTCCAAAGAAAATCTACATGGTCAGGCAGAAATTCAACACAGATTTTTTGCCTGGGGTGTAAACTGGCAGGATACAATCTGGCTCTGGTCTGGAATTTGATGTAGAGTTGTGCATAAGCAAGTACACTTGGCCAATACTTGGATATCACCTAATTTTCCCTTTAAGGTACTTTCTCCAGTTATTCAGTCATTTTTTTATGTGTGTGTATGCACACATGTATGTATGTACACATATATAGAATTTGTTGCAGCAAGTCTTATTTTTGGAGTGTCTTTTCAGGGACTTAAAGTGCTTCTCCTTCCTTTGATTTTGCACAGCACTTCACAGAGTAAGCATTCTTGACTTCCTTAACTTAGGATCTTATTTCTTTGATCCACTGTTGGTTTAGGGTTGTTTTTCTTTTTGGTTTTTTTTTTTTCCCTAGGAAAATGATTGATGCATACAATTATCAGGAGCATACAAAAATGAATTAAGGCAAATTCTTGCCTACTTTTGTGTGGCCTATGGGTTATCCCAATTTCTAAAGGTTAACAGTGAAATTACTCTAATGCAAAGCAAGTAATTTAACAGGTATGTAATTTGAGGGGTGGGATTTCATTCTTTCTTTTCCAGGCCAAACTGTAATTCTGCCAATTGGAGCCACCTCACTCTGCCCCCAGAAACCAACCACTTCCAAGAAACATCAGCAGAGGACATTTTCTAGCCAGCACTTTGCATCAGCACTGTTCATGCAGCTGAGAAGCAGCTGGCCAGATTTTAATTGAGTTTTCCAAGTAATGGACCTCAGCATGGGATCAAGCACAAAGAAGATACAAAGCAACTGAAAAGGAGAGGAGGTGACAGACATTCAAACATCAAATGAAGCAGCAGTAGCTGCTGTGGGCAGGTGTCTCAGAGATCTGCAGCCAATTCCAGCCTGGAATGCCTGGATGATACCTCCATCACAGCTGGCCTCCTGAGGTTACAAATGATCCTTCTGGAATGTTTTCTCCCTGTGGTGGTTCCCATACCTGTCCCAAGGGTGCTGGCTGCCCACTGGGGCTCGGGCACCCATGGCTCTGCTCTTCACTCTGCTGCCCACTGGGGCTGTATCCCGTGGTGCCTGTGGGGCAAGCACCCTCCTTCTGCTGCCAAGAACCCCTTGCTCCTTGAGTCAGCAGCTGCCAAAGCTGTCGACAGCCTCTTTCCTCCTTAAGACACCCAGACTGTGGAAGACTGATGGAGGCTGCAGTGCAATTCAAACCCAACATGTTTTGGAAACACTGTGTTGTGGTGAAACAGTGCAAGTAACTCATGTTATAGGAAAAAAAAATCCCCATTAGATAAAAAATAGGTGGAAACAGCTACAAAAAATATGACAGAGTTGTACTGCAGTGTTTCAGTATCATTTGCCTTATTATTGAAATTAATTCACAAAACTTGCCACGATATGCTGATAGGATACAGCTGTAATACTTTAAGCTGTTGTTAAGAATTCAAAACATGACAATCAGAACAGTTCTCTTTATATGCAATTAGAACATTTATTTGCTTGTTCATCGCAAAATTAGGTAGTAGTAGCAACCAGAAGCTGGGAAAGCAGCCAAGCAATAAAATTGATTGATTGCCCAAACACATAAAAATCATATCCACAGCTTTCAAACATTCTCTCAAAAGCAGAAAATCAGCTCTTCAGCATTACCAAACAACCTGGTTAGACAGGATGGCAAACCTGCTGTTGTATGGAAGACAAAATTTGTCTGTGAGGCGAAACTTACACAATTACTGTCTGCTCAAAATAGTGTGAACTTCCATAAGTCTGTCTCTGTTTAAACCAATTACCAGAAATTATTCAGAAATGTCAATTTTCTTTATTCTTCAGTTACAGCAGACATACAGTTTTGTGTTGAGGGAAAACATATCAGTCACATCACTTTTTTTTTTTTCTGAGAAGATGCACTCATTTTACTTTTCAACTGCTCATTTCATAAGGCTACAGACCACTTCCCCACAGCACATCAGGTTTTTTTGGTTCATACATTACAATCAAAGTGGATAAATCCTTACAACAAAAGGATCCAGATTTCAAATTATATCCATTTCTCCTGGACTGCCACATCATTCTGTCAAAGTCAAAATTGTCCAAACCAAGTATTAAATAAGCTTTTATAGTACGAGGAAGGTATAAACTGCAGAAATGGAGCAAGTTTGGTACATTCACAGGCAGATTTTTCAGTGAAAGGCAGGTATATTCAATCTCTAGTTGACATTAGAAGAATAAGAACTATTCAAAACTGGGTAAATAATTCAACTAAAGGTATTTTAATTAAGCAAATTAACTTCTTTTTCATTGAAAGAAATCCCAATAAGAAATTTGACTTCAGCCTTGGAGAAGGTGATGAATACAACTCTCTGTGTTCCAGTTAAAGTCATCTCAAAAACTGCTTCTGATCCTCACTGACTGAATCAAGGCCGCAGTTGTTCATTCAAAATTCACACTGGCTTTTTTTATCATTACATGCGAGAGCATTAGTCAATATGAAGGATCAGAATTCATGGCACAGAGCATTCAGAAGGATTCAGTGTCTTGCCCTGGCAGAAGCTATTGAAAATCCAAGCCTTTTCAGGCTCTGATCAAGAAAAAAAAATACTGCTGACAGGTCCAAAATCTTGTTGAAATATTTTTCACAGGAAAAGTTGCTTATGAGACAAAAATCAAACAAATATATGGCAATAAATATCTTCAAAGACTTTTGTAAGTATTAACTAATGAAAATTAATTTCACTAAAACTTCTACTTGACTCTTAAGTGGTTGATTAAACAAAACAGCCAAACAACCCAACCTGCATGCTTAAACTAGAGCTTCTGAAACAGATTTGATCACATTAATTGCTAAAAATAATAAAGCACCGTGAATTTTACCTACATGTATTGAATGGACATTACTCAGCAATCTCTGAACTGTAAGAGTTGAAATAGTCCTTTTGGTTTTTAAATTGTGGTTCAGTTTTCCATATCGTCATAATTACTGCAGCTGCACTGTTGCCAGCAAAATCCTAGACTTTAAGCTCTTGGCTATGACAGCACATCTAAGTAATCACCATGAAATACTAGGCTAAACTCAAACAGGTTCCTTTTTATGAGCTATATACATGAGCAAAAGCTAGAGCATGTTTAAACAAAGCAAATCAAATCAAGTCAAGCCTCCCTACCTAACAGATTCACACAGCTTATTAAGAAGAGCAAACATGCCTTAATGAAGAACACCCATCTTCTAAATGAGAGAAATAAGGCCTTGGTAGTGCTATCCAGGCAGGGCAGGGCATAGCCCCAGTTTCAGGATGTCTCAGTGCTCAGAGAAGCAAATCCATTATGAAATGAGTTTACTGTGGACTTTTCACTCCTCTGCCCCTTGCTTGTTGTCCTACTTTGCTACCTAGCAGAGCTGTCTTCATTAGCTGATGACTCCTCACTGGCTACGCCACCCTTTGCAGGATAGCAGGAGTCATGGCTACAGTGACTTCCTATTCATCTGGGCTTTTCAAATGGCAGGACAGCTTCTCCCACTTCCCCTTCTAGAAAATCCCTAAGTACTTCAGAAGCTTGTAAGGTGTAAACTAATACTGGCTCAAAAGAAATATTTAGGGTAGTATTCTTAGTCAGTGGAAATTATGATCATCATTTCCTACAATAAAAACTCTTCCTTTCACATATTTTATTCCAATCCCAGCAAAACTTGAAGAAATTCTCAATGCAAGTTGGTAAACAATTGTGTCATCCTTGGACTGTGACACCTCAGATGCTGCAAGCTTTTTCCACTGACTTTTCCATTATAGGAAACAACTGTAATGGCTCTCATTTGTCTGTGAGGCAACCACTGCCACGCTAGGGCCGGTGAGTGATGAATACCATGCTATAAATATTCTTTATAAAAGGTACTCAGACACACAAATTTGGAGGCAACAGTTCCAAACCAAGAAACTCTACTCTCCTTAGATGAACCATATTTGGGTACAAAGGTAGTCAGAGTTCTACAAATCACATCTTTGAGAAGACACAGTCTGATTTTCCTTGTATTTTGTGCCAATAGTTGTAAGCACAGACAGCATAGGCAATAGAAGAGTGAAAAAAACCTATTCTTTTAATTTGCAGTGCTTAGCAACTCCTTAACTATGGTGCATTTGTCCGGATGAATGACTAGAATGAACTGGAAGGATCAAAAGCTCCAGAACAGGAATTGATTAGCTGAGAATCCCTTATCAGAGGCACTGGGCATAGGTCCGTGGTTCATATACACAGACACACATCACATTCAGAAATTAACTGCTTAGTTCATTATGTAAATTTTTACAGCTAATTACAAAATATATGCTAAGGAGTGCTTCATATTCCAAGGGATTCTGATTTCTATGAAAATGATTAAATACAGAATTAGTAACTAGATCAATCATTTAATAAAAATTTTAAAGGGAAAATATAGGAAAATGAAAATGATTACTATACAACTCTGTGACTTCATGCAGAATTAATTCAGAATTTCAAATAGAAAATCCAGTTTGCTTGGAGGTTTTCCTGTTTACCATATTTTAAAACTGTGTATCTAACATCATCATTTACTGTGCACAGTATATCTTGCAGTCATTCCTTTTCTCTCTCTGGTTGCTTCACCTCTCTGACCAAACAACCTGAAAATATATGGTTACTTATGTAGAGAATTCAAATGGATGAAATGCTAATGTAAGTGGTATTGAATGGCATTAGAAAGCTAACCAACATTACTGAACAGATTAAATAAGCATTCTTCTACAACATTAAGACACTGTCACAGAATGCAGCTCGGAGTATATGCCTTTATCTTTTATTCAAATTAACTCCCAGCTTTTCCTGGTTTCGTGGCTTTATACTAATGGAGAATTATGAAGGAGCACTCAGTTGCTGCCCAGGTGCTATTACTCACAGGAGTCCCATACCCCACCAGGCAGTCAGAATATACATTGAATAAATAATATGGTATATGCCACATGAATGTCTGGTTCTATCATGAGCAGAAATATTTTAATACTTTCTTTTCTTTTCCTTTCATCAGTCAGGAAATCCTCTCATGAATAGCAGATACTTGTAGTTTTGTGGTTAGAGCAGTATTTCCTCTTTATCTAGTACATATAATACATGCATAGGGCCTGAAAAGAGAACTTTCCACACACAAGGATTGACTTCTGCAACAAGCTGCAGAGATGCTATGTTAGCTAAGGCACAAACTCAGGTTCAACCTGTTTCATTGAAACAGAGACATGTCCCACCATAGCACCACAAAAACTTACAGTTCAAGCATTTTAATATGGCATTTAAACACAGTTGTTAACACTTGATAAGAAGAGTCCTGTTTTTCCTTGATATATGTTTTTTTCTAGGCCTCCAACTTCAAGACGATTTGAACAGAAAAGGAGCTTTTTCCTCACTGCCAAAAGTGTACATGGATAAGCTCAATGCCATCTTGACATGTTTCTCTTGGCTGAATTTTTTTTCTATCTTGACTTACATTTCTTCTTCAGAGAGGGAATTCTATGTAATTGCCTTTATGATTCTGTGCAATAGAGGGACCATTAAAGAAATATATGTTTACAGGCCAGAGGAATCCATCAGTTTCCAGATAATTCAAACAAAACATCATCTTCCCTCCTGTGGAAACATGAAAGCTACAATAAAAAGTCTGTCTTAGGTGTTTCCAAGGTGGGATCTCCTCTACAGTCCTATTTGTAGTGGGTTCTTTCAGAAGAATTATTTCAATATACTACAATTAATGTATGATATGTGAACTGCAAATTCTGCATCTCTGGCACATTGGAGTTTCTTTCATGACATAAAATTCAAGCTCTCACTAAAAATTTATGGTGTTACAATGATGCTTTATGGTGGGAAAAAAAACCCAAACAAACAAACCAAATAAAGGGGCCTAACTGAAAAGCTCTGCATTATACATTTTCATTCTTTTATAAATTTTCAGTCACATCGGGTGATCTACCCTCTTTGTACTGAGTATCCGTGAATAAGCTGAGAAGTAGCCTGCTTGATCAGAAGTATTTACAAAGCAAATCTCAAACTATTTCAGCAGTCCTGCAGTGAGGCATGTGGAGCTTGATATTCTTTGTGCTGAAGTCAAAGATACATTTACATCAGTGGGAGGCTTTAGAGAAACAAAATGAAAAAAGGAAGGATAATGATCAAGACTGTTGAAATCCCAGGGGAATTTGTGCATATTGACCCAGACTAAGGCTAGGTAACACACCATGATCTGAGAAACCAGGGCTTATAAGAGGAGGAGATCAAGCAGGCAGATGGAAGAACAGATAACTGAAGGGAATTATCAGAAGAATTTACATCACAAAAGCTGAAAATAGAAGCAAATATGACCAGTAACTTGTGGAAAAAAAAAAAGATGATGGTGATGGTCAGCAATTTTGATAAGCTTAAAGCAAAATAAAGCACAAGACTTAGAGATGAAATTATTGATATCTTAAGCAGGGGAAAAAAACAGAGGGAAAAAACCCAACAAAAGAAGTTTCTGTATTACCCTATTTCTAAGAAGAATACTTCTTAATCCCTTAGGTGTTGCATGAAGCTTCTAGAATAGTTGCAAGTTTTTTCTATATAACTGAATGTAACCAAATCAGAAACAATTTGATACAAAAATAATAATTAAAAAAAAGACAGAAGAAAAGAGATAATTTGGAAGACCTTCTGAAATAAAGCTTCCTGGTGAAAGACATGAAACAGATCAGAAAAAAAAAACATTTAGTTGATAATATTTCTGCAGGTTTCCAATAGTCTGTTTCAAGAAGTCAGGATACTTTGCCACTCTATCATGTCAGTCAGTATGTGAGACTGAGAATGAGCAATCTGAACAACTGGAAGCACAACAAAGGACCAGCAGGAACTTTACTGACAACAACAGAAGACTAAAGGAGGTGAACAATTGCATTGAGTGTCTGCTTCAGAATTGCAACTGGAGAAGGAATACTGCTGGGGAAAAAGAGACCAGAGAAAAACAGAAGGATTCTATCCTGGACTAGCAAGGACAGAAATCAAGAATGCACTCAGACTCATCTTCACTTAGGGAGCCCCAGGACAGGTCTACTGTGCTAAGTTTCATCAAAAGGAAGCTTCAAAACTGATCAATATAAAGCATTTCCTTTAGGGAGGGAGAATAAAAATATCTTTGAGTTAGGGGAAAAGCACTAATAACTTCAGTGAGAATGGCACATCTCGACACCCAGCTTGAGATGTTCATTGGAGATCTTTAAATATGAGGGGGGCTCTAGGAAGATGAAAGTTGTGACTAGGAAGCAGCAAGTGAAATAGAGTTATGCAGAAGTAGCTATGGGAAGCCACATGATGTAAGCTGCATGATACCTCACTCAAAAGTAATGCACAAGGCATAAATCAGTGATATAAAGGAGAAACACATACAGTGTCTTTAGGTTTAAAATAAATGATGGTGGAATTGCCACCATTGGTGCTGTAAATTCTATTGGCTTATTGTGTGGCACTTCTGCATTTTCCCAGAGCTCTGAGCTGGGTTCTGCATTGTGTCTGCAAGCAAAATCAATAATTTCTGAAAGGTGCAATGGAGGGTTCTCATGTATCTACAACAACCACCTTCATAGCTGCAGGTAATGTTTAGAAGAAACAAATATGAGATGAAACAGAGCACAGAAGTGATTAGATCTTTCAGAGAAAATGTTTTTTCCCCTCTTGGTGAAAACTATTTCTTGGATTTTGCCCAAAAGGGAAAAAATGGTGGCTTAGTCAATGAGCACTTCTGTTTCTAGAACAAACTGTTTTGAGTTGATTAATGGCTTTGACAGTATTGAAGAGGGAAATTATTAGAAAATTATATTTGAAATATTACCTTGAAGTTTTAAGCATATGTTCCAATAATCTGAGAGGAAATCATTCAGCTCTCTAAGTATTATTGACTCAGAGTAAGGATACTAAAGTTAAATAAGAATTGTACTTCTATTTCAAACTATATTACTTTTTCAAAACATACACTGTAGCTAAAAGGAAAGCAATACAATTGTTATTATTGCATTAACATGAGTTATAACATATTACAAAAAGGATTTAGTTAAAAGGAATGTACAGTAAAACTACTAAAGAAAATTTAGCAAGACAGATAATCTTAAAAATGTATAGTGAGATAACTCTTCTTTGTAGTTAATACAGCATATTGTGTATTTATACTTCTCCTGAAAATTTACTCTTATTTCTTCTTCTCTCATCTGTTGAAATCGGAAGCTCTGTTCCATCATTAATATTCAATCAATCTACTCACACTGACTTAATGAAAAGTACCAAAAGTACTATTCAACCAATTTGGACACTGAGTACGTAATTTTCAAGAGAAATCAGACTTCATCAGAATTACTGGTTCTCCTTTCATCTTCATCCAAGAGTGCTGTTGTCAAAAATGCAGAGATTGAAGGACATAGTCAACCCTAATCTAATATAATATTAGGAATACTAGGTATTTATTAATTGAATCAGTTATGTAAAAGGAATAATGCACAGATAGGCCATCCTTTGGATCCACAGACCTTATACACAACACATGCAAGATTTCTTCAAGGTTGAATTTCCAGGCTCTGTATTACCAGAATAAAAGGAGGAAAAAAAAAAAAGAAGCTAGAGGCATTTGAAAAGCATGACAGCTCAGAGAAATCATCTGCATACCATCTATATGACACAGCTAGAATAAGTCCAGGAGTGTTCACCCAGCTGCAGCCTAAGGGATCTGTCACACAGCCAGCTGCTGCTGCTATTTGACATCTGGGATCTGTAACTGGCATTGAAAAGCAAAAAAAAGAAGGGGGAAAAGAACTGAAGAGTTATGTGAGGTTAACAACAACAAAAACAAAATTCCCTATCTCTCCCAACAGTAAAGGTATTTCTAAAGAAAGGCAAATTGTTTTGCTGTGGATGAAGCCTCCATGCACTGCATGCATAGAGCACACAAATGAAAGGGCAAACAATTCCTGGCAAATGAGTAAAATGAGTGTAACACAATGAAACTCTCAGAGAAACACATTCACACTGCTAAAAGCAGCACTGTGTGCCCATATCTGGCCAGCAGTTTTGTTACTTATGGCTCCATTTGCAAAGATTACCACAACTAAGTCATGCCATGGGGCTGAGAGCTTCTGGGTAAGGCTGACTCCGTGGTCTCCAGCATTATGCCAAGAGTATCCAATTCTCCAAACAGAGGAAACTTCAGCCTGGTTTCCCGTGACTGCTTAACAGTGCTTGCTGGGCACAAAGAGAAATTTGAATCAGTGAAGTGACTTCCTTGAGAGTAAGCAGAGCTGGGAAGGAAAAACCATCATGCCAAAGAAATACCCCTTGCACAAAAGACTGGATCCTCCTACCACACAGGGGCCAGGTGCACAACATCTGTGGGGTAATGCAGATGTGTGTGTTTCAGATGTCAGTGTTTTGCAAATCTCTATGAAAGACAATAAAGCTGTCAATCAGTACTTCTAGATTACTGTACAGGCTGCAAACTGCTTCCCTGTCAGTGTCCTGAGCACTTCATCAAAGGTTACTCTCTCTGTCTGAAGAGCTTCTCATCCTCGTATGACCCCCTCTTCATCTCATGACTGAGAGCACTTGATATACACATGATTCAGATATGCCTACACAAAATCCCAAAAGCTTTACTAAGTGTAATTTTATAAAAGCAAATTGCCTGCTTCTCTGAGCTGGATCAGCAATGTTTCCCCCTGTCAACCCACGATGCTAGTGAAGCTTTGAACTGCTGCAGTGACTCTCTGAGAGAGAGACCTCACTGGCAAAGATCACCGGTGGAAAAAAAAAGACTTCTGTGCCCCTGCACGTGTTTCTGTGGCAGTTTCTATATTTACATCTTTAGAGAACTAACTCTGGGCCAGATTTTGTCACTCCTATTCACAGTGAAGAGTATCTCACTGCACAAATAGTCCCGAGGGACTATACTGAGGCAATTGGGATCATGTTGAAGAGCTCTTTCCACTGTGAGAGGTTTATTTTTCTGTCTGGCTTAAACATGGCTTCAGCTGAACTATTTGTAGCATTCATGGTGGTGGCAGATTGCAACCTTCATATGGGAAAGAACATATCTGCCAAGGGTCCTCTGCTCATGGAAGGGGCAGGTGACACTCCTTTGAGCTTGGAGCATCTGCATGAAATAGGGAATGAGAAAGGTAAAGTGCATCTGCATTGCACTGATGCTACTCACAGGCACTTCACCAGCAAGAACAGACAGAGCACTGTGCAAATCTCTGCAGAACAGATAAAAAATTCCAGATAATGAAGACTTGGCCTTTGCTCTTGGCATCAGACAACTTGCAGCATTGTGCTAGCCTGGAAATTACATTTTTGGAAGCTATGGAACTGGCAGTTGTATCTAACATGCATAGATGTCAATTCTGAGTACATGTACTAGAAGTGTGCTTCTGTGTGAGGCTTGGATGCTGGAGCTGTGGCCATCACCCCAACAGTCTTTCACAGAGGTCAGAGCTTCTTCCTGAGGCAGTAAGGAAAATCCCACTGCACAAAGCAAACACACAAACATGCATAAGGTATGACTAAGCATATTCATAGAAAACAGGTAAGTGAATAGATCAATCACAAAAGTAACTCCTAATATTTTTGTATTTTCAGCATACCTAAATTACTCTGAAATCTTATATAGCAAACTATCTCATTGATGAATAGCCACAATTTGACACAATTAGAAGTCTGTTTGGATGCCTAGAGATTCTGTGTCACTAGCTTAAACAACAAGAAACAGGCAGAGGAACTGAAATAGGGAAAAATATCAGTTGTTCATGTTTGGCCTTAAGGCACAACCATCAAATAAAATTTTGGAGTCTCAATGAAGATTTTAACTCACAGATCATGTACCCTGACACATTTACATCAATCAACATCATAGAAAAAAAGTTTCACCACTGGGTCAACTCAGAAGACCTATGGGGAGCTAGAACTGTTCACTAGAAACACAGAGAAGTATATAAAAATGAACTGTGCAATTCCAGGATATTCAGGAACAAAAATCCCTGAACACAGTTATGTATTCCTGTTACAAAGATTTATAACTGGCTAGGTTTTTGGAAAATTCAGATGGGTTCTTATCTAAATTATTTACTCCATAAATGGCACAAATTATTTCATGCCCTTTACTGTTTCATTCAGTGATCCAAGCTCCCCCTGGCCGCCAAAGCAAAGCCAAAACTAGAGAAAGAACAAACTCTTAGCATTGCAAAGGTTAAGCCTTCCCTTCTGTGGCTGTGATCAATAATGGTTGTGCTCTGGCTGTGTTTAGCTTGGGCTCAAATCCTGCCTGACACACATGGAGTCCATACAAATTTCACCCAAGTTAAAGGATAAGGGACTGGTGAGGGCTGGCATGCAACACACAGGAACTGTAGGAAAGGAAAACTCTGTGCATTCTGGGGTGCCAAAAATTTTATCAGGTTGGTTTTGGGTGAGGGTAGGGGGTGGCTGGTAAACATAACCTTGTACCAGGTTGTGGCCTTTCCCTCATGGGTCCTCAAACACTCCAGCCCAATAGGCTAAATGGATCAAGACTGGATCAATGCAATTAAAAAGCATAAGGAGGAGGAGCTAAGCAGATTTCCTTTTGTTAACATTTCCCACATCTAATGGCTTTGCTGGACTGAAGCCAGCTACCCTAGCACACATTTCTTTTGAGTTTGTCTGGAAGTGGTAGGTGTATCATTTGTTAAATTACTCTTCCTTATCTCATATTAGAAAATTAAAGTATATAAATTTTCCCACAAAGAGACACAAATTGTTTTGTAGCAGATTGTGGTACTTATAAATACATATATAGATATATATCTATATCTTCTTGGGAGCCTTTAATCTGCTCTTTCATTTATTCCAACAAACTCTTGTCCTCCCTGTAAATGATTGAATTATGCATGGCAGCAAAGATCCAGAAAGAAAGGGGCCAATCAGTTAGCTAGAGTTGCCTAGATGTCAGCTGTCTAGCTCCATCTAGCACTTAGGCTGCCGTCCTTAAAAGAGCTGTCTAAGGTACAGAAAATCACATTTTAGATGTGCTAGTCTCTCTCCTGTTAGTCGTGAAGGTGTTTGGGTAAAGAGCTTGAAGGATTCTACCAGTTCTCAAATGGCTGAGGCTGGTGAGGAGTTCTGTAATGCCAGTGCAGGACCACAAGAGCCCGAGTTCAAGCTCCCAAAATCATCCTCACCAGCACCACCAATTGTTGGCTTCTTTATTCTCTTATGGCCTGCCAAAGGGCACTCCAGTTCCCCAGGACCAGTTCAGGTGAGTTTTGTCCTACAGTCAGCTGCAGCAAACGTGTGTGAGCCACAGCGACACCGCGGAGCTGCTCTTTACACAGCGCTCGCTGCTGAAACTGAGCAGGAGGAGGGCTGGTCCAGCCCACCAGCTACTGCTGCTTCCCACAGCACTTCCCATCAGCTCCCAGGCACCAGTGGTTTAGACACGCTCACTGCCCAAGCTATGCCTCAGAGACACTGCAGCAAGCGAGAAGACCACAAGTTACTCAACACAGTCCGCAAAGGCTTTCTCAGTCACTGAGTTTAAGCAATAGCATAGATGATGTTAGACAGACTGACCATAGCATGCCCCTCATTAGCTATGCCAAAAGACTATTTCTAAGGGGAATATCATGCTGAGTAATGAAAGGCCTTGCTTCCTGCATGGAATAAAGAATGCATGAAGTATGCCTGACTTCCTACCTCACAAAGGCATCTGTTGCTATGTGAATGAGAAAAGAGATACATGCTTGTTGACTCCTGACATCTTCAGAAAAAAGAATACCTAAAACCCATATCTACAAGAATTTGTTCATACCAGATGAGGTCTTTACACCAGATGAAACCGAGGCTTTGATTCAGCAGGGTAGAGGAGACACCTCAAACAAACCTCTAGGATATATATCTACCTCTAAATCCACATTGCTAGCTTTTGAAATCTCCAACTCTTATAATGCCAAAATATGATTTTATCCCTTGATCACCTTGATCAGAAATTTAAGAATATCAATATTTCATACAACATACATTCACCATATTCTGTCCTACTTCTTGTGGATTATTTAAAAAAACATCCATGTCCCTAACGGTTTTGACTTGATGACCACTTCCAATTCAAGTAACTTGGTGGGAGCACTTTGTACTGTACCCTAGGTATCCAGAACTTAGTAGCTGACCATAGTTTCCAGATTTCCTCTCTGGAAAAACAAAGGTGGCAGCTGGCATCAATATGTGCCACTGTCTTACCCTGGGATGCAGATGCCACCAGTCAGAAGCAAACTCTTGGTCATTTAGTTTGCACATAGCTCTCCAAGAACAATTGGGACCAGATTATATTTCTCAGCCTCAGAAAGCCATGTGGCTGCATCACCTAAAATCATGACATAGGTAGGCACTATGTAACAGGCACCTTAACTGAGCCTATTGGAGTCTAAACATTCCTAAATAGGTCCAAGGTTCTTTGATCTTGGAGATGAAAGAACTACACAATCCAAAAATATATGTTAGGCACTTCAAAAAGCAAAAGTTAGGCCTGGCAATAACAGATAATTTTTTTAATAGCGGTAAATAATAAGCACTTCATACTGCACATGATATATTCTTCCGAAGTTGCATCAGATGTAGTCTTGGGGCCTCTTTCTCTTCCCATAAAGATCTAAGAAAAAGTCTGCTGACCATCTTACCTTACATCTTGCTGGATTCAACTTTTTCATTGCATGATTTTTTTTTCTTAAATAACCTTGAGATGTATTAGTTTGCTTATAGCATACATGAAAATTAAAATAAACATTTCAAATCATGCATTTATTATGAAGCTATTTCACTGACACAACTGCATTTTTTTCCTGTGCTTTGCTGGTGCCCATGTTTCCCCTCCTGCACAGCAAAAACAGCTAAATCCCCATTTCTATTTTAGCATCTCTCATCTTCTGTCTGATCTATCACAACTGCACACTTCTACTCAGAAACATTTAAGTTAAAACACAAACCATTTTTTAGGTAAGCATCTCCTTTTCCCTCTGTAACTACTGGGAGACTACATAAGGATGTAGAAGTTCTAAAGCTTTCTAAGGCCTATTTCCCATTTCCTCCAGACTCCTGCCCATCAAAGTCTTTCTGCAAGTCTGAAGGAAACAAGGCAGGGAAGAATATTTTTTATGGAGCAATGTTTCTATGAGATCTGCATAAAAGCATTGCACCTTTGTTCTGGAGCTCCACCATGAAGAATTGTTCAAACATGATAATTAATATGCTGCAACATCTTAGGTAGAAAACTTTTCCTACAGGTGGATCAAGGAGTCCAGGTGTTTGGAAAGCTGTCCCCTGCCTCCTCCAAGGATTCCAAAATCAAGTACTATTTCTGGAGCTTTTTCAAACCACCTTCTTAAAACACCTGGGCTCTCTCAGCGCCTTCTGCTAGATATTTCCATGGGGGAGTATAACAGATTCCTCATGTGTGCCTTGATACAACTCACAAAAATAAGTGATCAATGGCAATGTGAGAGCCAGGCATTCTCAATTAAGATCATATCAGCTCATAAAATAGATTTTTTTCCTTTTATGTCTGCCAATTCTTAATTAAAACAGGTAAACATATAAGTGCTAAAATTGAATTTGGAAAGACTGAAATTCCCAAAGACAAGCTGTTTTTGACATGTTACAGAATAAACAAAATATTACTTTCTTTACGAGTTTTCACTTTTGGCTTACATAAGAAAAGATTAATATCTAGCCAAAATAAGTCTCAATTTATAATTCTCCCTATACTCACATAGTGAAATGAAGCTTTTAGATCTTCACTGTAATGATAAATAGCACATTAATAAAAGAAAGTCAGAAGAACAAAACATATTAATGAATTCAGAGGCTGAGCTGACTGTAATTAAAAAGTCCAGCATTTTCTCATTTTTAGAAACCATTCCTGTATCTCATTGACACTGCTCTGCTTTCTGAGACTTTCATAAAATGAGCCAGGATACTGAAATGACCATTTAGTCAGCAATTTATATCAATCTTGAAACTGAATGTAGAAATTCGATACCAATTGCTTTTTATTTATTGTGTTAAAAAAAACATGAAGGATCTGTGTGTATACAGTAAATGTGTCCAATGTAGCCAGCAACTCTCCAGCTGCAGTTGACTTCATAGTCATCCCTCAGCTACTGCTAACTCTTCCACCACTATTATTGCATCCCTAGGCTTGGATCTGTTTCTTGAAACTCTCCCTTGTGAGATAAAAATCCTCTATGCTGTGAAAGAAAAAAACAAAAATCTTATCTTTATCTAGTCATCTAGTACCTGCATCCTTTTCAGTTCAATATATCTAGGTTAAAGGCACATGTCACAGCATTCACAAAAACCTTTACAAAGCCTTTTGATGTTCTTGCTGGCAGCTCATGTTTCCCTGACTCCTTCTCTTACTCTAACAAAAAGGAAAAAAAGCCTCCAAATTTATCCAGCTTTTCCCTACATATTTCCTAGCTGCATTCACTTAAAATTTGCTTCACTTTCCAGAAAAGGTTTCTGACTAGTCAACACAGCATCCCCATTACTCTGTGTCTAACCACTTGCTCTTCCATCTTCTCAGTAGACTTGACACCCACACACTGAAGTAGGTAATATACAGGAGAACTCCTGAATAAAATACTCTCTTTTCCAAAGATGCTACACAGCAGCAGCTTACATCCTAGTATGCTACATTCTTGGTGCCTTCAGCTCTTTGCTTTTATAAGCTGCAAGCTTCATTCTTCAGTTCCATAGAGGTTAACACAACTGTTTCTATAAGATGGGGTTGATTTGAGGCAGAGACACTGGTTCTTCCCAAATCATGCTTGCTTGTTTTATTTGGGCATTTGCTGCTCTATACACACAATACTGGAAAAACAACCAAACAAAAAAAGTCAGCCCATGTTTTCAGAGTTGGGTTAGTTTGGACCCCAAGGAGAACCTTTCCCTGTGCTCCTGACTCTAAGCTGGCTGGCTCATGCTCCTGTTCCCTAGCAGTCATTGCCTCTACCTGCTGCCAGTTCTGAGCACTCTCCAGAGAAACTTAGTGGTTCATTTGCTTCCTACCCAAACACGTGCTAGGTGCCAGGTGTTAGGAATTTTCTGTAAAGCAGGCTGGATAGACAGGTGGTGAAAGCTGCTGACAACACAGAAATATTTAGCTTAACAGAGGCTCGGGAGGATCATTAGGAGCTTCCTGAAAGATGGAGCAAAAGGGCGCAATTAGACAGCACTAAACAGGGGAATGATTGCAGATACGTGCAAGGTGATGCTGCCGAGCAGAGAAAAACAAACAACGTTCTGAAAGAGTGTGACCTCTTCAGAATAAAAAAGCTCATTAAAGGATGGACTGCAAAATGCCTGCAACTGTGTGTGTATGGCGGACAAGGGTGTATAGTATAAAGCAACTAAGATCTTTGATTTGTTGCCTGGAACTACCATGAATAAAAGAAAGCAGCAGTTACAGAGACTATTTCTGGCTTGATTTCATCCTTAATAAAGAAAAGCCTGGTTCAGCCTCATTGCACTGGAATTGCAAGCTGTTTGGAATGCACAAGAATCCAGCTGCTTGTCAGGCAATGTGTAGACAAAAGGTGACTGAAACCAGCTAATAGCCAACCTTTACAGGCTATTCTCCCTGCAAATTAGTCTGGTGCTATGCAGTGTTTTCTAAGCAGTCAGACTGATTAGCATATATGAACTCTGGCATATACAGAAATCATACCACTATTCAGCACAGTACAGGCTAAATAAGAGTTTAGAAGCCTTCAAAATAATCCTTGCAATTAACTGTAAATTCATTGGAAACAAAAATATTACAAGACACGCACTTTAAAATATGTAGTTGAGTTACAGTTCTTACTGACTGAAGAAACAGAGAAATTTAGTTTGTGGTTCTTTTAGTAGCAAGTGTGTACAAGAGTGGGAATAGCAGCTGCCTGCACACTTATTATGATTCAGGTTTGAAGAGCCATGAGACCTGCCTCCCAGAACAAATTTATGGCCAACTAGGACCAAAATTCTGGCCTTTCTAGAGTACCTTTGAGTAACTGTCCAGATGAGTTGCTGGAATTGTCACTTCCCCGATAAGCGTGAGGCAAACTTCTAATTAAGGCAGTACTTTTGAAATTATGAGGTAAAACCCCTGATTAGGTTAAAGTCAATTGTGAGTTTACCATTGTTTTCAAGAAGACATGGAATTGCAGCCCTAAACCCCATTATTTAGAAGGCTATAATACTCCCCCCACAAGGATTAGAAATATATGGATGCAACAATCAAGTACCTTTATGAGTCACGTTTATTGAATGTAATCATACAAACTGTTAGGTACAGAACTCTAGACAGCTCTTCTTAATTCTGCATAAATGACAAGTTCTTTTCTGACCATAATATTATAGCTATTTTCCTTCAATGTTCACTTTTTAAGGAGTTGGAGTTAAGGAGTTACTTGGCCCCTAGGAGGCAAGGATACAGGTCAACTTAAAAGGAAAAACAAAAAAAAAGTCATAAAAGGAAAAGTAACAATTTTTTTTTCTCATTCTCTCTCCTTAAAGCTCCAGTGTGGTTTCACAGGTTTCTACCTGCTTGCTGTTCCTGTCCAGAATGAACATAAAACCACTAAAACAGCTTCCCAGATTTTAATAATGCTTGAGAATTGGGTCAATATATGCCAATTGAAGCATTTCAAATGCACCTGCCGCAAAAGAGAGAGGGAGGAATGAGCAGGGCTTCTACCCTCAGTAGTGGTGATCTGTAATGCCCTTTCAGCCTCTGTTGTACAAAACACAGAGCAGTGTGAGTCTCCAGTTCCTAGACAGCAGGGGGAAGCTCTGTTCCTCCATGCCATGGATGGAGGCTTTGGATGTCTGTCCTCCTAGAATAACTCAGGGGCTTTCCTTGCTAACCTAGAGAAGGAGAATATGCTTGAGTTTGTATGTGCAAGGGATGAATAAAAGGTTCCCATATCAAAGGCAAAAGAGAGCCCACTGACAAGGAACTGGTTGGGGGCAGTGATGAAAATACATCCTCTACATAGATGGATAAGTAGAGGTTAAGTTTCTGCCTTTAAATTTCTGTGTCTGCCCACTGATACCTATTTCTGCCTTGCCTTTGGCAGCCAAACTCAGAATTTGTAGTTCTGAGATATAAAAAAAAGGAATCCAGAAATATTTAGAAACACATACAGGACTTGAGAAGGAAGATTTGGGGAAAGGACAGAGGGATGGCTCAGTGGGAATGGAGATGTCAGGGAGACATTAAGATGATGAGGTCAGGAACACAAGAAAAGAGGAAAACCCATCAATGGCTTATTTTATCCTCTTTTGAGAAAATTAGCTTAATGATCCAGTCACTCTTTTCTGCTTTTCAGTTGAATAATAATGGAAGATATCTTTCAGGCTTTTCTCAAGGCTAGCATGATACCTCTTCCTAGGACAAAAACACCCACTGGACATAACATGTCATTCTTACTTCATGTTTTTTAATTTGATAGCTTTGAAACTAATTTAACAGAATAGTTGCCAGAGAAAAGATCTCATGCAATCCATATCATTCACGTGTACTCTTCCAATCCTATATAAAATCAGTGAAGAAACTTGTTTTTCCTGGTTGGGCAGTAGGTTTATGTCTCCATCACAGAAGCCAGCTAAAGAGAAACTAAAAAAACTCAGCATAGTGGATGAAATACAAAGAATAGCAAACCATCCTTCCATTTCAAAATATGTAATTTTTCTGACTGTACAAGCACCATTAATCTGGGATTATTTTTAAAATGGAAAATTAAAAAGCACAATAAAACTATGGGTTGTTGCCATTGATATTTAATGCTAGCTTGTAGTATGCAAATCACAGAAGGCAAAGCAATTCCTATGAGTACATGATTATCATCTTAAACATAATATGAAACAGCCAGATATGTGTTACAAAGTTGTATTTTCCATTCTGTAATTTTTAACTTTTTTTTTTTTAAGAAAAATGGAAAAAAAGACATGAAGTAAGGAAAAGAGAGAAAGAGTGAGGAGGACAGAAAGGGGAAAGAGTGACAGAGAAGTGGAAATACAAATGAGCCAGGAATGCTGAACACTTTGGAAGATCTTCAGAGAAGACAAGGAGAGTTAAGTATACAGAATGGAAAGGAAAACACACAATTTTCCTTGATGGGGCATTAGGGGGGAATATGCAAGCTGAGAGCAAGAATAAAGCCTGTACCCTCACACATCCTGCCTTTGAGGAGTTAAACAAGCCTTGTGTGCAATGTGCTAGCCCAGCTCATCCTTGTAAGCAGGTACAGCTGAGAAAGCTGTGTCACTGGGACTCACAGAAACTCTGAGAGTTTCTCTAACATCTTAGTGTAATAAATATGATTTCCAACAATGAAATCCTGAACTATGGAGTGAGTACAGTTCTTTATTCAGGGACCACCTCCTCAAAGTTCTGCTTAGCATAAACACTAACTAAACAGTCAGCCCATGCACATAATAGCTTCTGGATATGATCTTATGCTCTTTCAAGTTTATGTGACAGCAACTTTTTTCCAGGTTCTTCTTTCTCTCTGTCTTCATGTGCTTCTTCATCCTTGTCTACTCCTTGTGTTGGTTTTCTCCTCAGTCTCTCTTTCCTCTCAGCCTTCAGTATGTCTCCATTTTGTTGGCTTGTTAATGTGCATGTTAGGGTCTTAACTTTCTATTTTGGATTAAATTTAAAACTAAATTTAAAAATATGAACATTTAAAAAGAAAATGGAATATGAAATGTGGAATTCATGTTATAGGGGTTTTTTTTCGCCTATCATTCTGTTATCTGTTTTCCTTTTTTTCACCCATTTTCTCTCATTTCGTGAGTCTGATTCAGTTGCTCTTTGAACACATTGGTACATAATCCTTTTTATAGCATCCATTGCAGTAGAAGACTAACTCAAAGACTAAACAATATTAGGAAAAATATTACCTGAAGCGAATCTGCAAAATCTGAAATTAACCTGCTAAAAAATTAGAAATTCTTTAAAAAAATATTTTAAAAATAAAAAGGTCAGTAAAAAATCTATTTTTCAAGTAAAAGAATAGTTTAGTGTTGGTAGCATAAATTTATACCATCCTTCTGAGGCTGAATACTCCTTACATCATCAGTGACATATAGACAAGGAAAGTTACACCTAGTGCTTAAAAGGAACTGAAGGAAAAACATCACTAATTTTTAGCACCAGAAGATGATGTGTTTTAAAAGATTGCTGTAGTGGCAGCTTGTGGAAAGGGTCTGTGAAGTCAGGCAGCAGGGAAAGCACTGCCTGGATCCATTCCCATCAAGCTGCAGAGAACAGACTGAGGCAGGGAGCCACAGCCACTGTTTCCTTTCAGCCCCCACCCACTCCTTACACAACTGTCCCCCACTTATCACCACCCTGCACTGGACCCAAACTCCCCAGAGCATGGGCTTCTTACTCTAGGCTGAAAGAAATTAATTAATCCCCTGTACTGCCCTCATTTTTCTGCCTTACAAATCTTGAAAATTGGGGCTGGCAGGTAGCACTATTCCAGCTGAAATGAAGGATTAGTCATTTTGCATCCAGCTTCTGAAAAATAACCCCCATGGAAACATTTTGGAAGCACAAAAGAATGGCTATATTTCAAAACTTTATGTTCAGAAAACAAGGTAAAATTATATTTAAGAGACTAAAGATATAGGTGTTAAATTTTCACACATCCTAAGAAAGGTATTTCTGGATTACCCTTGAGAAATTTCCTCTGGCACCAGCAATTTACATTACCTGATGAGTTCTTTGTCATCTAAACAAAAAAAAAATACTAAGATCTCCATCTCAGACTCCAATAAAGACTGTGCACCCACTGCACAAAGCTGAGACTCCAGGCTCTGCCCCAGACTTCTGCCTCGACAGCTTCCTCACAAGGAGACAGATCAAACTCAGAGCTCAAAGAGGGTGAAGGACCTCTCAGTTCAGCTCATCAGCTCCCCAAAGCTGCTGCAGCCACGATGTTCTGCCCATCTCCTCAGATACACACACTGCCAGCACCCTGGGGCCCAGGGCTCACCAAAAAAGGCAAACATGGCCCTAAATGCTCTATTTCTGATTGCACTGAGATGAAGGAAAAGTTAATTGGATATGGGAATGCTGCAATGAATTGTTCTCTTTTGCAAGCAAAGGCAAACATATTATTTTATCCTGCTGAGTGGAAACACAGAAATGGGCACTGCTTTCTGACTAGCATGCTTCTAGAGGTATGACTCAAGCAAATTAAAGACAAACAAACAAACAAACAATATGCTGTCTCTTCTGTCTGTAGGACTGACTGAAAGGGCATCTGGGGAGGCAAACATAATATAGTTATATATCATTGGTAGTCAAGGTAACTACTAATCATGATTCCAGACTAAAAGTTTGTTTCATATATCTTCTAACATAGCAGTCTTCTCCCAGCCACTTGAGATCATCTTAACTGGAGGGAGAGCCTAAAGTTCTCAGGAGAGCAGCTTAGTGTATCAGCCTTGTTCTATCCCAAATAAGCACATTTTTTGACATCTCCCTCTTTTATCTATAGCTAGTGTTTCAAAGTATAGGCCTTCATGGCACTGGAGATGCACTTTGTCTCCTACTTTCAGAAACAAAGTCTTAAAGGAAATCTCACTTAAAGACTTAGCCAGGGACAGAACAATTAATTTGTGCATCAGCTCAAAGAAAAACAAAAAAAACCCAAAAAAACCCAAATAGACTGATGGAAAGAGAGTTCAGACTCACACAAAAGAAGGGTTTTCCATTGGATATTTTCATTTTGAGGCAATTTTTAAACAAAATCTTTTTTTAAACAAACTTTTGCAGAAGTTTCTTGTTAAAAAATGCAAATCATTCAGAGTGTGCATTTGCAAATCAACACAAAGCATTGATAAGCAGAAGTTTATTAATTCAAGAAGATTTTAAGGTCTAGATTCTAAAACAAAGATAGTCTTTTATAGTACAGCAGTCTGGGAGATAAGAAACAGAGCTGGGTTGAAAAGCCTTTGATCTGGATTGGGCTGAACACAAACTGCCACTTTCAGGTTAATCCCTTCTGCAGAGATTCTGCACTTTTCCTGTGTTATTTTATAGATATGAGTGTAAAAGTGTTTCTGTCTCTCTTTTGCCAGTAAATACTACTATTCAAACAGACATACCTCTTGAAAAATTCTGTCTTCACAAAAAATTGTTCTAATTAGGGACATGGGATTTTTGCATGGATTGACTTTTAAGTGTTGAGTATAAGCTAGGAGGAAGCCTGAAATATTTTAGGCTGGAAAATGAACTTGTTACAGACCTCTAGTTCAGAAGCCTCCAACTGCCATGACAAAATTTTGAAAAGGATAAATTACTTTCTTCCTTATATTATTTTTCCTTCCTTTTATTTTCCCTCTGATATGTCACCAAATTCTTAAAGAGACAAAAGTACAGACAGTATCATTCAAATGAGAACCATGTTCCAGGAAGCTTAGTTGTTGTAAATTACTTTTTATAAAAGTGCAAGTGAGCATAAGTGAGATTGGAGTAAAATGAGAGGAAACACACAACAACAGTAAATCTTGCCCAGAGCCATGGAGATTTCTCTCCAACAACAGGCCCACGTTTTTCATGCTTGGGAGCTAAAACATTGGCAAGGATTATTTTTCAAGTAGGTCAAAGCAAATGTTGGAAAGATGATTTGATTTACTTTGTCTCCTCAAGTCACATCAGTTGTGAAGAGCTACTCCTGCCAAGCAGCCTGAAGTCAACAGTAATCTTGGTAAGAGAAGTCAGTGGCAGACATAACATTAAAATTAAATAAGGAATAAAACACAGCTGAACATTATCTTTGGAAAATTAATGAGGCGGTGGTAACAGTTCACAACACCTTGTCCAGAAACAGTGCCTCAATATATGAAGAGAAAACCAAACTGAGACATGATTATTAGGCATGCAGTGATTCTTATGTTAGATGTTTGGCTTAATTAAAGAGTCTATAAGAATCTTCAGGAATATTTCTTTTTCTTCTTATAAGCAAGATTTTCTAGCACCAGGTATCAAAAAAGACCATTAAAAAATGCAGGCATTACATACCTTCTGCAAGACCTTAGGCTAAGAAGGGCTTGAGAGTGTACATGAGCATGATAATTTACAGTCAGATGATGAAAATATGGCAGAGTTGACATGCATCATGTAACCTTGAACACATTAAATTTGAAACCTATATTTTAAAACTTAAGTCTTAAAAAAAATTAGCCTATGCCCTGCACAAAAAAAACCAACCCAACAAACAAAGACCAAGAACAAACCAAGAACCAACCAAACCAGACAAAAACCACATAAAAAACCAAAAGTTTCACAACAGCAACAAAAAAACAACAATAAAAGAACTCAAAATCCAAAACACCAAAAGAAACAAGAATGGAAATTGCTTCAGAGCCATTCTTACTCTAAACATTACCATTCCCATACTACTTCTTTTTGTTTCCACAGAATGTTTTTTTTTTTACTTGCACAAATGGAATTTTTTACACTGCTATGTAGTCCTTTTCAAATACCTGCTTCCCAAGACTGCATTATGGTCAAATAATTACTATTCTTATCACTATATGCACCTAAGAGTCTTATTATTGTCACTGTATGAACATTGATAGAGTTTCTGGAAGGCTCTGAAGGCTGGAACCTGTGTATGTTACAGAACCTGTATTCAGGCCTGGGCACACAAAGCAGACAGGGTTTCATGTGGGTCTGGCAGCTAAAATTTGCTAGACTTACAGAGGTACAGGGTGGCTGAGGCTGGAGGGAGGTTGTCCCTGCTCATACTGGGCCACCTGGGGGTGGCTGCCCAGGACTNAATTAAAAAAAATTTCTATTTTAAAATGGAATTTCTTGCATTTTAGCTTGTGCCCATTGCCTCTGGTCTTGTCACTGGCACTGCTGGGGACAGCCTCAGCCTGGCTCATAACTCATTTAAGGACCGGGACATACATTCAGAGCTTCAATTCTTTGCCATTGAAAAATAGTCTTTGAAGCACAAATTAAGCATGTGCACAGTGGCATTGGTCCTTCAGAGGTGCAGAGGCTCCTCTACAGCAGTGCCTCCTCTGGAGCTTTGCCATACTGCTGCAAGGATGGAGCTGACAAGGAAAGACCAGCACTGTCTGCACACTCAAGCTGACCAGAATCTGCTGTTTGATGTGCAGCTCATACCTGGGAAGTTGCTCACACAGCACACAGGTTCTGCTTATTCCACGTTTATTTCAGCCCACAAGTTCTCCATGTTCTTTCTTGGCAGCTGGCTCCCCAGTAGAGAAGCCAATGGCATTTTCACATAAAATATTCTACTTGTTATAAGCAAATTAACTTCTAAAGCTCTACATGTAACCCACAGAAGATAGGTCTATATAATGTAGTTCCTGGAAGAGAAATATGAAAGCATTCCAGAGAGAAAACAAATTGCTTTTTTCTTGGCTTTGTCTTTCAGTATATGCTGGCAATTTTCTTGAAAACAGACAAGTTCTGGAAATAGCTCACACAACTTGCCTGCAACTACTGCTTGAGATGGAAAAAGTAATGGCATATTAAAGCATATGACAAACCCAGGAGCACCTTTATTCAGTCACTGCACAACATCATAACTCTACAAGTACATACAAGAGGATCAAAATTCTGTAAAAGTCTGAAATGGGAGCTTTTTCCAGCCTTGAAGAGGCAATTTTAATTTGAAACTCCCTTTCTCCAGATTGCCTTCAGTAGGGCAGCACAATCAGCAAAATCCTAACCTCAGAGCTTTGGTGCCATTAGTCACACAAAGCTTTGGTGATTTACAGTCAGAAAATCATTTCAAGACATCTGACGGGACTTTGTTATTCTGCCTACAGCTACACCTGTGCACTTCTTTGTCTCTAAGTTTCAATTAGAGATAATTTAAATAAGAGAAAATCATGTTTCCTAGTGGCAGAGCCTGTCAATGAAATGTGTTTCATATTTCCAATGGAAATGGGAATTCAGGAAACCAACAGGCAGAGCTTGTGCCTGCATTATGAATACATTTCACATTTGAAAGACTTTATCTCAGTGTCCAGATATGCAACTCATCTGCAGCTATGTGAACCATATTCATATTGCTCTTAATTTCTGATTTGCTACACTGTTGAACACTCAATTTCCAAAGTGTTTTCAGAAACCCAAAAGGTAGAGGGTTCTCTGTTGTTCTAAGTATGTGTAAGAACTGAGAGGGGAAATCTTGTATCATGTTACACTGGAATTCAAAAGGAGATCAAGAAAAGACATAAGCAAACAGGCTTAAAGAATTTAATAATGGTTTTGCATCAAAGAATTATGTAAAACAAACAGAAAAGCAGGACAATTGATTTGAAAACTTCTCATCTAAGTGATTTTATCAGAGAGCTCGGGAGACACCTTTCTGTGGATTAAAATCTTCCCTGCTTAATATGAAAAAAAAGTCACCAGCTTTACTGGATAAGGGACATAAGTGCTATGAGCACAGAGAAAAGTATTAGCCCAAGCAATACTTGTGCATGAGAAGGATCTAGTCATAAACTCAGATTAACACACCCAGTATTTCTCAATATTCATATATTTTCCTATGGCTTGAATATACCTGATATAACGTCAGATGAGGTCACAGAAGGAAAATAAATCTTAATGTTTAGGCAAGGTTCTTACATCTGTCACCAAGTGACAAAGCAGAAAAACTGCAGTTCCACACAGGGTCCTGCAAGGTGGCATACTCTCAGACTGAGACTTCTCTACCCCCACTCATATCACCACCTTGCCTTACAAGGTGTCTTCACAAGCCTGGTGTTCAGCTGTGCAGCTCTGAGAGCAGCCATTCATCTGCCAGAGCCGAGTACTGCAGACGATGCACCAGCACGAGAAAAGAAACCGTATAGATGAAAACTGCTCTGTTATTGTCAGGAAGCTCTTTAAACCAATCCCACAGGTCTTTCAGCACCAGCAGGGGTGGAGAAAGGATATTCCAATAGCAGGATGTGGTAGAAGAGACAAAGTAGCCACATTAGGTCTAGCCACAAGCCCAGGATGTTACCCTTACAACTCAAAACTACACCACAAAAAAAAAAAAAAAAAAAAAAAAAAAAAAACAAAAAAAAAAAAAAAAAAAAAAAAAAAAAAAATGACCCAAGCAACATAAACTCATTCAAACACACTTGTAGAAGATATGTCTCAAATATAAATATTTTCCATTATTTTTGACTGCTTGTATGACTATTTCCATAATGATATCTTTGACATGCCATGCAAAAGAAAATGTCCTGGCAGACATTTTTGCACATATTAACAAGGCATCAGTCCTTGCTGAACTGAATTCTTTGCTGAAGATAACTCCATGCTGGGAATACCAACACCAAGTTTAAAAGTTTTTGAATTTGGGAACTCAGCAGATGGCTTCCTCTAGCCTGCAGTGAAAGATAACAACAAACTGCCTCGTACGGAGCAGTAAAAGCTGGACTACTCTGTTAAATAAAGGCCTGACATGCAGCAAACGTTGGTGAAGAAACCACCCAGGAGTTATTCTGTAATTACATGTGGTATGTATCACCTATATTAGCTCTTCTTCTTCCACATCAATTCTTCAATCTCAGATCTCTATGAAGAAGGAAAATCTCCTTATTTATTAGCAAGTTATACTACAAAAGGGAGCAAGAGTCCTTGTCTTCTCCTTATTCCCTGGCTGAGCCATGTGTATCATAAACATCTTTAGAGAAAGCTCTGGGAAAAAGCCAGGCTTGTTAACGAACACAAATTGTTTTTAAGGCAGTTCATCCTACCATTAGGCCCACGCTGTCTTGATGTGGGTCAGACTGTAAATGACACAATTTGGTTGTCACTGTGCTAACCTCTGCATTCCTCTGACTCTGAGGGAGAAAGTCTCTTCTTCCTTTCTCAGCTGACTTCAAATGGAAGTCTCATGAATGCTGTGAATTTAGCTCGTAGTTTTATAATTGTGGTTTTATTTGAATTGCCACAAAAATGCTGGGTGAGATTAAAGGCAGGCTTCTCCTTTTGAAGAGGTCTATGCTTAATATGACTTTTACACCCTCTTTTCTCACTAAATGTTAATTTTTTTCTCCTTTGACTCTAGTTGTAACTCTATCTCCTACACTTGGGTTGTGAGAGCCTTCCCTTGGTACTGTGCTATGTGATATTTATGCGTAAAGTTTTGCTAATTGCTTCTTCCATTGGCATTCATGAACCTTTGCTAGAATGAATGAAGCTTTCATTCATGTTTATATATGAGTTTCCAACATTTGTATGTTTGTAATCATCAGGCTAAAACCAGCTTTCATTTCCAGAGACATAAGCTGAGGGTAACTGAGTCAGGAGATAACTCTGTTATGAAAATGGAGAGATTATTTTCCAGTATCATTGAGAGCTGAGTTTATCACAGAAATCTCTCATTTCAGCAGCTCAATGAAGTTTGTTCACAACTGGTAACTATGGTTATGGCTGCATTGACAAGAAGTTTGGATCAATAGAAGTACAGTTCTGGAGCTCATTTTGTGCTGGGCAGCTGACAAAGGCATTTGCTGTAGGTCTGTGGAAGGCTTCTTTCAGATAAACTCTTAAGTTTGCTCCCATGCTCTATTACTGCTGCAACTCACCTCCCTAGTTCTGTCCAAAGGGAATACAGGCCAGGACCTGCAGTGCCCTTCCTGATAGGAACCTGTGCTCAGAAAGCGACCAAGAGACGAGGGTTGCCTGAAAAGCACCCAACTGATCTAACTAAGGAGCACACTAACACAGACACACCCTGTGTGGAAATTACAGAGATTTATCCAATTAGAATATCTCTGTGGCAATCCCGAGCCATCAACGATTTTCCCAGCCATATAACTGCTACTATTAACAACACAAGTTGCCAATTTAACAAATGGAAGTAAGACAAATGTCCATATCATGCTGGCTTCTCCCAGCTTTATGATTCAGGGTGTAGCAATCTGTTGCCCTTGGTCTTTTGGAAATAGTGCCCGTGTGAGAATTTTAATGACAATGCAGAACTACTTCTGGCCTGCTCTGGATATCTGAGGGCTGTGATTTCTTTATCATGGAGGAGGTTCTGATGGTTGAGCTAACTGGGTCTATCATGCCTCAAGGACTTGTAACTTATTTACTTCCACTCACCTGCCCATGTATGTCCTCCTTACTTTACACTTTTCAATACGTGACTCAGATCAGAGACCTAAAACCAAAGAGGACACTTAAACAGTCTGGAATCAGCAGGGAGAGGAAACAAAAAGGTTTCTGATGAAGCACCAGGGGAGAGAATGGGTGGAAGGAAGAGATGAAGTGCTACATTGCTTAGATTTTCTGAGTCCTTTAGCATTACTGCTTTGTAGGTCAATGGCTGCAACTGCTTTGCTCTCCAGTACTCTACTCTCTTTTGGCATTGACTCTGCTGCCCATGCCTCCAGCGTGGGAAACCAGGCTTCCTGCCTCCCTGAATTCAGAAATTTTGTCAATCTTTTTTTCATGCCCTGTTATGCTTTTACAAAAAAAAAAAAAAATTAAAAAATCCCATCACCTCCATGCATAGCCTTTTTATTACTATGCTTTATCCTCCTCTGCAACTGTTAGCACATTATTGCTCATCAGCTGCTTCATAGGAATTACTTATGTACATGTTTTGAATCTCACTTGTCCCAGAAGCACAGATTATGTCAAGTAAAACTACTTACCCTTAGATATCAGACAGAGCCCCAGATAGACAGCAAGCCAAGACAGAGAAGGATGACAGTGCCTTAAAAACATTGTAATTACTTGCATTCAATAAGCCTGGCATTTTCCCAGAGCTGTCTCTGGGGATGTTTGTGCTATGTATGGCTCAGCCAGGCAACAAGGAGAGGACAAGGTCTTTTGCTCCCTTTTGCTGTCTAACCTGATAAAAAGCAAGGAGATTTTCTCTGTTCAAAGGGATCTGAGATCTGGATAACAAACTGATGGCATCCACTCATGTTATTTGTCCATAATAGCTGTATTATCCTTGACCACATTGGCTGCCCAATAATACTATTTTGGGTAGTTCTCCTTCAAGAGTCTGATGTTCCTGATGGAAGTGGTTTCTGTAAAGCAGTGTTTTGATGTGGGCCATGAAATACGCCCAAAGAAAAAGCAGGGGGAAAGGGTCAAGACAACCAATAATGTTTTTATGCAGTGACTAAACAGATCTTGAACTGTAGCTTTTGAAAAGGTGATACTCTTGCACAGCCCTGTCTTTGCCGCAGTATCTACACACACATCCTATTGAAAGAAAAGTGCAAATTCATTGATAAACAGTAAAACAGGCACTCAGATCTGCACAAGTCCTTTGTATAGGACATTGTACTTGTAAATTCAAATTTCCCTCAATCAGTGAAGAACTTCAAAAATGAATTCCAATACTCTTCCAATTTATTTAAAAAGGCCAAATCTATCAGGGCCTGAGAATATTTAATCCTCAGTCAAAATAATTACAATGAGGAATAACTTCAGTTGACTTTAAACACACTTTCAGCTTCCTCAAACTAACATCTGTATCTTAACAGTTTATAACTGAGGGCTATAACTGACTTTACTTAGAAAAATCAAGAAAAACTGGAGTGCTAGAAAAGCCTGTGATCACACAGAAGGCAGAAAATAAGACAAACCCTTCATGCACATCATATGACATAATTAATTCCAACTGGTTTTGGTCTCTGTACAGAAACTTCCAGCAAAACATTTTAATGATGTAATAATTACCTTTTTCCTTTCATGATCCTTCTAACTATGCTTTAATTTATGATGCTTTTAACTAGCATACATGTATCCTGAGGCTATAATGGATGCACATTTATTTCAGTCAAAAGATAAATCTTAATGAAAGGTTTTTTTAACACAATAATTAACACGTATTTTGATCATCATAACAGTAATTATTAGAGGCACAAAAACAGAATCAGATCTCAGAAGGAGCCATGAAGATCCTAAATAGGTTAGACTAGCAACACTGCCCTATTATTTTGCCAAGAAATGATACATCAAAGTGGCAGGGATGAATCATCATGCACCATTAGGAACTACACCCAATGACACCCAGGGACAAAAGTATGAGCTGCACTAACCTCCACCATAAACTGCAAATTCCAATCACAGAGCAGGTAGTGTGGAACATGCCTTTTCTCTTACTTATCAAAATATGCTGTCCTTATACCTCTACAAACATGATAGATAATCAGATAAAGAAAATAAGAGAAGAACCACAAAGAAAGTAAGAATTTAGGCTTGATATTAAAGGTCCGTTTATATTTAAGAAAATGGTTTTACTTTGTGAAGCATTATAAGCTTTTAACATGAGTCAAATGACCCAATCAATAGCCTTGATCTTTCAAAAACCTATTAACTCCTAAAACACTCTTACCTACTGTCATACTCCTCTTAGCAAAAACTACTGGCATTCTGCATTTTTTCCATCTCTTAAATCATACACATACACAGGAAGACTAACTTGCAGATAACCCTTTTTCAATGACAAACAGTGAAGTCAAACAAGGCTGAAAACAATTTTTTAAAAATATTCTATGCATTTTACCCCCAAGTCAGATTTATTTCAGGAATTTGGTTCACAGAATCACAGAATCATTTGGGTTAGAAGAGACCTTAAAAAGCATCTACATCCAAATCTCCTGCCATGGGTAGGGACACCTTCCACTAGACCAGTTTGCTCAGAGCCCCATCCAACCTGGCCCTGAACACATCCAGGGAGGAGGCATCTAGAACTGCTCTGGGCAACCTCTTCCAGTGNAAAAAAAAAAAAAAAGTTCAGCAGTATACAAGGGGAACTCCTATGAAAGGCAATGACAGCAAAAAGAGAGGAAAAGTAGTTTCTTAAAGGAAAGGCTATAATATGGTACCTTTTCCAGTCAAAGTTTCTTCTTTTAATTTTCTCACCGCTTCTTGGCCATCACTTTCACTGTTTCCAGCTGTTAAAGGACAGAAAATGAAAAATTAGCAATGCAATCAATTTAAGAATTGGTCCATGTGAGGTGCCAGCCACAGTGTAAAACCAGTATGAAGTTTTAGGTGGAAAGGTATGCTTCCTGTCAGGCAGCAGAGGCTTTTCAAAGAGGGCTGCACAAATGCACTGCAATTCACACAAGTTCTGCCAGTTCATCTCATTTATTCATATAAAAAAGAACATATCTACTGGACCAACAAACGATATTTGAGTCTGTGAGACAAGTGATTTGTATCACATTCAGATTCTGTAAAACCTTCACTACAGGTTAGAGCAGATTTTCCCTTGCTCTTTTCCCAAAATTAAGACTTCCACAGTTGGAGGAAAGTCCTGAATACCTTGTCTCCAATGCTTATGAAAGGATTTATTAGTGCTAACATAAAATGTGATTAAGCATGACATAAGTGTCTTCTGGGACATTCAGCTTAGGTGAGTGGTTAGTAATTGTCTCACATATGTTTGGCAATTTTTTTTATAACATATCAAAGGAAAAAACACAAGCACAAGAGATATAGAAATTGTTAACACAAGTTAAATTTTTTTAATTAACATTCAATTTACCCATCCACAAATATTTTCCATAGCATGAAACATCAAAATATGGATTGTTTATTACCTAAATTGGATAAAAATATTGATATCTCTTATGAACTTCTTGAAGCTGCCTTCTTCTTTTCCTCATTATATAAAATTCTGCCAACGCTTCTATGGAGATTTTTTTCTTGTGACAGCCTACAAGTATCCTGTTCTCTCTTTCACACCACTGTAGAATAGGAAGAAGTTGGAAGAGACCTCAGGAGGTCTCTGGTTCAGGCCCCTGTTTACATTAGCTGGTACAGGTTTGTATTTACTCTAAGATCCATTCTTTTTGAGAATGGAGTTTTAGCTGTGCTTCTGCAGTAAAAAAAGGACTTGAAACATTTCTGGTTTCATAATATGCAAGAATACTCAACATTTACATAAATTTAGCCAAAATTAATACATTTAACATTCCAGATACTGAAGAGAAAATTATTCTCACATAAAATCTAGAGCCATAGAGGTGTACAGTTGTTGTCTATAAATTCCATTAACTGTGGAATTATATTGCTCAGACTGACAGGGAAGGAGGGAGGGAGGGAGGGAGGGAGAGANGAAGGAAGGAAGGAAGGAAGGAAGGAAGGAAGGAAGGAAGGAAGGAAGGAAGGAAGGAAGGAAGGAAGGAAATCCCAAAATAAAAAAACAGATATTTATAGTATTTTCTTCTTGCCGTTTTTCCCCATTCAAAGTCACCCAGCTTTGTAGAGAAAAACATTCAACTTGATGCTAATTTCCAGACATAGATGTAGCATCAACAAACAAGCCCTCCAGTGAAACTGCCATTTCTGGAGAAATTTGTGCACAGGGTTTATGGCCAACAGATCAATTTTCCTCACTGCTTCACCTCAAGTAATATACTAGAGTAGGATTTCAAATTCAATGTGTTGTTATTAGACTGGATAGTGTTATGCTAGAAATAAAATAGTTTTGTGCCAATTCTGTGATGATCTTATTTGATTCCTCTTTTATTCAGCACCTCTCATGCAGAGTTCAGGGTTATTAAAGCCTCCAGTGTCTTGATTTAACTCTCAGTATGTTCATTTAATTTGTTCTTTTTAAAAGAGCTTGTGTTCACAACAAATTTTAATTTGCTTTATTTTGCTGTTATATAAATGGTTATTCATTAAAGCTCAGTGCCTACCAAATGAGCTCATTTTATTCATATTTGCATATTTTTCACTCTAGACCACTGGGGGAAAAAAAAAATATTTTGCTAAACAGTCACTTCAGATGTCTGTTTCCAGACTGATTTAACAGAGTTTAAAAAACATATGCTGAAGGCTGGAGTATTGCAAAATTGAAATACCCTCATTGAAAACTGCCAAAGTAATAGAGGTTTTTGAAATCCTTCTTTCAAAGAAAATCCTGTAAGAAAGAATAAAGCCACTGAACAAATGACCAAAATCCTTAAAAAAAGTTCAAAGACACTTAGATCAGAAGTATACCATGAAACTGGGAGGTTAATCTAGGCTTCTGAGTTAGGATAAGGTGATCAGCACCCCCTTGCCAAAGGAGGGTGGGAGAGGAAAGGGACATTGCACTTTTGCACTGCTTCCCTTCCTGTATGTCCATCTGGGATCTTCTAAGCAAAGTGAGTGGTAGGCAACAAAAAGCTCATCCTCCTTTTAAGAGCTATATCAATTATCCAAAATTTAGAAAGAAACAGCTTTTTAAGTCGACAAGCTAACACAGTCAGCTCTGTTTTGGGAAAAATCAAAACTAATCTGCATCTTCTTGATGAAGCTGGGTCACTAAAAGGCACAACCTTCAAGTGCACTGAACAGGTGTACAGCACCTTAAACTCAGGAAAAGTTTACTAGACAGGAGCCAAATTCTTACCACTGTCAGCTGGTTTAAATCCTCAGTATCTATTTGTCATGATTCTTTAAAAAAATTTTTGCTGCACAAAATAATCCTCTGGCTGGACATTTTTTCAATGATTCACCAAAATTTCCATATGTTCTACATACCAGAATTTATCCATTTTAAGTGTTGTAGCATCTGTAGCATAAGATCTGCCTACTCTGAATTCAAGTGGTTTGAAGGGAAGGGTAAGAAAGGGAAGAGAGATCATGTGTTTTGTGCAGTGAGGAAATCTTAAAAAAAGCTTTGAGAAAGAGGGATTCATTGTCTTGGGAGCTTAGATCATCAAAGTACCCAAAACCATAATAATCTTGCTTTTCATGCTAATTTAAAGTGTCTACTGGGAACTCAAAATGGATATAGTTGTCTCAAGAAGTGTTTATGTAAGCAGTTCAGTACCCTACCTGATGGGGTTTTTTTTACTTAGTCCACACAGAATAGTGAAAATTTTGAATGATATTTAGTCAATAACAATACTGACTAAAATCAATTCTGAAAAAAAATTAATAATATAAAAATGAAACCTTTCTAAACAGATGCACCCATATAAAATCAGATAGCATTTTAATGGCATAAAAAATATAATTCTTAATAAAATACTGGTAAAAAAAGGAAAACATATTTAAATACAACTTTTAGTCAAAGAAATTTACTCATCTCCTCCACATTCACTTACACAAACACCACATGTCAAAGCAAGTTGAAATAAAGCCACTAGAGAAGTACATATTAAAATTCTTATCAGCACCAATAAGCTTTGTATCTTATCCTAAACGTCAGACTCTGTCATCTTAGTCACTTAAGTAGATCCTAACTCTGAAAGTTATTTCAGGGATTTCAACTGAATTATTAGAGATTGCTCAGTCTCAACAAGGCTGGAAAATGCACGGCCTGCAGAAACCCAGCATGGGCTAAAACCATACTATTGCTAGTTAAGGGGTTCTGATACATCTATATGTATTTTTTATACAATATTTTTAGTTTCTTTGAATGTGACTATCTCTTCAAAAAAATAGATGCTACTCACACGCTGAATTTATGCACAAGACTGATCCTGATAAAAAAAGCAAGGGCTTAGTGTTTTAGCAAGGGTGTTTTGCAAAACTAAGAATTTGTAATCTTGCTTTTTCAAGGAAATGTAGTTCAGGACTGTTATAAAGAAATTTAAAATAGTCTGTGATCAACAAGAGAGCCTGTAAAGCTTAAGGTTGCCTGGAGAGAATAAACCCATGAATCCAAAAAATCCTTGCTTACCAAGTTCATCAAGGGAAAAATTTCCTCACTTTCAGTAAGATAGCACAAAATAAAGACAAATAAAAACTTTTGGAGATAAACTCCAAGAAGATTCAAGGCAACCATCGTGTGGTGTCCAGAGAAAGACCTGACGCCTCCAGCTTGGAGCCACCTTGTGCACAAGGCACCCCTCAGCCTGTGATAACCCCAGAGCAGGGAGCCCCAGGGGGAAGGCAGGAGTGAGAGCTGCCCAGTGGCTGGCACATCACCTCCCAGCCCTGCCCACACACCCCAGTCACTGGCAAGAGTGACCCCCTCACTCCCCAGTGCCTGGGGGCCTGAGATAAACGCTCATCCCTTGACTTATGGAGCCTTAATTACAGATCAGTTATCCCCTGAAACAGCAGATAACTCTCCAGGATGTGCAGCATGCCCCATGGCCCTTTCCTCTCCCCACCACCCTCTCCAAACAACCCAAGTTCAGCAGTGGTGCCCATAAACTCTTACATATATGTGCTTTAGCAGGAAAAGCTTGGTGGCACAGTAATCAATTCTGTATAAGTGTACACCATTTGATTAAGAAATTGCAAAGGATAATGTTTAGATGCCTTTGTGCAGCAGAATATAAAAGTTTCCAAATGGAAATTTGAATCAAGATGCCTCCTCAGAGTAGCATAATCCTCATTATGATCGAAGGGGAACTGATTTCTTTGAAGCACCAGCCTGAAGATGGGGCTTGTGAGGGCACCCAATGCCTCAAGAGAAAAACAAAATCCTATCAGATGGTGTTAGGAGGATTATGATTTCATGAGTGTGCAAAACAAATAGAATATGCCCAAAAGAGAGGAATGACTGCCCTCAAAATTTCCAAGCATGAGAAACTTGAACTCAATACAATATGAGCAGGTTTTTTTAAGGAATTTACAAGATTTCTTTTAAAGGAATTTATAAAATCTTCAATAAAAGGAATACAGATGTTGGATCTCATCCATAAAATATTTAAGGCATGGATTTAAATAAATCTAGGTATAAGGATGTAACTAGCTATAAAAATGAATTGTGAACATGATACAAACTTCCTTATATCTAGAGAGACCACACGTCTTTTGTCATCGAGTTCATCATATGGCAGTCACAATTAAATACATGCCTTTTTACATGAAAGGTGAAAATATAATTGTAAGTGTTCCTTTAAGAAATGAAGCAAAAAATGGGCAAGGGAAAGAACATCAATTTGCAAAAAGAAAAAAACCCATCTTCATTATTACCTTAGGTCAGCTGTTCCAACACGAGGTTAAGAATGACCCTGTTTACCAAACCCAAGATACATCTAGACAAGTGCCCTCTCTCTAAAAATAACTTGTGCTAGATGCTTAAGGGAAAGAAATGACAACGTTAAGTCTACAAGTGATTTTTTCCAATGCACCCTCCCAGAAGCAAGAAATTTCAGATATTTTCTGAATCAAAGGTCACACATAGCCTCCTGGTGAATCTGGCCTGCACTACTTCACCTAATTGCACTTTCAGTTCATTCAAGTGCTCAACCACCGAAGAGTTCTGGGACAGCAGGCTCTGTGATTTAATGACACATTTAATTACATTCAAAAGGTTGTACTTCAGTTGTTTGTTAGTCGTTGCATTCTTTATTTTGTTGGATGTTCTGTACTTTGTGTACAATGAGACAGGGAATGACCACCTCTCGTTCACTTTCTACACCATTCATAACTGTATGATTCCACACCTCAGTCATCTGTCTGGAAGCAGAAGGACCTTTGTTGTGTGCCCCACTTTGAACAAAGCCATCCTGTGCTTCTAATCATCACTCTTTAGTTTTTTCCAGTTCAACCAGACTGCTCTGGAGTATGCACAACAGGATGAACCAATGGTTTCTATAAAGGAAGAGGGACGCTTTCTGTCCTGTTTTCATCTCCTTTCCTCCTAAGTAATATAATTTTATTTGCCTTTATGACTGGCATGAATATCGACGATGATGTACATAGAGCTTTCAACAGTAAATCACAATATTTATTTAACTCTTTGAGTAGCAGTTAATTTAGGTCCTATCCTTGTAAATACATAGGTGTGGCTGTCTTTTCTCATATTCTGTATTTGCATTCACTAACACTCTGTATTTATCCATCCCTTCACAACATAGTCATTCACTATTGGAAGATTATTTCCTATTCTTCATAGTAGTAAAGATTTCACAAGGCATCCCTGCACACCACCCAGTCCCACCCTCTGCTACATGTGGTGGCCCAGGATCATGGCCAGTCAGATCTCAAGTATGTCCAGGCATGGAGACTTCTCAACCTCTCTTGGCAGCCTGTGCCACCCATAATGTAAAAAAAATAAGAAAAAAAGAAGTTTTTTTCCTATTAGTTACTTATACACTGGAAAAGATCCCCCTACCCTTCTTTCCTCTTCAAGCTGAATACAGCTCTCTCAGCCTCTCCTTACATGTCAGAAACTCAAATCCTTTAATAACAATAGTCAAATAATTTTGAATACCCTAAATACATTTAAACAAAATGCATCATCTCACTCTTCATCCTGTACTCTGTATCTATGTTTCATAAATGTACTGAACATCTGTCTATGGGACCATGAGTATCTTTGCTCCAGCTCAAAGCTGATAAATTATTTCTCAATATTGTTTTCTGCCTCCTAATATATTACTAAACTAGAGATCTTTCTCTTATCTCAAGACAAGCCAGCCACTTTAAATCTTTTGACATGAATCTTAACAAAGCTTTGGAAAACCAGGATTAAATTAATTCACACAGTTGCTGAATATTTCAAAGCATTAAGCATAAATTCTTCATGAATAAATTAAACAAACAATGCATTAACTCTTCCAAAATTCACCGACACATATTTAACTCTACTTTTTTTTAAATGATGGACTTATTTTTCAATATTAAAAAAAACTCACCTAATGGCATGTGCACAACATTTTTCCCAAAACTGCCCAGCACCTGTATTTTTCCACCTTACACTTCTCCTTTACCAAGGAGGTTCTATGCAGCAGACACTAGTCCAGAAATACTTTTATGCTTCTGATGGATTTTGGTTTTAATGACAGTGACCTGTTTTAGACTGTTTTAATTTCTTTTTGATGTATAATACTGTATTTATGCTGAGTTTGTAACAATATTCATACTATTTTAAGCTCGGCATCTTTTTAGCTGCTCATTTTATATACTTCAGAGACAGTGAACAGATTGAAAACTCCAAGCCCACTTGGTTGCTCTTCATAAGGATGCCTTTCTCTCCCCCCTGATAAAACTTGTTTTCCTCTAAAACCTTTAAAATCATTTTCAAACTGGCAGACCAGAACACAACACAGTATTTTAGCTTCTGGCCAACAAAGGATTCATACAGTGGAATCAATCCATATTGTCTGTTTATTTTGTTCATTTTCTTTCAATTTCTAATATATGTTTTGATTTTTGCAGGTTATCGAGCACCACTGAGTTTTGCAGAAGTTTTGCAGAATATTTTGACCCTGAGATGGACTTCCAAAGTGGTAACACAGAATTCATCATGTCTTTTTCTGATGTTAAGATTTTTCCCCATGTCCATCACTCCATATTGATGTACATTGGCACATGCCTTTTAACACTCAGATTCTTATGGTCTTCCTGTAATTCTTCACACATCCCTGGTGTTTATCATCCTGAATAGTTTGATATAATTCAAAAGACTTGTCACTTCACCATGTGCTCCTCCTGTAAAATTATTTGTTGAAAGCACCATACGTTAAAACAAGCACAGATGTGACAGTCTTCCAACAGAAATTAGGGACTAAAGTGTTTAACAAAATTTGTACATATTTGGAAGACTGTTTGTGGCTGTGGGCACATGTATGGTGCATAAGTAACAGTACTGTAAACAGATTTTTTCATAACCCTGACTATAATGAACTGATATGATAGATCCTGAACTGAATTACAATTATACAGTAATCTGCATGCATTTCCTTTATGCTCATATAGAAAAAAGAAATCATCACCCACTTCATAGAGGTTGGTAAAATTTTGATGCTTCCTGACTAATTCTGGAACTCATTCAGGCCTAAAAAAATGTATCTGAAAATAGGAAGATAAATACTTTTTTGAGAGAAAAAAAAATGGGTTATCCCAAGCATCTCCTAGATCTATGTATATCTCTCCTATGTATACGAAAAAAAGACTTTTAAAGTAACCCAAAGAAATTTTCATTAATTGAAATTAAATCAAACTGTCTTTGAAAATGAACAATTGCGCCATCTTGATAGGATTTAATTATCCCTCGAAAGTCACTTTTTAGTATTATACAATATAAGAATTGTCTGATTCATGATGCAGACAATCCAGCTTGATAATTGCAAACAAATGGGAATGAAAGAGGTGATAGCAATATCTCTTGCTTGGTCTCCTGCAGGGCTAAACGAGGTCACACAGAAATGCTGAATCTAGTGATGGAAATACGTTTTATTCTTGCCGAAATTACAGGGCTCAAGCCAAAATTGCAGAGCTCAAATAAGTCACCTGAATATATATATACATATATAAATGTAATGAGATTGTTTCCTTCAAAGCGTGAGCCTGTCTTAGAAACCTGTGATGCTGATATACTCAGACAGTAAAGATTTATTACACTGTCCTAAAACTGGTGTTTTATACCAAGCAGCACATGTGTAATATTGTAAAGGTGCAAATATTTTTATTTTTATTCACTATTTTCAGATAGAATTATCAAACTTACTTCTATATTGGATATTATCACACATTATCTCAGCCTTCTTTTATTAATATACTGAGGGGAAAAAAAAAGAAAAAAATCAAATTGAAGCTCTCCTTTTTTGAGTCAACGATTTTAACATGCACGCACAGAATCCTCATAAAATTAAACAGCTGTGAACAAGGATGGAAGGAATATGAATAGTTTATGCTTTTTTTCTCAGTCTAAATTGAGACTCACAAAACTGTGGCAAACACCTTGAACCAGAGCTGAACCTACTGGGTTTTATGCCCTGGGCTGAGAGAGGTCATGGAAATGTCCAGGATATCCTGATTTCCAATGTCCTCATTGTGCAGAGCATATTTATTTGTAAGTGCACACAAAACACTATCTTCAACATCAGTAACTGCTGAATACAGTGTTTCTTTTACCTTCTCTATTTGAAAATGAAGTTGCAAATTTATTTATCAGCTAGTAAATCCCATAGGAGAGAGCAGGAGCTCCCTGTGTGGCTTGATTCCGAAGGTTTGTCACAGCCATCAGTTTTCCTTACCAGGGGTTTGCTGTCTGCCATGAGATTTTCCTGAAGTAAAAGCTCTGCTGACTTGTGAGTAAAGCTACCAGGAAAAGCAGCCTAGCAGAAAGCCTCAATGAAATCTAAAAAACAAACACACAGAAAATTGCTTTCATCGTTTCAGCATTCATCAAAACCTCTTTCCCAGGGAGAGGCTGAGGGCAAGGTGAGCAGCACCTGCAGAGGGAAACCATCAGTGGGCGAATGGAGTCTTGTGCACCAGTGCTGGGACTGGAAAGGTAGAAGGTATAAAAGAACTATTAAACCACTTTCTGTAACGACTCTGAGTGAATATACTGCCTTTTCATACAGTGCCTACTCGTGTTCCATAAGGTAACATGCTTTCTACTTATTTGCTTTCCTCATTTCATTGGTGGATTGAATTTAAAAGTAGGTTGCTTCAAATATTTACTCCTCTAAAATGTCAAACTGAATCAAAATCACATCCATCACAAATGATGAATCATTTTTCACATCAGACATTCAGGCTTGACTCATTTGCCTGCTTCAAGGATATCATCCTTTATTGCTACAGTTCCTATAATGGGAAACAAGCATTAAGTAATTGAGCATGACTGACTGCAAGCTACATGTGAGACCCTCTTGCAAGCCCAAATTCACTTAACATCCACACCTTTTCCACAGAAGTTCATGCCTATATACAAACATAGGGTGAAAACATTTCTAGAGGAGAAAGCTTGAGAACACTTGCTCTCTTATTTGAGCCTTGTGTGGCCTGAAGCAGAATGTGCTAATGCATGTCAATGTGCCAGCAGATATTTCAAACATACTCTGGACACGTGGGCCCAACAGTTATGAGCAAGGATGGAAGGTCATTGCATCGAATGTGCTTTTGAGACTGTTATGATCTTGCAGCTGGAAAAACGCCTGGGACTATCCATTCTAGTGACAGGGCTGCTTTGGTCTGAAGAATTTCACAGGCAAAGAAGATAGCTCTGACTCACAAGGCTCAGTGTTTAGGTCAGAGTTTGCTCGGAAGAAATGAATCAGCTGAAAGACTTACTCATCAAATGCTTCCTATAATTAATTTCATTAATTTACCTTTGTAGGGATTCGTAATGCAAATAGTAAGATTGATACAACTGTAGAATGGAAGTGTGTGTGCTTGTACACACCAAAAGTAAGAGCAAAGTGTTGAAAGAATGCCCTTTATTAACAAACAAAAGACATGTTTAGAGGACACTGCTCCTGTGCTGTGCATGTCAAGGCCACAGCAGAAGACTGGCAGCAGATGACCAAGGACTCTGCCATCAGGAGGATAACATCTCCAAGTTACAGCATACTGCCCACACCATTATTATTCCTGTCACCCCAGCCTAAATATAGGCTGTAAACAGAACCCACATATTGCAGACAAGGGAAAATGTACTGAGAGCTGCTGAGCCATATAAAAGATCACAGAATGGCAGTGGTTGGAAGGGAGCTCTGTCCAATCCCCCTGCTAAGGCAGTTTCACCTAGAACAAGTAACACAGGTCACACTCAGACAAATTGTTAATCTGTCTAGAGGACACTGAACAACCTCTGTGTTAGATCTGACCATAAATGAGCCTGTCATTTCTGATCCAGAAGAACCACAGAGACAGGATAAGGATTCAGTAGCTAGCATGACCTTTTCCAATATTTAGGTGATGCTCATGAGATCACATAAGCTCACACATCTTAGTGTGTATGAGAGTACAAGTGTGAGTGTGAGTGAATGAGATTTATGAGTGATTGAGCTGAAAAAATTCAGCTTATTTAGAGATTCTACACCTAAACCTCACCTTCCCATTCTCAAAATGCTTGCACTAAATTTTATTACACGGAATACCCTAAACTTTAAGTGACACAAAGTAAATCTTGAAAAAAAAGGATGTTCTATGCTTCCATGACCCTATGCAAAGAGAAAAAAATTACCCCTTTTGTTTACCCACTGACTATATTTTTTGCAGTCCACCTTGAAGACAAAAAGCATTTTTAGTGAAATATTAATGCTGACATCATCAGCTACATCTAGCATTTAGCTACATAAAGCAGCATCTACTTGCATTGTGCAGACGCTTGGGTTTGACACATCTATTAAAACATGTATGAGTAAGTGGTGTTCCACATTACACCTGTATGATTCCAGGACAACTCCATTAATGTTACTGACGGCACTACACTAAAAGTACATGGCTACTATGCTCTCATCCATTGTTTGGAGTGGGTTTGATATGTGTACAAAACCTTAGAGAGAGCAAATTCTCTATAAAAGTTGAACAAAATGACATCACCAGCTTGATAGTGTACAATAAAACAGCAATCTTCAGTGGCTCTGTGGAACAAAAGCTAGTGGTTTAGGTAAAAATTTAGTTAAGGAAAGAAGTTGAGTGAGAAAATATAGCATTTTAAACATATAAGTATTCATTATGCTATATTATGATTTAGTAGACATATTAGTGCATAAATATATATATATGTAGTAGAGAAAGCTTTAAAAAATAGGAAGTCCCCTAAATGGTGTCTGTGGTAGAAAGAAGAAATTATGCACACAGGAGAGGTTTTGAGTTTGTAGAGAAATTCACTGAACTTCAAATGTCTCACTCTAACAGAGTCACCTTATCAACTCTGTATTTTCAATAAATTATCAAGGGAAACAGGCACTCCCAGAAGGTGAATTGCCCAGTGGGTCTCAGATTGACACAACTCAATCTCTAGGTATTTATTTCCTTGTCTTGCCTACAGAGACCTCTTACAGTGGTAAACTGAGAAATAAATGTGCAATTTTTACATGGATGAAGTTATAAGGGCTTCCCCTGTCCTTATAATACAGATCAACCTCCACTAAACACTGTAATATGCCTTCAAGTCTTTAATTTGTTTTCCATTTAAAGAACATATACACCCTAATACATAACCTATCCCCAGTAACAAGGAACTGAAATATTTTTTTAATCCTCATATTTATAAGGTTTTTTGATTGTTTACTTCTTATCTAAGGTAGTACAACTCTTCCAAGTTCTACAGAAAAAATACCATCCACTATTTCTTTTAAGACCTTGCAAAGCAAAACAGAAATCAATTTTTATTTGTGTCAAATGCTAGCAAAACCTTCTCCTACATTCCCCTGACATATCCTTACTTACGCTGGAAAGAAAATACATATTAAAAAAAAAATACTTTAAGAAACAAAAAGTATATTAAGAACATAATGACTTTACCTATTATCACATGCATGCCAAGTCTTGCCAAATGCTTCACAGTTTGGTAACCAATTCCTTTAGTGCCTCCAGTCACTATAGCAACCTTTCCATTTTGTGTAGGGAAAACTATATGAGAAAAAAGAAACAACACAAGGTTAGTTTACAATAGTAACACAATTCAGAAGTTAAGATGTATTTTAAAGAATGCACACTTAAGAGATCGTAGAGGCCAGTAAACAATCTCAGGAGCAAATCCTGCCTGGGAAGAAAAACTATGGAACATCCACCATTATTTACTGCAATTTTCCAGTCTTAACAGCTCATGAAAGACTGAGGTTGACGACACGAAAGGCAAACACCCACTTCAGAAATTTTCTCATTTCTATTTGCATACATTTCATCATTCTGCAGTCATCTGACCTTTAAAATTTCCACCATAACTTTGTTACTGAGCAAGGTGGCAGCAGTTACGTCAGCTCAGAGATGGCTTACTCTGTGTGTACAGGGAAAAAAATTCAATTGGCAACATGATACTCTGAAAAGTTTTTGAATGACAGAAGACTGGCCTCTCTCAGGAACATGGAGGAAAGATCTCAGTCAAAGGTGAGCCATCAAAAGTACACCAGCTGACCTAATCTCCCTGCATAACAGAGCACTCCACCTTCTGAAAATCACAAGGCCCTGAGCCCCAAAGGAAGGAGGAAGCAATTTTCTTGCATGAAAGCCCCCACCTGCTCTTCCCACCTACACCAGCCTTCTCCCACAGAAGCCAGCATTCCCAATTCCTGCTGTCAGCCTCACTCAGCCTCCACTCCAGGTGCTCCTTGACCCAGACACAGCCGGGCAGGCAGGAGATGCTCCCAAACTCCCCCTGCTAGAGGGGTGGCTTAGACACAGCCTGTGTCTCCTGCATCCCCTTAGCCTGCCAAGTGAGCCAAGCATCTGGGAAGGCCCTTGAAGAGCAGCTGCCATTCCAGCTAGGAGCTCTCACTCTGGGGGCAGACTGCACAGCACATCCCCTACCATGGAGGCAGTCCTGCAGCCAAAGCAGAGCAAAGGCATTACAATTTAACTGCTTGGGAAAGGGGTGAATTAGGGCCAATATCAGCTACCATTATTTTGTGTGGAGAATGTTTCATGTGAAGTACCATGTGGTCCTTAAGTGAATTTCTAATTTGCTTTGGAGTAGAAGCCATAAGGTATTTGTACAGGAAAAATGGTACTGAACACTTCATTTTGCTGTGGTGCAATGTCTGTAGGCAACGCTATAGATAACAAATGTTAAAAAGATGCCAGCTTTCATCTTTCAAAGGACTTTCTATTTTGATTTCTAGGTTTTTTGGGCATTGCTTTGTTGTACAACAACTCAGATTTTACATAGTTATGAAACACAGGACTAGGATACAAGCTTCTTTCTTCACAGTAACTTCAAAAAAGATCCACATTTCACCTTTTCTGAAACACAGAGTTCTTTCCATCATGATTCAACACAAATTTCTATTCTCTTCAGGTAATGACTTGGTTCTTTTCATCCATGAAGAACAGGAATTGTTTGCAGTTCTTTGGAGGTTAACTCCAATTACAATGATACGCATGCACATAGGTGTCCTGACACATATAATTCAAGCTAAATACAACTTCCCCAGGAGCTTTCTTAAGGGGCTTCAATCCACTTATAAGCAGCTCTGCAATTTCCCCCAAAAATACTTCTAATCACAAACTCTAAACAAAATGCCCACAGGTCCAAATCTCATCAAGAGAAAATGCATTCTTTTGGGATCTTCCTCTTCTGCCTCCCCATGCCTCTCTTGCTTCTCAGCACATGGCTGACCTGACATTTGGATTTCACAGGTTGTATACAGGTGCTGTCACTCACTGCCCTACTGCACCACTATTTCTACATATTGAATAAGAAGTGACATTTTAATGTGAAATTCACTTAGAAGAAAATTAATGAAAGAAAAGGAGAATAAGAAGTCAGGACTGGGGGAGGGGCAATGACATCAAGTGAAAATGGAAAGTCAGAAGAGCAAAGCAATAACAGGAATCACTGTGATAAAGTGGTTCTTAGCAGAGGACACAATTTAGCAGATGAAAGAAGATGTCCAGTTCTATCCTGTCCACAGTGACTGCAAAGAGAAGGACAACTTTTTGGTCCTGATGGCCACTTAAAGACTCTACTGTAAAAATCCATTCTGTGAGATCCCATATTACAGAAAGGTTTAAAACAGGCCTGCTTGTAGCAGCTAGCTCCAAGGACCTTAGAAAGCAGACAGAGGAGAAATGAGGGCTACAGACACACAGATAAGTGGTCATTATCTGTTTTATTTCCAAGAGGTACAGTAAACAGCTTCCACACAGCATGGTTTTGAATAGACACAACACTACATGGCACAGCTCAGTCTATCCACTCACTCCAGTCAAAATGGGAAATGCAAAGAGAAAAACTGAAATACATCAGGGAGGGGGACAGGAAGAAAATACATGCCTCAATTAATTCTTAATTGTTATTAATTTAAAAAATATGTACTGTTTCTATCAAGTCAGATATCTTAATGTAAAATAAATCTCCATTTAAATGAGATACAGCTAATATTTATGTCAACAAAAGACGTCAAGATCAAATACAGGCTCTGTGAGTGAGCCAGAGGTAACTCCAGTGAAAGGCAGTTTACTAGTGCCCTGTTCCCTCTGGAACTCCAGTCTCATGTGGGGTTTGCAGTACACCCAACTTTCAGTGTTAAAACACCACTTCCATGATGAAACTTAGCATGAAATTTTCAAAGCAGACCTGGGCTCAGCCTTGTTTTCAGCAGATACTGGTTTATTTTGCGTGAGAGGTTGAGCTGAGTGCAGCTGGAGCCTCACAGCACTCCTGGCAGGAGGCAGTGGCACTGGCTTTGCAATGCCCAGAGAGGTTCTCTCTGGCATTTCTTGCACCTCATTTAAAGCACCCCAGTTCCCTCTCTCCCTCTGCTCCTGGTAAGGAGGTAGATACTGATCTCAAGTTCAGAGGCATAATGCCAGTGATACCTCCGTGGGACATGAGAATGGTACAGCCCTGTGCTAATGAAATCCCCTGACCGAGCAGTAGCTGCCAATTTCCCTTTGTGTTCAAAGAAACCAGTCTGCAGTCCTCAGGTGCTCCTTTATCACACCAGTGTCTGAGAGAAGCTTCTCTCAAGCTGCAGGTTCTACCTGCATTCCAACATATTCGGATGACATAAGCCTGTTTGCTTTGCAAGTGGATTACCCTAAAACAGAAAAACAAGGCAGATTTATTACGTACTGATATGAGGCTACTTAAAAATAATTATTTTCCTTTTAAATATACTTCTCCTTCATCAGAAATAAATTCCATGTACAGGGACATTCTCATACAAATCCAGTACTACAAAGAATGTAAGGCAATTCTGTAATTTTAAAAAATACCAGTTTTAAAGGGACTCTAAAACAAGGCTGTCAGGATGCCCCTGCAACTGTCAGGAACACAGAGAAATAAGACAGTCTGCAGACCCACATCAACGACCAATTCCATATCAATGACCAGTTCCTGCCAGCAAAATCTCGGCTCTGGGGCAGGGGTGAGGGTCACTGAAGTAGCCAAATCAAAAAAAAGCATTAAACTTTCGATTTTTTTTTGCAGAAATACATCATGTGAACACAGACAATGCAAACCTCAGAAGAAAATCTTCCATTGAGAGTACCTTGCTTTGGTATTCTGAAACCTTGTGCTTTAGGCCAAGGGAAAAAAGAAGGAAAAAGTACTAGAAGTTTATTTAAAGCAAATTGCATAGAATTTTTACAAAGCTTCATCTTCTACCTTACTAATCCAGCATCCAGCATTGTGGCACATTATGGGTCATGTGGACATTAAAATATAATTTCTTTATATTAATTTCTTCATTAACCTTCTTTTTAAGACATTGAAGGCCAAGGGTAGAATTTAGATTGTCTGAATTAGTCACCAGTACTTGTCAGGCAAGACTTGAGCACAGCTGAAGGCATCCAAAAAGTTGGTCAGTGTCCACCTGTGAGGTGTCATGCTGGGACCTGCCTGCACTTCCTGAACTGGCCATGCAGTGCAGGAACTTTGGTGGTATTTCTGCTGGAGAGATCCCTACAGACAAATCCCAACAAGTTTTGATATTTTTATTCATTCGTCCTATAACTGAATAATTTACACGCAAATATTAGGCCTGAAGGTAACTGGCAGAAGCACAGATGGAAAAAAATTAAAAGAAAAGAATCAACAATGAATATTTAGTTTCGTGACTGAATAACAAGATCCAAGTTTGGAGCCATTCCTGTATAGCAACAATGAGTGAAAAAAGAAGGTAAATTGTAATTTCCAGTCCTCGTCTAACACCACAGGACCAGGAGCAATCAAGTTCTTCTAGATGGATCAAAGCAATCATATAGCTCAGTGTACCATAGAATTATTAAATAGTTTTTCCTCTTGCAAAATACTCCAACTCTTTTCCCCTGATTTATACTGTGATGATGTTGAGATTATAGCTATTAAGCAGATGTAGAGAAATAATTCATTTTCCACTCTGAGAGGCAATCAGTAAACTGCTGGGGAACCCATGAAGCTTTTAGCAAGAGCGTTTTTTGTGTGCCTTACAGAAACATGTCTATAAAATTCTGGTTTGGCAGAAACCAGGCAAACAGGGTCTGGATTCAAATGTCATTCCAGGACTATCCTAACAGAAGACAATTTAGGTACTCAAATCCTGACAGATAAGCCAGACAAACCGTGTGTGCCTCAAGCCTGTCCTAAGCCTGTGCAGATGATTTTTCAAATGCAAATTGTCTTCCCAAATTTGCACACCAAAATCTTTTCGTGCCGCTGCTGCTTCCAATCACTTTCCTAATGAACATCAATATGCAATCAAGACTGAAGGCCTTTAAGGCTGGAAACCAGGTAGGTGGCAACCAGCCCGACTAGTCCTTCTGTAAAAAGGTATCCTGCTGGTTTCAGCAGCTGAGGCCATTGGGCCTTCTGCTGATAACAGCTGCCATGCACACACACAGATCCACAGGCTGACAGGTCCAGTGTCCCTTGGATGGCTGGATGCATCAGGCAAGGGAGACCTATCTGTCCAGGGAAAGCATCTGCTTCCAAACACAGCTGGAGTTTTGCATCAGATATGTGACAAGCCTCCCAGCTTTTGTGGAGAATCAGGAGGAAACGGAGGTATCGGAGGGAGGCTGGCCCTGGAGCTACTCATGGGAAGAGAAAGGTGTTGAAGAACCAGAACAGCAGGAGAAACCAAACCATGGAAATGTGTCCCTTGCCCTACAAACTCATAGGTATCTCAAGGTGCTATTAATGGAACAGCAGCAGTCAGATGGTTGTAAGAATTTCAGCAACCAGGGGAAGACCTAATTTAATAAGGCTCCCACGCAGCCACTGACAGGGAATACGACTGGAAACAACTGCTCACAAACCCACACCAAAACCCCTGGCACACATAAGACTAAGTTTCTTGTTTAACCGATGCACAAGACACACAGAGCCTGAAATGCTGCATGCCAATGAAACATCAAGCAACAGCTCACACTTATCTGTTCTGGAAACTCACAGAAGTTCCATCCCTGTATTTCAGGGGAATGCACACACAAAGTGGACGTTTCCACAACACAGCAGAGCTCCCACACAACAGCAGCAATTTGTCTGGGCTGCCTGAACACCTGGCAACCCAACCAGTGCAGTAACTCCAGCGCAGGCACCACATATCCAGAGAGCCTGGACAAATGGCCAAAGTGCAGCAAGGCAGCAAATTACACAAAAGCAGAGGAGTTAGCAGATATGCCAACTAGAGAAGCAGAGTGCTCAGCCAGCTAAGGAGATAATGTGTTTACTCATCCCTTCCTGACACTGTCAACATGGGAACAAGTGACATTTCTTCCGAGTTAGCAGCAAACATCTGCTGAGCCAGACTAATGTGTTGTTTTTTTTAATTGCCAATGAAAACAACTTAAAAAAAACCCAAACCAAACTTAAGGCTTCTCTAAATTTATAATATTTGTTTAGCTTTTTTATAAGCATGCCAGCTTGCTTATAGGGATGAAGTGATAACATTTGCAGGCAAGATGACAAGCCCTTCACAGAAGGCTGAGATACAAGCTCCCAAAATCCATCACAAAACCTGTTCCTAGATATCTCATTTAACATATGCAAAAGTCATACTACAAGTGAGCAGAACAGCTCATTTTCCTCTTGTTTTTTCAACTCATGAACACACTGAGGAGTCTTGCAGAGTATTAGAGAGCAACAGGTATTATAAGAGTCCAATATCACAAGTTTGGAGCATGAGAATCCACAGTAAGACCTAAAATTATAGTAAAAATAGCATAGGGGCTCCCACATATTAAAAAAGATGTAACAGAAACCGGTGTAGTAGTAAGATGAAATTATGATGCCAGCATAACTGTCCTAAAAGAAGTATTTTTTACTAAAGAAAAATAACAATACCCTAAATAAGGCAGCTGTTCAGAACAAAAGTTTTTGGCACTCAAAAATACAAGACCTGTGGAAAGAGATCTCTCTAACAACACTGGGAAGGGGAGTGGAAAGCTACATTAAAAATTTCATTTGCATGACACACCTATCTGCATTTCTTCTAGTGATTCTTGGAAAGACAGTATAAATGCAGATAAAGGGAGAAGTGTGTGTGGAAAGCAGGGTGTGGAAGGGGAAGCAGGAGGAAGCGTTACTTTCAAATAAGACACAGGAAAATGTGAGGGTTTTTGTCAAGATGAGGTCATTTTCAAGTGCTTCATTCCCCTTTCCCCTCCATTCACCTTCCCCCCACCTCCAGGTATCTAGGTGAAAGAGATACAGCTCTAAGCCATTTAATACACCTGAATCATAAATCTCTGCATGGTGATATTGTCCTCAAGGCTAAGAAAGGACCCCAGAGAGGATTGCTGCTTACAGATACAAATCAACCATGGTTTGGTGGGGTAAGTCAAGGCACTGACCCACAGGCTGCTAGAAAAGTAAGCTACAGCTATTGACAAAGTAATCAAAAAAATATTTCCTCTCCGCTTGTACATGTATTTTCAGTGCTCTGTTTTTCAGAGCATATGACTGGTGTGTTTGCAAGTGAAGAAGTCCTGCATGGTTACAAGAACCAAGGGAAGATGCATTTTCACACAACTTTTGACTGAAGCCCGAGTGCTTTTGCCTTATTTGTTAAATAGGATGCTCAGTAATGTTAGTCTTGGACTCTGTGATGCTGCTACACTTGTCAGAAGGGCTGCATGGAGAAAAAAGATAGTTGGGGTTCTTAAAAATTATATAGATGGTAATTTTCCAAACTTATGCTATCTTTACTTTGCCTGTGAAGAACCTCTTTCTCCACTAAACCCTACAAAGACCTTCTGCATCAGGATCATTGATCACAGACAGGTAAAAAGCTGGATGTTGCCACCTCTTCCCCAAGAAAGAGAAGGATGAGAATGGAGAAAACCAAACAAGACTTTTAATCTGGGAATTTTTCATGAGATTTCTGGATTGCCTTTCTCTCAGACAATGGGAAAGAAGGTTACATTGAAAAATGGTTTGATGAAGAATATATCTGATCTTTTTACAATACAAGTTCAGGCTGATTTTGACAGAGATATTAGGAAATTTGATCCTAACAAACACAGAGTTGCCCTAAGGTAAAAGAAAGCAAAAGCAGATGAGAGGGTGCAATTCCAGAGTCCTGAATCTCACTTCAGGCCACATTTGCCATTCCTGAGTACTTTGTTCCTTTTGCCAAAATTCATCTGAAGATAAGATATTTGAATTTATTTTTTTTTTATGAGTGCCTAATAGATAGATTGAACATATCATTATACAAATCAGTCAGATGGAAAATACCACAGTGCAGCATTAAAATCTGCTAAAAATTAATCAGGAATCCAAGTCTGCACACATTCTGCTCTTGGGAGTAAAGTTCCCAACCGAATGTGCAGGAAAAGGAGAGAACTTGATCCTCGGGAGGGGCACAGGGTGATAGAGAAGGAATCAAGAGATGGAAAAGTTGCCTTACATCTACATGTACAAACCATGTTAGTGAAATTATGGCTCTGCAAGTTCCCAACAGACATCAAACAACTTCTGCCATCACACACTAGTCCTTGTCTTACATTTTCCTGCTATTCTTGGCTTAAGCCAGTGTTTGTTTGTTTGCTTGCTTGCTTGTTTTTCTGAAGAAACACCAGTCTTAAGGATTATTTCATATAAAGGCATTGACATTTGACAAACTTGTTAAAAAATATCTGGCACCTGACAACTCACTGGCGTTACACCACACATGGCATGTTTTGCTCCACTGTGCAATCATTTTGTGCTGGCACAGATGCCAGCTGGGGGCTTGCAGGAGGCTGTGAAGCCTTTGCTTGGAGAGGCAGGACAGGAGAGGGGTGGGGACAGCACTGCCACCAACAAGGCACGGCACTAACCCCGCTCAGCGACAGAGATCCACATGGGAGCAGCCCCAGCCTCGGTCATAAAAGGCACTTCACAAAAATATAACGTTGGGCTTTGTGAAGTAAGGGCAGAATGGCTGTTGCAATAATATGAAGAAATCCCACTAATTCCTTACACTATACTGAACAGACACAGCCTGCATGTGAAAGATTACTGGATTTGTTAAAAATATCAGGAGAAGAAACACGATGCTAGCTCCAAGAAGAAACTAATCTTCCCTACGTATGCATATATTTAAAGGCTCCATTTACCCATATCATTTTTAACATGGGAAAATACTATCACAAGAATAGAGAAGGAGATTTTTTCTATTTGTATTCTCTGCTCTGCTTATCTTTTATTCCTTTTATACATTTACCTATTAAATCTTACTCTTTGGCTTTCTTCTCTTTCACTCCAGTCACACTAAAGATAGGGAAGTTGTATACAGATGTATCTTTAAATCAAGAAAAAGCATCTGATTATCTTTTGAACAGATTTACTGATGCTTACTCCCATACTCCCTCCCTCTGGGCAAATGTAACTCTGCAATACCTTGGGCAATGACATTTTATGTAAAACTTCCCAATGCTCTTCAAGTCATGTCATCATGTAATTATACTTTTTTTCCTGTTGTGAAATGAGAGATGAAAAAGAGGAGCTTATCCCAGGAGATTTAAATAGGGGTAATGGAAATAGCTCTGCATAGTCTAGTAGCTGCAGAATGCATTTTCCCATCCTGCAAAAGTTTGAGACACTAAAATTATTTTCTCATTCTCTACCAGGAACCAAAGATTGTCTAGGTTCCAAGATTTCCCAAACAGCTAACAAGTAGGTGCAGCTGCATCTGACAATGCTTTACATCCCTCAGGACATAAGAAACTGTTTCAAGTCCTTGCTTTCAGGCATGCCCTGAGCATACAAAAGCCTTCCCAAGTGCAATTCCCTATTTCCAAGTGCTATTTCCCAAAAGAGAAAGTTTCATTTCAACCAAACATTTGACATTTAAAGACACTTTTCCTTCTCACTAAAGTCCCAAATAAATAAAATAGTATTTCTCCCAATCATGTTCAGAAATCCAGTGAAGAATCCATAAATAACAAAATGAAATATTAGTAATCTCAGAAAAGGTCTTCCCTTGGAAAGACGACATCCCATAAATCTCAAAAAACTTGACAGCTGTCTGCATGAAATGTGGCACAGAATTTCTAAGGTTTTAAAATTTCATGTCTAACTATGAAAAATTAGCATTTGGGTAAAATTTTTGACCAAAAATCAGAGTAATGGCAGTGAGTTTGAAATGCTGAAGGAAATATGAATCAGCAAAGCATGATGCTGCTGTCACTATTACAGACTGAGTAAATGTCATAACTGACTGCAGAGTAGAAATTTCATTTCAGAAAACTGTAAATGACGGTTATTTAACAATAAAGAGAGTTGGAAAAGGAAAAGGAAAAGGAAAAGGAAAAGGAAAAGGAAAAGGAAAAGGAAAAGGAAAAGGAAAAGGAAAAGGAAAAGGAAAAGGAAAAGGAAAAGGGAAAGGGAAAGGGAAAGGGAAAAGGAAAAGGAAAAGGAAAAGGAAAAGGAAAAGGAAAAGGAAAAGGAAAAGGAAAAGGAAAAGGAAAAGGAAAAGGAAAAGGAAAAGGAAAAGGAAAAGGAAAAGGAAAAGGAAAAGGAAAAGGAAAAGGAAAAGGAAAAGGAAAAGGAAAAGGAAAAGGAAAAGGAAAAGGAAAAGGAAAAGGAAAAGGAAAAGGAAAAGGAAAAGGAAAAGGAAAAGGAAAAGGAAAAGGAAAAGGAAAAGGAAAAGGAAAAGGAAAAGGAAAAGGAAAAGGAAAAGGAAAAGGAAAAGGAAAAGGAAAAGGAAAAGGAAAAGGAAAAGGAAAAGGAAAAGGAAAAGGAAAAGGAAAAGGAAAAGGAAAAGGAAAAGGAAAAGGAAAAGGAAAAGGAAAAGGAAAAGGAAAAGGAAAAGGAAAAGGAAAAGGAAAAGGAAAAGGAAAAGGAAAAGGAAAAGGAAAAGGAAAAGGAAAAGGAAAAGGAAAAGGAAAAGGAAAAGGAAAAGGAAAAGGAAAAGGAAAAGGAAAAGGAAAAGGAAAAGGAAAAGGAAAAGGAAAAGGAAAAGGAAAAGGAAAAGGAAAAGGAAAAGGAAAAGGAAAAGGAAAAGGAAAAGGAAAAGGAAATGGAGGAGGAGAAGGAAAGGGAAAAGGAAAAGGAAAAGGGAGGAGGAGAAGGAAAGGGAAAAGAAAGAAGAAAAATAAATAGAAGAAAGAGAAGAGAAGGAGAAGAAGGAGAAGGAGAAGAAGAAGGACAAGAAGAAAAGAACAGATGCTATTCTTGATTTAATCCCAAATACTGTAGAAATAAGCCTAAGCAAGAAAGTCCCCATACCTTGCATGGAAGAAAGGTTCCATCATAAACCTGCAAGTCTGAAAAACATTTGAAGTGCTTAAAGCTCAGAAAATGTGGAAAGTCAGATATTCAGCATCTGCTGAAACTCAGAAAGCTGCAATTCAGCCTTCTCCTGTAGAAACTGTCTGCTCATGGCTTGGGTAGGCATACTGCTTGCTGTCCAAAATCTTGACTGGATGACCACAGCCAGAGCATGGTGGTGAATGGACCGACATCCAGCTGGTAGCCAGTAAAAAGTGAGGTTCTCCAGGACTCAGTATTGGCATCAGCCCTGTTTAACATCTCTGTTAATGGTCTGGATGAAGTGACTGAGTGCACCCTCAGCCAGTTTTCAGATGACACCAAGCTGGGCAGGAGTGTTGAACTGATGGAGGGCAGAAAGGCTCTACACAGGGAGAGCTTGACCAGCTGGATTGATGGACCAAGGCAAAAGGTATGAGATTCAATAAGGCCAGCTGCTAGGTTCTGAGTTTGGGTCACAACAACCCCATGCAGTGCTACAGGCTGGAGGCAGAGTGACTGAAAAGCTGCCCCGCAGAAAAGGACCTGGGGGTGCTGGTTACAGCAGCTGAACATGAGCCAACATCTGCCCAGGTGGACAAGAAGGCCAGTGGCATCCTGGCCTGGATCAGCAGTAGTGTGGCCAGCAGGACCAGGGCAGGGATTGTCACCCTGTACTCAGCACTGGTGAGGCTACAGCTTGAATCCTGTGGTCAGTTTTGAGCCACTCATGACAAGAGAGAGATGGAGGGTCTGGAGCATGTCTGGAGAAGGGCAACAGAGCTGGGAAGGGTCTGGAGCACAAATCCTGTGAGAAGCAGCTGAGGGCCTGGGGGTGCTTAGCCTGGAGGAAAGGAGGCTCAGGGGTGACCTTAACGATTTCTATAATTACCTGGAAGATGTTTTAGTAAGGAGAGGGTAGATCTTTTCTCCCACATAATAAGTGACAGGACAAGAAGAAATGGCCTTCTGCTATGCCAGAGGAGGTTTAGATTGGATATTGGGAAAAAAAAATTCTTCCAAGAAAGGGTTATCACACATTGGAACCACCCCTGGAGGTATTTAAGCAACATATAGATGTAGATGTGGCACTTAGGGACATGGTTTGGTCATGGACTTGGCAGTGTGGGTTAACTGTTGGAATTTTCCAACCCAAATGACTCTGTGATTCATCAGCACTTTCATATGCAGAAACTGAAGGAAAGGGTGATCTCGTTACTTATGGTCAAACTGGAAAGACTGATTTACTTACGGTCTAATCCAAACCAAAAGCAAAATATTGCTACCTGTATTTTATTATCTCACCAGAGGAATTAAAAAGACAACAGAAAACAATTTATACTTTGTAACATGATCTATATCCTTCAAAAGATAAAATATTTTTAGTTGTGAGACAGTACTGAAGTATCATCCTATTCTTAGATAGTACAGCATATATTGTATCACAATCCCCAATATCACCTTTAAAGCTTCTACTTTTACTGCTTGTGAATTCCAACATCTTTTATTCTGACCACATACTATTCAAATATTGAATTAATCATTCCATCTTGCTCACAGCACAGATGGAGAGATACAGTTGGGCAACCAATACATTGGGAAAGTCGATTCTTTAAATATTCCCTTACTATATGTTATTATATTCTGGGAATGTGAGGGAGGTGTGTGTGTGAAGAAAAAAAATTGGAAAGATCATTAAGAGTAGTTTAAACTGCATCTCCTCTCCTCCCAGAGACAGAGAACGCAATTTCCATATCCCAATCAAGCTTAAGTGCATCCAGCTGAAGGTCACATTCAGATCTGCCCCTTCTAGCCAACAAAAATGCTCTACTGCTACTCAAACAGTCCCCTCTGCTTCCCACAGCTTCAGGGTGACAGTATTTCCATCAAATAAGTAAGCAGAAGTCACGAGTTGGTATACAGAATTTAAAAGGTAATTGAAAGTTTCTGGAGTAGTTCACTTCAAAACACTGCAATCACTTGTGAACTGAAGTGCTTGTTATCATATACAAAGCTCTAGTAATTGGAATCAGGAAGAGAGGTACAAGGTGATTAGAGAATATTGGGAAAAATCTAGTTAAAAGGAAACAAAGCACGTAAACCAATCAGTACTAAAAATTTCCCTGAGATACCTGCAATTTATTAAAACACAAAATGTTAAAAAGCACATTTCCATATTATTAAAATTTTTTGAAGCGACTAATGATCAGAAGCCATTACAGCATTGACATTAATGTGAGATTAACCTCAGATGCTACTGACTTCATAAAAAACATGGAAAATAGTCCCAACATCCCTTCCTCTCCCTCTCCACCCTACTTCCACATCCTTCAATCCCACCTCTGGCCAGCACATTCATTTTTATTTTCTTCGCCTAGCCGGCACCTGGTGAGGGGCCGGGGCAGTGGCAAAAGCTGTCTGTGGGTTGTCACTCCTAGAGGTGCCTGTCTGCCTCACAGCAGTGGCCCCGAGGAAAGCCAAGCTCTCGTGGCCTGAGTGGAGCAGAGCAGCCCAGGGAGATGGGCACTCACAGCTGCACAGCCCCAGAGGGGCTGCCCTGGCAGGGCAGTGCCCCAGCTCAATGTCCCAGCTGCACCAGGCTGCCCAACCTCTGCTGCCACATGCCACCTGCCCAGGGCCATCATCCAACCTCCAGCAGCAAAAATCCCTGATGGAACAGAACTTTGGGGGGTTTTTTAGCTTATATTTCTTTAAAGATGGTTTTACTGAAGCCCTCTGAGCCTCTGGATGGAGCTCTATTTTGTACTCAAAACTATTTATAAATCAGTCCTAATCTGGAATGAGAAAGTACAAAGAGCATGCACATATTTTGTCTTCAAGACAGCTACAATATTTGTGTTCCAAATATGGAATTTTATTCATTTTTCTCTTCTTTGATAACACAAGCAGGTCAGGGGTTTCAAATTGAGTATGAATGTGCAAGTATAGAAAGGTCTAAACTATACTACATATAAAATTTCCTAATACTCTCAAAGCAGTCCTTTTCTAGGAAAAAAACTGATTTCTTTTCAAAATTCTCTTTCTCAACACATGCTGGAGTGATCTCATACTCATGGATTTTCTTTCAATTTTCATCATTCTTGTTCCTCATAAAATATTCACTGAAGTTTTCACAAGAAAACAACTACTTTGCAATAAAGACAGCTAATTTTATTAACATTTTTTTAATTAGATGTTTTTATTTTTCAGTGAAAAACTTAATTTTGAATGAAATTTTATGGTCTATTAATCTAGCACAGATTCATGAGACTTAGGAAATTAGTTAACTTAGAAGAACAGCTACTGTGCATGCTCTATAATTGCTCTTCAACAAAATTGTCAAAGATTTTTAATATGCAGTTGCCACACAGATTAAAAGTTGTTAAAGTGTGTCTCCATTTAAGAGGCCATCATTCCACAGTGTCATTATCTGCTATTAATATTCCAATTCGATAGCATCACATGCTCCTTTGAAGAAATGTGCAACTACTCACAAAACAAGTCTCATTATTGATAATGCTCCAGGAGTATGACACAAACATCCTATTTTTGCTCCTACATTTAATTACCTTCTATAAATATCTTGCCAAAATTTTAAGGGATTAGCTCCTTTCATATAGAAATATGTGTTTTATTGACAAACACCTTCCAACCATTCTGCTTCTAAGAAGGGAGGTGACAGCTACAGGAATTATACTGTCCCTCCTGCAGAGCTGCTTTACTACCTCACTCTTCAATCAGGTGTTCAAACAGGCTGATACATCATAGTGGACCCTGTCAGTCCTTCTCAGGACATCAGCCAGAACTACCAGCACATTTCAGGCATCACTGGTAGCATAAACAGGCTTCATGCCTGCTTTTTTTTTCCACCTGACCAGAGGATTTAGCTCAAATGTTATGGCTCTGCAACAGCCAATTTAATGTGAAATATTTTTCAGGGCATGACCCCTTTCTCTTTTGTGAGAAGAAAAAAACCCAAAAAACTTTCTTTACTATAACAGATCTTATAGTCCTATTTTCATCAAACCAAGCTGATAATCAATTTCCAGTAAAGCTAATACCCAGAGCTACCTCTCAAAGGATGGACCTTGTCCAGCTAGGTAACAGTGACAGGACCAAATGGCCTGACATTTTGCCAGGGGAGATTTAGATTACATATTAGGAAGAGTTTCTTCTCTGAAATGGTGAAGGCATTGGAATAGGATGCCCAGAAAAGTGTTCAAAAAACATAAGGATGTGATACTTAAGGGACATGGTTAGCTGGTGAAAATGGTGGTGCTGGGTTTTTGTTTAGACTTGATGATCTTGTAGGTTTCTTCCAACCTAAATGATCCTATAGTTCTAAGCCAATAGACAGCACTTGTATTCCACTTCACACTGAATAGCAAAAAGTTAGAGCTGTGTTTAATTTCTGTTGGGTGTTAAATAATTAAAATAATTTGGAGGAAGCTTTCTTTTTAAGAAAGCATAAAGGAACTTAGCAATTTAAATATATCAAGGGGAGGAAAAAAAAAAAGAGCTTGAGGAAAAAAAGCCCAAGAGCTTGCACTGGCTTGTTTGGCAGCTCTCTGCTGCTTCCAATACTTTTCTCTCTAGGCTTTTTTCCATAAATATAGAAGGCATTTGAAACACATGCGTTAGTTACACTGTGCACTGACTTCTAGGTGATTTAAAGGATATGACTGTAAAGTGCAATTTCTATTCCAGCCTCCAGCCTTACTTCTCCATCAGCCCCTTGGTAACACGGTGTAAACAACCAGCCCACTCACACTTGGTTCTCTGGTGGGTCTTTGCCATCAGTTAGCACCTCTCCCAGAAAAAAATCCTGGTGACACAGAAGGTAAAAGGTGAATAGTTCCTTGTAAGAAGAGAAAAGTGAGCCCCTGCCAACTCCACAAGCTGCACCAGCAGCTATTGCAGCCCTTACAATCTGCATTTCTTTTGTGGTTGCACTTGAAACTTTTCAACTATCCACACAGAAAATCCAGCAGTGCTGAGGGTCGCACCACTTTCATTTCAGCCACAGTATTACCTCCCTCCCAAGGTATGCTAAGACATCTGGCCAACATATCTGTGCCCTCATGCAGTCTGTGACCAGTGCTGCTGCCCCAGCAAAAGCCCAAACTCTGCTTCAGGCAGTTACCGGCATTCTCTGTTTCTCTTGGGGAAACAGAAAACATTATTGTACTGAATAAGCTGTTCTGCAAGTGCTGCCCTGCTAATCTTTGTGGTAACTTTACAGGGGAGTGCTTTGCCCAGCATGGAGTACTCCAGCACAGTCAGCCTTATGCAGGTTTATCCTGGTGGAGAGAAGTGTTCAAGTTAAAAACCAGGAGTTGCAGTCAAACCTGAGGCACATGGGAGCACTGTCAGTACAAAGAGGGACATCCAGAACAACTCACCAGATGACATCACCTACATGCCTGTGACAACAGTGACATTTCTCTAGAGAGCACAGGCACTTTGCCAGCCCTTTATTTACTCAGCCCTTTTTGTAGCTGCAAGTGTGAGGGACTGGGCAGGAAGAGGAGGTCTCAGCATCTCCCCCTCCAAGCCACCACGTGCCACGGCAGAGGAGCACGCTGCAAAGCCATTTCAACACAGACCCTGATGCCTTTGCAAGGAATGGATCATACCTGCAGAGAGGCTGCTGGCAGAACAGCCAGACACACGCTGCCCACTGAGCCACCCAGCCTTGCCCCTGTCCCCACAGCTCTCAGCAAAACCAGTGCTAGGTCTCAGCCACACCAAACCTGCAAAGATGGCTTTGTTCTTTACAGCAAAGGGTGGCAGCTTGGAAGAATCTGGACTGAAAAAACTGGACATCATTGCTAAATTGCAATCATTTCCTGTATACATATGTGGGTATGTATTTGTTTTTTCTTCTTTAGGGTAGAAAATTAATAATTTGATAATAGGATTAGAAGACGGAGAAAAAATCATGGTTTTCACTTGTGCCTCACTAGAATACTTTGTGACTAGTATTAATGAGTAAATACTGAGAAAAAAAAAACACTCTGAAAATTGTTGTGGAAGAGATGGGTAGGAGATACAGTTAACAGCAAAATCCCAATAAAGGTCATTATATTAGAGCATAAACTAGTAAATTCATATGACACGGTAGTACAACCCTAACAGGGCAATGCTCAAGCTGAAGTCCGGGCCTCAACATTGCCCACCTATTTCATTGTTTTACATCCTCTTTTCTTTTATCTTCAAATACCTTTTCTCCTTGGAATGCTAGATTACTACACATAATGTCTTTTATAGATTGACTCCAAAAAGGTACCCATGAGGACCACAGGAAGAATACATGCCTACAACCAAGAGCAAAGAACTCTGCTAGCACCTACTGTGTACTACTAATGGCAGAGTTTGCAGCTCCTGACACTTGCTTCTGACTCAAATTAGTTGCCCTTCAAATATCTGTATCATATAATTAGAAAGTACAGCATCATCGAGAGAACATGGATTTTGCATTTCTTGACCTTTTTCCTACTAATTTTCAGCAGGTTATTTAATGTTAAAATCATACACCCTGCAATGTACCAATTCCAGTTAGGAAGGCACAAGTAAGACTGGCACATACAGGTAGTGGTATTAATTAGCATGAAAACATTCTAGCTGGCAGACTAGGTGGTATCTATATTCACCTGGATGACTTTATTCATTAACAAGATGTTACTTTGGAAAAACATGTCCAAGAAGTCCTTGTATCTCAGCTATAAGGAGCGTTTCACAGAACAAAATTCTTAGACTTTTGCAGACTTTATAAGCTATTCGCAGTGGTACCACTGAACTTTTTTTAAAGAATGAGGTCTGACTCCAACTCCTCTGTAATTTCCTCAGTCGGGATTGGTTGACATACTTGTTAAAAAATACTGTTATACAGGACTATCTGTTTCTGTTTTAAAAATAACCTTCCTAGAACAGAGTACACCTTGTGGGTTGGCTTTGTATAGAACATCACCTTGGGGCCCTAATCAGCAGTTTTGGTACAAATGGCTATCATGGAGCATCACCTGCCACCTACTGCAGCACATCACACCTGGGCAGCCGAGCTGGCAAGCAAACTCTTGCTCACAGCATAGCAGATTACAAACTTAATCCCAAATTCATTGAACACTCATAAGGTTCATTAACTTCAGTCCCTGATTTGTACACAAGAGAAACACCACATGAGATATGAGGTCAGGAGGCAGCAGAGCCTTGTTTTGTTTTGGCATGACTTTGTTTCCTCACGTCAGTGAAGTTCACATCAGAGGTTAACTCCATGCAGAGCTTACCAGGTGTTTAGTTACATCAATCCATTTACCAGTGTTACAGCGTGTCAACAAGAAAAAAAAGAAAGGTTTTAATTGCTCCCTCAAACTCTTCTTTCAGAAATAAGTTCAGTGCATTTTTTTGGTCAAATTTTCCTTTTTCTCTTTGCCTCTCCAGGCTAATTTAAAATATTGAGCAATGTAGCAATCATGGTTATGCATTCCCTCAGACAGCAAAATGTTCATGTCTCAGAAAGCATATTCTGGCAGGAAACAGGCACACAACAAAAACCAGAAGTGTATCAGAGCCAAGCACTCTAACTCAGCTTTACACAACTCAAAGGATGTTTTGGGTAGGATGGGGGATGTAATTTTCTTGCCCAATGAATGTTCTGTGAAGTATCAAAGCTCTCCTAGCAAAGCACAAATACAATGAAATGAAAACAAATGTCATCATTTTATTATTTTATTACAAAGCTACATAACTTTCTTTTTTCCTAAAAGCAATCCTGATGTGAAGAAAAACTTCCCTGCTTTTTTGGTTATCTGCTTTGGGAACCGCAGCTCTCAAATATTTTCTTTCCTTGCTGACAATATGCACGTTTGAATCTTGTTTTATTCCACTGCTTTAGTGAAGTAATTCATACAGTATGACAAAGCCACAAATCCAAAATCACCGTCTGTAGTGACATCTGTAATTTAGAAACTTTGAGGATAGAAAGCTTGAAACTGGCAGGTGACAGTTTCTATAAACACCAAGAGAAGACTCTGTGTGTGTGGATATATAACATTTTTCACTCTTAACTGCACAAATCTTGATCCTTGCCCTGTCTGTAAGGCAAGGCACACATAATCTTTGTGACACAGGTATCGAAGTATTTCTCAAGAATGCATTTGTTCAATGTATTAAAAGTTTTACCATGACTAAATTGAATCAAGAATCACACATTAGTGCCCATAGAACTTCTTCAGTACTCCAGCACTGCTCAAGGGAGCTCCAAGTAAAGCATTTGTGGTGGGAGAGTACCTACATAGTCTAAGAAAACTGACTTAATACCTAGCTACTACAAAAATATCTCTAAAAATAACATCATGTTCCACCGCTCTTCCTGTCATGCAAAATGTTAGGAGGCTCCTTCAGCAGTCACATATAAATCAAGACTAAACAAGACTTCTGGTTGGGCAACTTGTCCATCACAGGCAGTCTCATGGTGGAGTCCACACAAAGTCCTGCATGACTCAAGACTTCAATCCACCCAACTGCCCTGTCAGTAAAGCTCTTACATTTCTCAACTGAGTTTCTTCAGTCTCCAGTGCCTTCAGCTGAAGTGTGGCTGAGTGGAATTTGGCAAACAACTCTTTTTATGATGTAAAGGAACAATTACATTTCCTAGCTCATTTTCTTGAGTTGAAGCATCTCATCATTAGCACAGAGATGCTAAAGCTACCAGAGTTTGCTTTATCACCTAAACAAGAAGATCTTAGGCCAAATAGCCCCAAAACTGCAGAGATTAAGACACTGCAGAAGTTTGAATTTGCACAACCAGCCATTGCTTGGCAGAGCGCTGACTTGAACACAAAGGCTGTATATCCTTTGTAAAGATACCATCTGCCCATCATTGGACTGAAATGCAGACAGAATCCATCACTTGTCTCTGAAACCCATCACTGCTTCAGCTGCATGAGCAAAAAGCAAACACCCAACCTTCCAGCTGTAATAGTATACACCCATTTGCCTCCTTTCCTTTGTTCTACATTAGCAAAGGAGCGTTAAGTTCCTGTTTACCGAGGAAGATTCACACAATAGAAATGCTCATTCACATCTGCTGAAACTGTTGATTTCACGCTTGTTACAACGAAATCATCAAAACTGAAACATCTTACAAGTAGAATAATGACTAAGTAAAAGAAAGTTGACTGAGCACTTGTACCCTTACATACCCTTACATGGGCCTGGTTCCCTATCGTTATGATGCAGGTAAAGGCATAAAACAAGCTGCTTACATTTAAGCCTTTTACTCAGAATTTTATCTAAAAATGTAAATATTAACACTTCACATTCTCCCATATTTGGGCAAAATGCAGTTACAATTGCTTCTTTCAACAACAGAATAATTAAGCCTTCCAGTTTACAAATTGTGGGGGAGAATATTTCTCTTACTTCTGAAGCTCACCTACATTTGGGATCTGAAGTGTTCCGATAGCTTTTCTAGACAGAATAATCCTGTGGATACTAACCTTTGAAGTACAGTGGAAAACAAAATAGACACATGCAAAATAAAAAGTTGTTGTCTGTATTTCATACACAGTCCACTCCAAAATATCATTATTTAAAAGATATTAAAAGAAACACACTTGTGATGCTGGCATTTCTAGAGGGTCTGAAGGCAGAGCATGCAAAATGGATTACTTTTGGAGATAAGGTCCCTAAATCTGTATTTAGACACCTGTCAAGGAGTTAATGCATGGACTCTGCAGACTCCTTTTAAGGCCACATTTTGTATCATTTTAATCTTAGCCTGAATATAAATATAAAATGAACAAATCATTTTGTAGTCCTGGTGTTTGCAAACTTATCATCCAGTAGAGTCACCTTCTGCACAATCTTCTCCTAGGGTTGGCCAACCAGCCCAGGGAAGAGGCAGAATCACAGCAAAAGCCCTGGCCCATCCCCTTCCTTCAGGCATGTGCAGACCAGAAAGCAGCCCCAGCAACACAAAAACACAGGCAAAACACTCTGGAGGAATGTGTTTTTTCCTCTGTGGAGCACAGCAACTTTCCTAAACAGCCTAGAGAAAAGGCAGAAGTGCAGCCAATGAAACAACTTTGCGGACTGAGCTGATCCCCATACTGCAGGGAAGAGATGTCTCTGGGATAAAATGTTATCTCCCATCAGCTCCAGCAGGCATTGCCAAAAAAGGCACAAAAACCGTACTGCAATGTTCTTAACAACTGACAAATAGTTTCATGTATTATCTCTTAATTTCTCTCTCCAAAAAGCACTGTGAAATCTTTGTGAACTTTGGTGAAGGGGAGGTGGGGTGGGGTAGACAGAGCATGTGCAAGGTGGTTTGTCTGCAAGACTACAGCAGAACTTGCTCATGTGAGCACTTTAAGCCCACTTGGACGTTGAGTCATCCCTTCAGATACAATACACACAAGGCTGTGCTTTTCTCACTTCATTTCCCTGAGCAGGTACACAGGAATCTCTGAGCAGCGATGCCAGTCTCGCATTCGCAACACCACAGGGTAAACGTTGTTTCATCCTCAACCCACTGCTCGTGCAAGCCAGGCAGCAAACCACGAACAGTGCAGGTGAACTTCTGCTTACATTCACCAAGGCTTGAAAACCTGCAGGTCACATTCTCCTATTCTTACACTTGGAATACAAGAAGCACACAGCAAATAACACAGCAAAGAGCAGCATCAATGTACTTGCTGCCTGCACAAGAAATAAAGTGGGGCTTAGAATGAGGGACTAGAAGGGATACATGCTCTCACCACGGCACTCGCGCCCTTGGGATCAGCCAGATTTACAATCAGTGGCAAGTTCTTGGACTGCATGTGAATGTTTATCTATGCAGATCAATGTGCCAAAATATCATCCAGAAACAGTCCCTTCGGCCCACACTCCCACAGGCTGGAGGCCAGGTCACAGTAAGAGCTTGAATCTCCTTTCTTCTCCAATATCTCATTAATGAGAACTGCTCCCTGGCCATCTGGGGTTGCAGGAGATTTTAAAGTTAACAGAGCTCATTGCCAGCAGCATGTGAACACCAAAAAGTGTGTAAAACAATTGTTTTACAGAGTTCTAAAGCGTCAGACTACAGAAAGGTTAGTCGTTTAGCATTTTTAAATGCTATCAGGATTTTGGACAGGAACTGGAGACTCCTGATAAAATTTCAGTGTTTTCTCTAGATGGGCCCACTTCTGATTCATTTCCATAAGCAAAGCAATTGCATTTCTCACATTTGTTATTAAATTCCTTCTGTTCATCTAAATTCTGCTGCACGCTCAAGAAACTTTTATTTTGTGCCAAACCACTGAGTGCATTCCAGAGCACAAACTCACACCAAACTGCACTATCACCCATAACACAGAACTGAGCACTGCTTGCAAAAGCACTTTATTTTCCTCTCACACACACATCAGAAGGTTGTGTTTGAGAAGATGAAGGTTTCCCTCGAAGCACTGCATTCACGACATGGGACAGGAAGTTTCTGGTATGAGCTCTCCTGATGCTGACTTGACATCTTCCTTGTTATGACTGCAAACTCCTATCACTGTAAACCTCACTGATGACTCATGAGAAAAAAAGCAAACAAAAAAAGCAAAAAGAAAGGGAGAATGAAACCCTTTCAACTGCAGTGTCTGTAAAGACACAGTAATACACAAAATGTCTCAAATTTAAAAGCACAGCAGTATCCACTGGAGAAATAAAAATTAACTTTTCATTCCTAACTGCAAGTATTTGGGGACAATGAACAGACAGCATATTGTATGCAATCAAAGAAACTTCCTTTTAAAAAATAACCTTATTCTGTATTGTTTGGGGAAGCACTGTTCAACATGAGATCATGCACATTCAGCTATGGACAAATACAGTCATATTTTCAGTGAACTAAGCAAAACAAAAAGATTAATTCTCCACAGATATATTTAAATTAATGAGGCTATCACAAACATTTACAGATGTATTTTAAGTATCTTCTACTTAGGATTGTTAAAATGAAGACAACATTTCTCACTCATTTCAAATGAAAGCATCCCCTCCTGCCTCTTATACTTACAAACAGGACTGCTCTAGTGCTTCTGATAGCTGAATCTTGGTGTATCTCTAACCATGGCATTTATTTCAGGAAAACCACTGTAAATGTTACTTCCAAAATAGCTATCAAAAAAGGAACTGAAGTTTTACTGTCTATATAAAATATTTATTTAAATGTCACAGAATACTCTTTTCTGTATGAGTATTAAATATGTAACTATTTGAATAATCACAACATTTCCCAGGCACAGCTTCAGCCTAGATCACAAACCAGTATCTTGTTACAGTATTTACCTTAAATCCCTATCTAAGGCAAGCAGCACAGATACTATTTCTACCCTGACGTGCTTATTATGCCTTTGACTCTGAGGGTAGTTTCCCAGCTGTGCTGAGCTCAATTCCTCAGCACATTCCCCTACAGAGGAAATTTTGGTCTGACTGAGCCATGTGAGCCAGTGTACAACACTGCGGGGAGAGGATCCACCAGCTCTGCCTTTTCACACCATGGCACAGCTGCTGTAGCCCTTGTGGACTGGAATAAGAACCTAGTTTAAACTCAAGTTTAAACTTCTTTTTAAACTAAATTTTATCTGCTCTCAAAGAAGTCTCTCTATAAGAGAAGAAGCTGGAGTTTGCCTCCCTGCTGCTTCCACCCAGCATTCTGCCCAGGCAGGGCCAGGGAGAGAAGACAGGATGGAGCATTTGGCAAACTCAAGTCACTGGAAATAAGTAACTGTGATGCAAGGAAACCAGCACACATGTGCAGCAGGTAATAGCATTTTTCAAAACCTCTGACAAAAAGTTACATCTGATCACCATTTCAAAGCACTGCAGACAGCAACATCACTTCTGTGATCTTTTGGCAGCAAGAGAAATCAATACCGCTCAGTGTGGAAATGTCAGCAGAAATTCTCAAAACACTTAATATTTTAACAATTCCAAGTTCTGAGGGACTCTTATTAGAAAATAGTTGCTGCAACAGCCTTTGAATTTTTAAAAACATATAAATCCAATTGCATTTTTAAAACACAAGGTAAGCTCAAAGACAGTGGTTTGTTATTCTTTTTCTTTTTTCATTTCTTAAATGCTAAACTCAATTCCCTTGTGGCATTTTAACCCAACTGCAGGGGCACTGAAAGGGACTGCAACAACAGTAAAAATATATTTAATTGATTTTTATTGTTCAATCTAAAGGAAATTCTTTTGAACTTAAAAACAACAGCACTATAAATTGCAACTGCAGAGATGTTTTGAAATTACACTTTAAATAGTATTATTAAGACATGCTTTACTGATGTGCTCTTAAGGCAGACTTAAAACAAAGCTGTATCTTTAAATTCTCTATAGCACCAAATGTTAGTAAAAAATCAAAAGCAATTTCCATAATTTCCCTATGTCCCCTAAATATGCTTTGAATTTAGAAGAACATTAATTTGGAGGAGATAAGGCAAGACAGACCATATAGTCTGGTCCAAAGCTAAAAAAAAGCCACAAAACTTAAGAGACCATGAGAGCAGAGCTAGAAAGATAGTCTAGACTAGATAACACCACCAGAACCAGGATCATCAGATCTTCAGAGGGACACTCAGAAATGGAGACTACCAAAAGGAGGATGGTGTGCAGAGACTAAAATGCAATTTTTCAAGCATAAAGTTTCCTTTACCCAGTTGTCATGAAATATGTAACACACTACTTCTGTATTCATATCCATGCATTTTCCTTCCTTCAGAAATGATGTCCTCAGGCAGACCCTTCTTTTTAAGCTGGACAAAAATCAAGAACTACCTGTCATTTTTGTTTTCAGCAGTCCTAAAAATATTACAAAGAACCAATTTGTGTTTCTTTTGCTTTTAATATTCCTGCCTGCTTACAAAAAAAAAAAAAAAAGCTCTTGTAAAGCTAATTGGACACCATGACATTGGTTAAAGAAAATGCTTGAAATTAATAGACTGCTGCAACAGAAACTTAAAACAATACACCCTTTCCATAAATAATACAGAACTTTATTGCCCTCCTTTAAACCAAAGCACTTCATATATTGTTTCCTGGAAAAATTCACCTCTTCAACTTCAGTATGGTTCAGGCTTTTCTCTTTATCTTCACATACTCCCTCATGGCAGAGGGAGGTAAAATTCATGCAAGGGTTGGTCAGAAACACAAAACTTCCTTTAGTTATATTGTTACCCAAGAAACCTCACCTAGTCCACTGAGTTTTAATCCTGAATTGACAATACCAAGTCACCTAGTAGGTGACAAGGGCAATTCTTCTTTTGACAGAGAGTACATACTTTGAGAGCTTGTTCAAAAATTCACTTTTTCAGCATGAAAGTACTCAAAGCTGAAGTTTGTTCCTCTATTGCCCCTCCAAAAAGATGTCTCAGCTGGACTGAAGAGAAAAGGAAACGTTAGGCTGTGGATTCAAAGTAGCTGTGAAGAAACACAAACATAAAGTTGACTTAATAGCATTATCAGGAAATGTGTTCTGGGCCCACGCTTGGCAGTAACACCAGGCTTAACTCAAGTTGTAGCAATATTTAAAACAGATTTGTAATTCTCCTTCTCCACCCAACTAAACAACAGAAAATCTTGTCAATAAATGAAAAACACCACACGTATTTAAGCGAGAGAAACCATCTAAACTTCCAACATTTTTCATCCTCATTTTTTTTAATCCAAAAGATTTGTACAGCATTTTTAAAAAATAACTTACAGGATCAAAAGGAAAATAAATGCATAGCTTTAAATTCTTAGAATACAACCTCCCCCTGCGGCGGAAGAGTTCAAAGTCATAAAGTGCTGCAGATATGACCACACATCAGACAAATAATCTAGTAACTAACTTATTTTTATGGTTTATTTAACAATATTCCAGGCTTAGAACATTAAATAAAAAATCTCACAAACAATGGGTAAGACTAACAATGGGTTTTTTTTCTTTTTTTTTTTTTCTTTTTCTGCTCCTTTTTATAAAAGAATTCTGAGACACATCAATTGAACCAACTACAATTTTATTTTGGATACCAAAAAATAAAAAGAAGCTGGAAGGAAGAGAGTAGTGCATTGCACTGATCTCTTTAAAACTGCTTGTAAGCGTCACTGTTCAGCCCTAGGAGGATGAAGATGGATACAAAGCTGCCAAGAGGGGAAGGCCAAGTGCAGACCAAGGGTGCTCTGGGCTTTGTTTAGATTGTGAGGGCACGGCTTTAAACTCTGCTCATGTAAGACAAGATGCACACACTTCACACCAGCATTTGCGCAGGTCCTGGAGGGACGGCTCGCAGTGGTGGTAACAGCTGCTGCAAGTGATGACCATAAAAACCAAGAGCTCTTCCTGGCAGACTGCTGGGGTGTCACAGGAGCTCAGGTCTCACTCCCTTCCATAATTTGATTTTGTTGCCCTCACAGCTAGCCTACATACTTGTGGGATTTTAGGCCAAGCCTGCGTTTTGCACCTTGGGCAAACATATATACCTCTTCAGTGGACATGGAGAGTAGCAACATTCAACAGGATGCACAGTGTGTGTACTTTGTCCAAGTGCAAATCAGTTTTCAGGGGGCTGGAAAGTGAACCCCCAGGCTTACTAACAGCCAAACACAGGCTGCACCACCGGCTAACTGCATTTTTCCCAGGCTTAAACATTTTTATTTATGTAATTACAATTACTTACTTCAGACTAACTTCTGTCCTTCCTCCTCACTCACCCATCCCTTCCCACCACCTATGAAGAATACAGAGGCCTCCAAAAACTATTAAGCCAAACCACAAACAAATAGTTTGGCAATAGATTCAATTCCATGGCCATTCTCATTTTTTTATGTTCCCGCTGTCTGTGCCATTTTTATAACCCAATGTCCATGGGTGCCATTGTGATGAAAAAACCCCAACTTTCTTTCTCCAGAACAGTAACAGACAGATATTGCTCAACGTTGTAGACTAACATCGAGGTGGGGGAGGTGAGACACCAGTAACAGAAATAAAACCCCAAGCAAACCTTGATTGTAACTGGAAAATGCCAAGAGTCCTCCACAGCACCTTAGGGAAAAAAAAAAAAAATAGTGCATCCTACTTTGTGTCTAGCGTGAACTCTGATCATGTTTATGACCTGCAGTATTTCTTAAGAGATGGGAGGGGTCTCAGGTTGGTTTTCTTTCAATTTTTCTTGTTTGTCAAGTTCTCAAAAGGGCTTAAAACACTTATGCTTGGAGACACAAAGGAGGAGTTACAATACATAACTAATGAGAAACAGGACTCAAACATTAGACTGGACAGGACTGAAGTCCACTCTACAAACTGAATCAAAAAGAGACAAGTGAAAAAAGTTTTTAAGTGCTAACATAACAAAAAACAATTTTAAAGATTCACTAAATACATGTAAGGAAATGGAGGGGTCCCCTTCTTTTAAATATATTTACATAATATTAAAGCTTTTTATTTTGCTTTTTTTGCCAACAAAATTTTCTAGCTACCCTGGGCAAAGTCCCCATTAAATGAAGAGGTTAAGGAGTTTATAACATAGACAAACTGTTAGACCCGTGGCCTGTAGACGTCTCCCTGCCCTCTCTCCCTCCCTCCCTTACCAAAGGGCTGATGCTTTGCCTGCTACATCCCATGTGGCATCAGCCATGGCACCGTCACAGGACAAAAGTAACACAACACCGCCTCGACCCCACACTTGGTTCCCACTCTGCAAAAGCACAAGAGACTACAATCAGGTTTTGCTTAGACACAAAGCAAAACAAACAAAAAAAAACAATTTTGCCATTTAGCTGCAGTTAAATTGTAAAACTGGACTAATGTGGACACCGCAATACCAGCTTAAGTGTTTATATCATTTACACTGCACTGGAAAGGAAAAATAAATTATCCTGGTATAAATGCATCCACACTACAGCCTATGCCAGCACAGTATCAGTTAAAATAAAAACACATCAGTCCCCTACCCAACAGAATTATACCAGCTGAACTTTTCTAGCATAGACAAGACCTAAGACATGAGGTAGTGAAAATCAGGCTCAAGATCTTTTTTCATTCTATAGCAACAATATATTCTAAAAATATTCACTGCTCAGATCTACGGATTTTAAAAATGTTTTAAAATCCAAAATTTAAAGCTAGCATCCTGAGTCACACAGGATTTAAAAATGGAGACATAAATTTTAAAAACTTCCTCAAGGTCCTAACTCAGGAAAATAATTTTATGATAGAAAGCACATAAGCATGTGTTTGTCTCCCACTGAAACAAGTGGAAAGGAAGCACATGGATAAGTGCTTTCTGAAATCTGGGCCACAGTCAGAAATTACGGTCTTCGTAGAATTTATTTCCTCATTCATTTCAGTGCTGTTTCATCACAAGTCATTCATGTTTTAAGACAGTGGGAAAAACACAGACAATGGAAGCTAAATCAAGTTTGTTACAACTGTTCAATATTTACAGCATTCATAGCATAAAACAGAAGAATTTTTGGTAACTTAAGACAAATACCTCTTTTCTTTGTCATAAATGTACCGCAGCAGTCCTGTTAAACAAACCCGCTGTCTCGAATATTAAAGAAATTGTTGTTTATGTTTACTGAGTCATTTAAATTAAAAATCTGTTCCTGTTCCAAACCCCACTCCCCTTCATCTTCGTCCTCCGGTTCTGCCTCAGACCCATTCCGACTGTTTTCATACAAAAAAATCTGCTCATCCACATGAGCTGGGGCTAACCGGTTTCTCTTTGCACTCACAACATTAGCAGAAGAACCAAAAAGGCGTTCAGGGAAGACCCTTGTGGCCAGAATACACCAGTACTTTTGAAGAACCTTTGGTAAAACTGGAAACAGTGCTAGTCTGTCAGACCACCACTTCAACGGGTCTTCATTCAAACCGAGGACCTTCTGTGACTTGAAGTTGCTCAACTCCTCAACGATTTGAGCATGCCATTCCTCCTGGTCTTCCACGCCTCCTGTCTGGCAAAAGATCTCTGCGAGCATGTTGTTGATGACACTGGTAGGAGGAGGAGTAGAGGAGATGATGATTTTTTTCATAGGGGGCTCTTCTGAAACAGCAAAGAATTTCTCCTCAGTTCTAAAGCTATTTTCTTTTACTTTCTCCAGCAGGCTTTTTGCTTCTTCCACCACTCTGTTTTCCACCTGTTGCCTCTCAAAGGCTGAAAGAAAAGGCAGTTTCTTGTAGCGGGGATCCAAGAAAGTTGCAACATTGAGAAACATGTCTATCTCAGGTATGTGCTGGTAGGTGGTTGACAACTCTTTAGCAATCACCTCCTTTGCCATGCTGATTTCTTTCAAATCGTTCTCTTTGATGTTCAGAGTAGTATTCAGAAGCATGTGGAGAAGCGGCTTCACCATACTTATCGTCGGGTACTTTGAAGCAGACATCATCTCTGCAACCTGCTTGAAAGGCTGGAGCAGCTCCACCAGCCCTTCGATTGTATTCCACTCACTGGATTCCAGCATGAGGTGGTGGTTGTTGCTGTCCTCCACGAGAACAGCCGCAATGACAAACTGCTGCTCCTTGAGGCGCTGCAGCATGGCGAGCGTGCTTCCCCACCAGGAAACACGGTCGCTTACCAGCATGCAGTGGAGAATATTCTGCTGCTTCTGCTTTTCGCTCAGCATGTACATCGCGACCGTAGACTGCTGGAAATACTCCACCAGCTTTCGGCACCTGGAAAGAAGGTTGCAGAGTTTGGGGAGCTGAAAAGCTTGTTGTATTCCTGCATTAAAAGTGTGGCCCAAACAAGGCATCTGTACGGGAATATCTAAGAGAGAGCAAGCTTTTACAATGTCTTTACTGTAATCTGTTGTAGCACCAAAGACTTTTGTATTGATCCCCCACTCAATGAATGTTTCATAAAGAACTCGTGTAATGGTCTCTGCAGTGTTATCCTCTGGTACTTCGAATGTTTTTAAACACCGTGAGTTCACAGCCAGGCAATTGGCAGGACTGCTGCTGAGAAAGTGAACTGCCACAGTTACATACGATCTGTTCTGGTTTTCACTCCTCCACATGTCCGTGGATATGCCACACCACAGAACCTCGGTGAGCTCTTTCAGCACAATTTCTCTAATAGCACTGTACTTTTCAGGAATTGCTTTTGTACAGAAGTACTTCCGGCTCGGAAGCTCATACCTGGGGTCTGCTGTTCTCAAGAGAGCCTTGAAGGTAGGTTCATCAACAATGGAGGCTGGATACATGCCCTCGCAAATTAAGCTGATGACTGCAGATGTCAGTTCCTGATGTTTTTTGTTTTCGTAGTTCTGGTAGGTCTTCATGATGAGGCTATCTTGAACAACCTGCTGTGATGACTCGGGCTTGATTTTTGAAAATGCTGTGGCAAAGGCTTCCCGCATTTGCTCAGTGTTACTTTTCACAAACTCACAGAATTCATCAGGGTGATTTTTCTCAAGGTGGTAGGAAAGGTTGGACGTGTTTCCTGAATAAGCAATCTGTGCCATGCAAATACGGCAGTAGATCTTCTTCCACTGTAATATGCATCCTTCTGCATTGGTATCAAACCCAAAGTACTTCCACACTTTACTCTTTGCTCTCGGGTGAGCCACTAACTTTAGGTCTGATGGGGAACCTTCTAAACTTTTATTCTCCATTGCTTCTTGGCCACCGTCCCACCTTTTGATCCTTCACTCATTAATGAGTACCTGATAAAGGCAGTAAGATAAAGATACAATGAGAAAGCACAAGTTTGACCACACTCAACTATGTGAAATTAGCGTTTCTGTGAATGTATCAAGAAACCTATTCACTAATTACATTTGCAAATTTAAAGATGAAATTTGCATTATTGTGACCTGCAAGAAGCCCACTGGATTGTCAGAAATCTAAAGGGGTTTTAATATATCCCATTCTGCTGTGAAACTGAGCTAGAAGACCCGAGTAAATATTTTTTTCTGGAATTTCATAATTCTGGGTAGAGAAAGCATAACTACTACCACAGACTTGATAAATTACTGTCATAAAATTTGGTCATCTGCTATAGCATTTTCCTGCCTCTTAAGTTAGAACTATACCAACATCCTCTTGCCTAAGAATTACTGAACTTTGCTGTTAACATTTATTTCCATTGAAACCTGATACTGAAGGAGCAAAGGTTTTCTTGTTTGTTTATTTTGAAAGAAGTTTTGTAAGCTTGATCTAACTGTTCCAGCTTTTGCTTTAAAAAAAACCAAAACATAATAAAAAATCTGTGATGCAAATTATGGTAATAATCTACTTCTCTCAAATGTAAATATGTTTTCTGACTGAAATAGAAGGAAAAGGAGCTTGAATCTACATGCAGATCAACAATACATGTCTGACACCTTTCCTGTCCTTCTCTTTTTGAAATCAAAGCCATCTCCTGAAGTACTAGTTCACAGTCGTGGTTCCTGGAATAACAGTACATTATAATTACAGGAAAAGCAGACAGGGAAGCACTAATAAATGTTATTATCCACATCATCTGGAAGATAATTTTGCAGCATATTCTTCAAAAGGCGACAGAAGTTGGGAGCGGATGACACTAGAGATGAGTATGGGGATAAGGCAAGACTTGGCAATCTGTACCTTGATATCTGCACAGGAAAACGCTTCTTGTGCAGTCACATGCAAGTGCTACTTGAGGCCTGCAGTGCCTCTGTGAGCAGCACTGGCAGCTGGCACCTACCAGATCTGACTCTCACTACACCAAAAAGCCAAAAAGCAGCACAGCACGATTGCACCCTGACACTTCTCTCTTTCTTACACACCACTGTGACAGCAACAAGCCTTTCTCCAGGGCCCTGGCCAGCATTGGGAAGGAGAAGGAAGACATTAGTTAGACATGGATGCAGCCTCTTTCACAAAACTCCAGAGAAAGAGAACAGAAGAGGAACATGAGGAGCACCAGACTGAAAAAGTACTGCTACTTCTCTGCTCTTTGGGAGCTGCACCTGTGCCCAAGCCCAGAAATCCTCAGGTGGTAAGACTGGCTAGTTAGGGCAGGAAGGAACAATCTTACTTTTCCATATTGCTGCAAGGGAATATTTAGAAAAACAAAAAGTATGTGTGCAAGCTTCTCTGGGGTGCTTTCTGCTGTTGATGAACATTCACAAGAAAAGACAGCTTTCTCTCTGAACTACAGCTGGTATTTTGCAACATTTTCTGAATATCTTGAACGGAAAACCAAAGACAGGTTAACCAATACTAAACATACTTATCTAAACACAGCTGTTGGTTTAGAAACAGAATGAGAGATGCAGGGCAAGCATTTCATTGGATTTGTTCTGAAGATTTACTTCTGGGTGTAGACACTTTGCATTTTTTCTTGAGGGAGGGGCAATGTTCTGCCTACTAGCATGCCTTCTACTGTGATTCATTCAGTGTCTTTAAGTTGCCAGGATAAACTATTGATTCAACATGGTAATGCCACCTAATTCCAAACATGTGCATATCAACAGCACCAAGGTATGCAATCCCACAAAAACTGATGATTTTGAAAGACCAAGTGGTGTAATGTGTAATGAGGTAACTCTGCCATGCCATCAGAAAGTGCACTGACAAATCATATTGATACATATTGTCATAGCTTTTAGATTCCTCCATTTCAATCCATGATATGGGATCTTGAGGAATTACAGAAGCTCAGGGCATTTCATTAAATCTTACAGTTTCCTCTGCAGTTACCTGGCAAATCCTGAAAGTAAGGAGGAAGGCACTGAATTAAGAGTTGATGCATCTTTAATATTTAAAATTAGTATGACACACCTTGGATCATAAAAAGTTCATCACCAACTGACAAAATAGAAGTGATTTCAGAGTATGGGAGTGTTACAGACTCACCCTGCTCTTCAATAGTATATATGTCACAGCTTTGCCTTCATTTTGTGATGTATCACCTGGCAATAGTGGCCCAGAGTAGCACTGCCACGGCTAAGGATATGCCAGTATAATAGCCTTTAGTAACAGCTCAAGTATAAACTGCTCATCACCCCTGCCTCTCATCGAGTATAACTGGCATTACGAACACAAACCAAAATCCCACACCTCTCATTTTACTGCAGAAAGTTTACCACTTTCAGTGAAACAGCATTCAAAGTCTAGTCCTGGCAAAAACAACAGCAACCCTGAATTCCCACCCACAGGAGAGCACCTTTGGAGAAGTTGCTGGTTCTTTCCCTTGCCTCCTCCATGCAGCTGGCCAACACCACCAGCCAGTACCAGAATGGCAGCTTCTTAAAACCTGCAGAGAGAGGATCCTCCGCTGGCTTTGCAGCAAATTCTGCTGCTACAAGAGGAGGAAGAGTCCAGACTTTCTGGTCCTAGCACCTCATCCCTGCTGTTCCTGGGGCAGGCTGTGCTGTCTCCTCACACCTCTCAGACCCCACATCTCATTCTCCTGAAACAAAGCCATGACTTCTCTCTCCAGGGCAGGCCTTGGGCAAAAATATTAATGCTAGTGACGACGTGTTGTGCAGGGTAGCCGTGTTACCCTCACAGGCAGGGCTTGGTTCCCCCACTGGCATAGAAAATTGGTTCAAAACCTACACAAGTCACTTGGATATTGTAAAACCAAGCACAGGGATGTGAGGAAATATGGGCTGTGCACACACCCTGCAACCCTAGCTCCGTCTCCTTGTGCATGCTCTGCAATGGCAGTAGGCATCCTTGTCCCACAACCTTTGCCTCAGTCAGCAGAGGGGCAACCATAATGCAAGTGATTCCTCATTCTGGAACTAACTTAATAACTCTTTTAGGGGCATGCGTGGGGAGACGGTTTAACTGCTTGATGTAACTGCATTTTTGCATGCCATCAATCCTTCCTACCTGGTCATTTCTCTACCCACTCTGAATGATTTACAACTTGCAGATCACACAGCCTTGAGCAGGAAGTGCTCAGGCTCTCACTATGCTTTACTTGTACAAAGTAAGTGCCCTCAAAGTATGAATCAAAATTAAGAGATGCATGATCCTAAATCAAAGTTTCACAATTAACTGTAAAGAAACTTGGTACAAATGAAGATATTGAGTAACTAAAAATGGAGGAAATTAAAAAAATGTATCAACTTTCAGTCACTTTTAAATACAGGAGTCACCTTTAAGGTCTCCTTTAACTGAATCCACATAGCCACCTTCAGATACAGTTTTCTACACATTACAGGTTCCAAACTTAACTACAAAGACTTCAAAACTACTACATAACACTCAGGATTTAGGTTTCCCTTACCAAATTTCAACGGAATATGGTACAGTAGAAGAAAAAAAGCAGGAGGAAGATGCCAAATAAATTCCTTGAGAAGCTTTTAAATTTATGAACCATTTTTCTTATCAGTAGGATGACTTTTGCTGATCACATTTCCACTGGTAATATCCTGGTGTCACAATTAATATTAGTTTATCTTTTATCAATCCACTGATTAGATTTGTGCTTTTAAAAAGCTGTTTTAATTAAGAACTTTAGTCATGCAGGGCTTTTTTTCCCCTCTCTCCAATTAATTAAGATTAAGCACTGTAAAGAAGTCCAAGCAGCAATTTCTAAGAAAACTATTAATAGTTTAAACCACTGAACACTAAAACTATGTATTAGCAGTTATACTGTTTATGCAATCAGTATCTGGAGAAATATTTTTTAACTTAAGTTCCCCTTTATTTCTGCACTTTCCTCTATGTTGATTTTAGTTAGCGAAGCAATCGCTGACTGTACACCCTGTTTGTAGTCTCAGCTCTGTATTTTCCTTCCCTGAGCTTCAAGATCAGAATTTCATTACTCTATGTTGAGGTGGAGGATATTCACTTGAATAGAGAATGGTACTATTTTTTCAGTTTGCAACCCAAAACAATTACCAAGTTTTTGCACTGAACCTAGATTTCAGAGCTCAAACTCTTTCCCCAAAAAATGTCTTGAATTCCATCTGTAAAAATCAGATGAACTTCAGAAGAATGTGAAAGACAGGTAACTTTTAAAAGCACGTGTGCCAAGATCATGCAACTCTTAACTTAGGGTAAGGAAAAATAAAAGTGAAACTATTTTACTCGGATTAAAATCTAGAGCACTTCACAACAAGGATAAGAAAGCAAGCTTTTCTTGGAAAAGTCTGCATTGACATCAGAACTTTTCACTCATCCAGAGAGTTAAAGGACAAGCCAGCAGATATCTCTTTCTTTTAAATCTTCCAAGCGAGATCTGCAGCGCTGCTGCACGGAGAGGGGGAACTCTGACATGGAAACTGGGGCCAAGCTAGCCAGGATCTAGCCAGGAATGGCTATCTCTGTCTCCCTGTCCTGTCCTTCCCAGCTCCCCTTTGCCACTCCAAGCTCTCCCCAGGAAGGCTCCCTGACAATAAAATGCCTGTACTTGTGGCGGACAGCCCCTCAAAAAGATACAGAAAATTTTAAACATACACACCTTTCTAGATTACCATGTGAAAAAGGTACTTGGGGTTTTCTTACAGAAACTGTAGTTTACTGATCCAAGCTTGTTCTAACAATACTTTTGTTTTTAGTTGCACTGACATCACTATTTTGAAGTTCTTATGGGAATGAGGTTCATCTGGGTAAAAAGGTTCCAGTTGTTAAGGTGAAGCACTTCTTTTAGCAATGGCTGGACACAGCGAGTGAAAGCAAGGCAAGGCAGCAGGTAATTGTCAAGAGGGAACTGCACGCAAACAACTTGTCTTTGGAAAAAAAAATCCCAAGTTTAGGGCTCAAAGAAAACTTTTCCCATCTGTCAAATCTGCTTTGGTCCCACTTAGGCAAGTGACATTTCCTAGGCTGTGTCTTCCTCTGGCATTTCCAAATTCAACGGTTTTTTTTTTCAATAGCAGCAAAGAGCAGAGTGCAACAAAACACTGGGTCACATTTTCGTCATGCTGTCTCTCTGTGGTTCGAAAAAAGATTTGGAAAGTGTTACACACCCTAGGCAAGATACCCAAATCTCCTCTGCCAAGAAACGCTAATGCTAGAAAAATGCTCAGATGACTTCAAACCATATGCACATCTGCCCTTTTTGTCACCAGGGTCCTCTCGTTTGCTTGAGCTTTTCATTGCTGCCTTTGAGAATGAGAAAGAGAATCCCAGCAGAAGAATCAGGAATAAATAAAAAACACACAAAACACTACCCAAGGATGCGACGTGTGACAAGATGAACAAATAAGCTCCTATTGTGTGGTGTACTTGTTCCATCTCCTTCCCAGTACTTCATGTATTCTCTATACCAACATCCTCATCTAACTGAATTCCTTACTGAAACACTAGGCCCTCTCAACATTACTTTTTTTACTGCTCCTCTGGTTAAAACTATCAACAGAGCCATAAAGGCTCACTTGCTGATAGGGAAAAAAGTTAAAGGCACGGACTTCAATGAAGCTGTATGATCAGCTCTGATGATAACCTACACATCTGCCTGAACTCATAGTTTGGTCTAAGTTTATAAACTCAGAAACGTTTTAGTCTTCAAGAGTAATGAGCAGATCGTTGTTTTTCTGATAAACTCAAAGTTTCCTCTAAGACACGCTGTAGATCCAAATCAAAAAAGTGCAAAAACCTAACTTCTCAAACCAATGCCTAACCCGAAGTCCCTTAGAATAAAACTAGAAGTGTCACTCACTTGTCAGCTTAAAGGCTATCAGCGAGTGCCAGCCGGTATCAAAGACTAAGATTTTGGAGCACAGGTACGTTCCCCTCCCGGGGGAGCGGGCAGAGGGAGGCCGAAAGCGGCGGTCCCGGCGGGCCGGGGGCACAGCGGGCGGCGGCGGCAGGAGCGCCCGGGCCGGGGGGGGCTGCCCGCCGCTACCGCCCCATAGCACCTACCTGAGCGGAGGGAGGGAGCGCCCGCGCGGCTCTGAGCCGAGCTCTCAGGAGACACTGCCACACAGCCAAAGAGAGCAAGAGGAGAAGCGGGGACCCCCGGCCCACGGAGCCCCCACGCCGCCTCCCGAGGCCACAAGTCAGGCCGGCGTGCAGCCAGGCGCCCCTCCCGGGCCCGGCCCCCCGCCCCGCCCCGCGTCCGG